>JARHVA010000695.1:270000-445000 GCA_037957365.1 Torreya grandis
TACATAGGCAACAATCAATCATCAATAAGGTGATTGGGGCCAACTCAACCCATTACACTTCCCTACTTTTTATAAGTTGATATCCATCACAAGTACACTTAAGGTTTCAAGGTGAAGGAGTTTTCTTTTTGTAATTGTGAGAATCATAAAAGTTTGGCATTACACATATAGAGATTTTAGATATAGATGAAGGTGTGTTTAACTCTTTTTGAAAAATATGTTTCTTAAGGATTAAGGTGATAGAATAACCTATACATAAGGATGAGTAAAACTATTATATATCATGTCAGTTAATTGAAAATTTTGATAAAATTAATTTTCTAAATTAAAATACTAATATTTGATAATAATAATAATAATAGTAGAAAGTAACAAATTTTAAATATGTCTTATTGACTAGAATACCAAGGAAAAATGATACGTAATTGGATTTGTAATGTGAAGGTAGATCTAAGTTCTACACAGGTGAAAGTTTATAAGATTAGGATTTTGAGAAAGTAGTTAGATTTTATAAATAATGTTTTTTTACCCAACATACCCCATTTATGAAATGACCCTTCAAAATTTTGTAAATTTGTGTTATAAATTAGACATTCAACCTGGTCAAGAACTAGGATTGAATATCTTATGTTGATCTAGTTTTCTAATTATAGGATCAATGGAGTCTATCTAGAATGGACAATGTCTGATCTTCATGATTTAATGTTAATTTAATCATTTAATAACTTGTGGCCTATTGAAAAACAAGTTGAATCAATGTTTGGTCATCTTAAAATCCTCATTCTGATTACCCTAGATCATATTCTTTTGAATCAAATTCAAATTTGAGTGGATCAATTTTATGTGGGAATCACTTTATATTTTAAGCTTAGTTTAAGTTTTAGCCTAGATCCTTGTCATATTTATTAAGTATCACTAAGACCTTAATCTAAAACTTTATTTTAAGTCCTTTATGTATTATGGTTCATGGGGGATCTTTTATTATATTCTAAGCTTAGCTTAAAATTTATACTAAGTTAAAAATTATATTAGTTAATACAACAAAAAATTAGGCTAAGGATTTATATATTTCCCAAGTATTAACTAAGATTTTATGCCCATAGAAATAGACAAAAGGGTGATAGGTGGCAAGATCTTAGGGCTTAAAAATGGATCAATGACCCACAACAAAGGTCTAAAGTCAAAAAATGTATTAAAAAAAGATTGATGGTGTGCATTTGTTCATGCATTGAAGATCTAACGACATGAATCAAGGATTAAATTCCATAAAGTTCAAAGGAGTATCTATGGTGTCCATTCATTCATGCACCAAAGATCTAATGGTGTAAGAGAAAAATCAAAGAAATAATGGATTTTAAAATTTAAATATGGTGGTGATAAGTTTCACCATTATGAGAACACTTAACATAGATCTAATTACCCACATGTAAAAATAAGGTCAAAAATTTAAGATCCTCAATCTAAGTGAGGATTAGATGGACCACATCAACTCATGTGAGGATGATCTAATAGCATGAAGTAAGGGTTGACCATTCAAATGAGCTAATATCAAGTAAGAGGATCTTACATTACATGATAACACCCAAATGATGAAAAGAGCTTAGATCTCATGAGATGCTACCATGTGGCATAGTCTCGTGAGCTCATAGATGAAGATCAATAGATCATGATGAAATGTAATGCTAATAGACTCCAAAATATATCAAAGGTGAAAAATTGATCCATCTTGAGAGATCATGAATTAAAGAGACGTGAGACAACAATATTCACATTTTTTAATCAAATGGATAGCTCAGCATGGGTATTGCCACATTGACACAACAAATTAAATTCATGAACCAGTGAAGATCAAGAATGTAAACAGTCATGTCTTAGACTTAATCTAGTTAGCAAATATGAAAATGAAGATCCTATAATAAAAAAAGAGAAGGTTGTAGTTATAGAGGCATATCAAAAGTTAATTAAGTTGACACAGTATATTATTTTGAGTCAAAGACCTTATAAATTCTTTCAAAGGAATATTCTATTCTGTAAATGCAATGGAAACATGTAACACATACTTGTGTTAGGTTAGTGATAGTTAAACAATTTCATTGGTTCTAAGGCATTTGTAAAGGGATACTTGTCCTTTACACATTTCTGAGTTCCATTTAAAATGATTGACTTAAAGTTTCTAATAGGTTGTTCAACTTATAAAAGAAGGTATTGTCATTTAATGCATATATTTGTGGTTTTCATGCATTTCAAGTTTTAATTTTAAAATTTGTCCTTTTTACACATGCACATGTTGCATAGCTCTTGCAAAGGCTAATTTAAGTTGATAACTATAAGTAGACTCTTATATAGTTTTGACCACAGTTAGAACCCAATTTATGACTATCACATTTAATGACTTTACATGGACTTGGAGGATGAGGCAAACCCTTCCCCAAGCCTATTTAAACAATTATAATCCACTAGTTGGAGGGGGGTTAGAAATTTTTGAATGCAAAAAGAGCAAATCAATCTTAGTTTTCAACTTCATGTGTTTGATTTTTTTTCCATTGTTTATGTGATTAGATGTTATTTCTCTGATTGTATGTTTCTATAATATTTAGTGTGAAAAAATTTGTGAATGGGTTCTTGATTATCTTAATGAATATGATAATCCTATATGTGCAATAGTTGTTGAATGATTGGAAAAATATATTGATTAAGATATTTAAGTTTATTGATTCATAATTTGAATTGTGTAGAAGTGTTTTATTTTGATGTAGTTTTTTGTGAGTGTGAAATAGTGGCGTCAGATACCTCACTAGCCTGATCCATAATCTCCTGAGAAAAGATTGTACAAAAAATACCCTAAAAGAAGAAATATTTAACTAAATCCCATGGTTTTCTTGCATTAGTATCTCCTTAGACTTCTTATCCATGTATAATTATGCATGTATAATTGCTTTTAGCAATAGGCATAGGTTCTGAAACCACTTGTCCATTTAGAGACCAACTAGGGGAGTGATTTTTGAGTTTTCTTTTCTGCCATACCTTTCCTTTAATTTTGAGTTTGTTTTAAGACTTAATTGCCTTGGATTAGTAACTAGCAATCCATCCAATTCACATAGATATTCAATACTTTTTAAGAAACCATACCTCCATCCAAAAAAACTTGTTAACAAGATGCATGCTCTACTAGCTATTCCATCAATAGGTTGCTTAGACCACAAACCTATAACTAGTGCCCTAGAGTGGAGTTTAGCTCCATTGAGATCCTAAAATGCTAAAGGCTACCTCATTCAGTATGGTGTACATAAAAAAGCATCAATAGTTCCACTAGTGCTAGAGGGAGGGCCTACTTCTCTGATAAAAGAGGTTAGTTTCTACATAGAGATACACTATAGTCACTCAGGAGAGTGACTAGATCTAATTCCTACATTGGACTTCTAGTCTCACCTTTGTCACAACATAGGAAACCTAAAACTACACCAACTATTTCTAATAGACCTAGGATTGCTTCTACATTAAGTAACCCTTTACCTATTAATTATTCAATGGATCAACCACCCTAGTTAATTGGATCTATTATCGCCATCCTAGGGCATGTGCATGATTTTCCTAGGATTTATAGAAGGTATCTACTATCCTTTTCTCATTTAGGATCTAGAATGGTAAAAGAACATATTAATTCCTTTAAGGTTGCTCTAAGGTTGATGAATGTTGTCCATAAAGATGTTACATGTAATATTTTCATATTTGTGTTAATGAATGCTTCTTATGACTAGTATCTAAATCTAACAAAAAATTCCATCATTTCTTAGAATGCATGTCAATCAACTTTTATTGCATAATTTGGATAGGTCACCAGTCCTAGCATAATATAACATCACTTCACTAGTATGAAGAGAGAGCCTAATGAGCCTATCCATGATTTCAATAAAATATTTCAAAATATGTACAATTGGTTAACTCCAAAATATAATCCAAACAAAGTGTTAGCATTGGAGATGCACAAGAATGCATTGGATATGATTACTATGGTTTTATTGAGGAGAGTTGTTGCCAATAATTTGGCTTGGGCATTTGAAGAAGACATTAATATTGATAGGTACCTAAATCCTTAGGTGCCTTCTATATCCAACATATAAAATGGCTTTCCCATGTTGAATCCAATTCCACATGAAAAGTAGAATCTCCTAGCATTCAATCAAAACTAGCTCTATACATTTCCTCCCATGACACAAACAATGTAGCCAAACTATAGTTTATTGAACAATCAATGTAAGGCAATAATTATCAATAGAATAAACAATCGACTACCTCTCCTACTTGTGTTCTACAAGGACCTAAATCTATGAAATCAAAACTTGAGGTTATTTAGAAGATGGTTTAAAAGCTAAGAAACAACTTCCTAAGCATGCAAAAGAAGATAGGTAATGCTAATGCCCTAAATGGAAATCAAAATCCTACATTCTAGAGGTACAACAAGACATTTAATAAACATGAAAATAATATAGAGTATCCTAGGAAACTTCTAGAGATGAATATAGTAAATACAACTCTACCTAATTGGTGTAGAGTTCATAATACTTCTCAACATGGTGAGCTCAATTGCATTAAATTTTGTGCAGCATTTGAAATATTCTAAAGAGAAATGGTAAGGTGGGACTAGACACATAATCCACCCAAATCTCATCTTGATCTTGGCCTTTCCATCATTGCCATGTTTTTTGAAACTCATGATTTTCCTTTTTCAAGCAAAGATGGCAATGTGATGGAAGACAACATAGATGAAGTTCATGCTTTTCAACAATTATAGAAAGATGGATACAATCTAAATAATAATCAGCCCTTCACTACATCAACTCCTCCAAATATCACAACAATTCCACCTAATCCTAAAGCTAAAAACAATCCACCTCTTCCAAGGGGGAATGATCAGCCTCAAACCAAGGAGGAACCTAGCAAAGGAGGATACAACATTATTGAAGACATTAAAAAGATCAAGTCAAATATAACTCTTCATGAGTTAGCTTAAATCATTGAAAAAAAGGAGCTGTTGTTGAGATTTATTATTGGAAAGGCACCTATGGAGAGAATAAAAGCACCTATAGACAAAGTGAAAGTTACCAATGCCAATGTTATTTATAAAAGTAAGCCAAAAGTTCCAACATTATTACTCACCATCAGAGCATTTGATAATAACATTCATAATTGTTTAATTGATTCTATATATTCTACAACTATCATTCCCAATTCTATATGTTAGAATCTCGGTTTGAATACAAGTACTTTAAAGAGGAGAGTTTCACAATTAAAAAAGATAGTGGTGCTTGTGGTTAGTGAATTAAGGGATGTGCCTATCCAAATAACATCTAAACTACACATTCTAATGACCATGGATATCCTAGTGGTGGACATACCTAAAGGATAGAGACTATTTCTAAGTAAAGATTGGTCCAAAACACTCAATGGATATCTCTCTAAAGACTTCTCTCACATCTAGTTGCCATGGAAAGGCATTACAAATCAAATCAGAATTGATAGAGAACCAAAGATGAAGTATCCCATTATAGAGTATAATGTCAAGAATGAAGAGGTAAAGTATGTGTCTCCAAGGCTTGGTATTTACACTTTCATTATGCATAATAAAGAACAAGAACCATTGTCTGAAGGTTCCAATCACCTGTGGACTTCATACTTTGATGGCACTAAATCCAAACAAAGATTAGGCATCAAAGTAAAATTTATTGGTCCATAGGGAAATAATTTTTTAGCAACATATAGGTTATAATTCCCTTGCACCAACAATAGAGCTGAGTATGAATAACTAATTCTAGGATTATATTTTTCACTAAAGAACAACATAAAATAATTTTTAGTCTTAAGATATTTTGAGTTGGTGATTAACTAGGTTAGAAAAGATATCAATGCAAACTCTCTTACCTGAGGAAATATAAACATTAAACATGGGACCTGATTGAAATATTTGATGCTTTCAATATAAAGGCAATTCCTAGAGAGTAGAATCAAGTTATAGACTCACTAGCTATTGCTACAACTAACTTATAACCTCTCCAAGAATCCAAGGTAAGTATATTTTCTATTGAACTAATGCCTTGCCCTTCAGTACCTGATAATGTGGAAAATTTTCAAGTCTTTGATGATGATCAGTAGGTTATTCAATTTTTGACTAATTTAGGAGAGTTTGAATCCTAAATTATTGATTATAAGGAAGTAAATCATTTCTACCAAAAATAATTGAATAAGTAAGGTATTCTCCATCTCAAAGACAATCACATTTTAGTAGGGTTGGTCTCTTTATAAAGGGAATTTGACATAGATCCATATGCTCAATAGCTTAAGATGCCTAAGGTTAACAAATCAAACTTCAAAAAGGAAAATTTAAGGCATGAACACAACCCATGCTACATCAATATAGGCCTTAGATGTACCCCAGAAGAAAGACACTGAGTAAAGGATTTAGTCACTTGATATAGGGATGTCATTGCTTGGAATTATGAAGATTTAGAAGTGTATGATCCTTAGGTCATCACTCACATGATCCCTCTAAAACCAAAACATAAACCATTTAGACAAAGGTAGTGACTATTCAATCTTATTTTGGAACCACTTATTCAAAAGGAAGTGGAGAAGTTACTAAGTTCAAAGATTATCTTCCCAATCCAACATTCTACCTTGGTGTCCAACTTGGTTCTAGTTAATAAGAAGAATGGTGAGATCAAATTATGTTTGGATTTTAGAAACTCTAACATGGCCTTTGAGAAGGATCATTAGTACTTATGTTCTTTGGATGAGGTGATACAAATAGTATGTGGTTCTGAAATGATATCCTTTTTGGATGGATTTTTAGTGTATAATTAAGTATTGGTGCAACCTAAGGATAGAATGAAGACTATGTTCACCATGAAGTGGGGGACTTATGCATATAAGAAGATGACATTTGGCATAATAAATACAAGGGATACTTTCTAGAATGTCATGGATCATGCATTCAAAAGACTGATTGTAAAATGTATAATCATCTACATGGATGATCTTAAAGTGTTTTTAAAGAAGATAAATGATCATATATGTAGAAGGTTTGGTGTTTCATTAAACTTAAAGAAGAGCATATTTGGAGTGAATGAAGGCAAGTTATTGGGACACATCATCACTAAGGATGGGATTACCATTGATCTAGATAGAATTCAAGGAATTTTAAGGATTGTACTACCAAACAACAAAAAGGATCTCAAATCTTTCTTTGAAAAGATTAACTTCATAAGGAAGTTCATCTCAAGATTTGTAGATATTGTTAGGCACATAAACACCATGCTCAAGTAAGATGCAAAGATAGAGTAGATATATAAATCCTAAAAGTCCTTCCAAGACATTAAATATGCAATATCATAGGCTCCAATATTAATCAATTCAGATTTCATGAAATATTTCTACTTGTATTCATTCACTTTAGAACATACAATTGTTGTTGTTATAACATAAAATAAAGATGAAATTGAGCATCCAATTTCATTCATGAACATAAATCTGAAGGATACAAAACTTAGGTACTCCATGATTAACAAATAAAAAACTTCCCTTGTCAAAACAGTAAAGAAACTTTGACATTACATCTTGAGGAATAAAATCATTGCCATTATGCCTAATCCTACTATCAAGCTTACCCTATAAAAAAATGAATTAGGAGAACACTGAGGTAATTAGATGGTAAAATTATAAGATTTTTTTATAGAAATCAAGCTTTAAAAAAATCATTCAAGGTGAAGGTATCATTTAAATCATGACTAAACCTGATCCATGCATCATCATTGAAGAGTTATGTCAGGCTCAAGTATCCAACAAAGAATGGTATACCGATGTCATACAATATTTACTTATAGGTACTTGTTCCCTAGAAATTAATAGAGAACAAATGAGATATTTTAGGCTTAAATATTCTCATTACATGATTAAGAAGGGAGTTATCTATAAAATAAACTATGAAGGCATTTACTTCAGGTGTGTGTCTATAGAGGAAGCTAAAGAAATTTTAGAAAACTTGCATCAAAAAATAGGTAATGGTCATCCTTTTAGGAATAACATAGCCCATAAGATCTTAATAATGGTATATTATTGGCAAAAAAATTTCAAGGATGTTCATGCTCATGTGAGGACATGCCATGAATGCCAATCTTTAGCTAAAAGGGAAGTACATGTAGTAATGCCTTTACAACTAGTTGTTAAAAGAAGGCCATTTTCCCAATGAGATTTAGACTTCATTGGTTTCATCAACCCATATTCTTTATTATGCCATAAATTTGTAATTATGGATACTGACTAATCCACTAGATGGAGCAAATCCATAACCAAAGAATTTTAGAGCACAAAATGTGATTCAATTCTTGGAAGAACACATAATAACTAGATTTGGCACAACTATTTCTCTAATTTATGACAATGACCATATTTCATATTAATATAATTTACTGAGTGGGAACATAATAACTAGATTACTATTAGGTCATACTCTAACCATTACGCCTAGGGAAATGGACTAGCAAAATCAATAAAAAAAAATCTGATAGATGCAATTAAGAAATTAGTAGGGGACAAGCCTAGGGACTGGCATAATTTATTAAATTATGCTCTTTAGGAAGACCAAATGAGATATAAATAAGCCCTTAAAGATTCATTTTATCTATTGGTGTATGGAAACATGCCTATATTCCCAATTATGTTGAAGTTACCCACTTATCAGTTCATATAGGACTGCATAGAACCATGTGATGAAGTAGAGTCAAGATTACTGGACATAATAGAAATGTAAGATTCAAGGACTAAGGTCTTATAAACATTTAACAAACACTAGGATGTGGTCAAGAGGTGTTTTGATAAGATAATGAAGGCCAAATCATTCAAGATTTTAGATCTAGTTCTACTTTGGGATAAAGCCCATGAGAAGAAAGGATAACATGATAAGTTTTCACCACTATGGATTGGACCATACCAAATTTCAAAGATCATGGGAAATAATGAATTTCATCTTTAAGACCTGCAAGGAAATGAGATTGCATATGAAGTCAATAGATAGTTCCTGAAGCACTATTTTAGGGCTATGCCATTTGTAGATATTACTGATTAATGAGAGATATATGAATGTAGTTGTAGGATTAGTTTAGTTTATTTCCTTATTAGTTTAGTTTCTTACTTTCTTATTATAGTTTCTTACTTTCTTAGTTTATTTTCTTGCTTTCTTAGTATAGTTTCATGGTTTCTTATTTTAGTTTATTACTTTCTTAGTTTAGTTTCTTGATTTCTTAGTATAGTTTCCTGCTTTCTTAGTTTCTTTTAATGCTTTCTTAGTTTAGTTTCATGCTTTCTTAGTATAATTTCTTGCTTTCTTAGTTTAATTTCTTGATTTCTTAGTATAGTTTCTTTCTTTTTTATTTTATTTTATTTATTTCTTAGTTTAGTTTCTTTATTTATTAGTATAGTTTCCTACTTTCTTAGTTTAGTTTATTGGTTTATTTTAGTTTCCTACTTTCTTAGAATAGTTTCTTGCTTTCTTAGTTTAATTTTTTCTTTCGTAGTTTAATTTCTAGCTTTCTTAGTTTAGTTTATTATTTTCTTAATTTAGTTTCTTTATTTCTTAGTATAGTTTCCCACTTAGTTTATTTTATTTATTTTTTTGTTTAGTTTCTTCTTTTCTTAGTATAGTTTCCTACTTTCTTAGATTAGTTTCTTAATTTCTTAGATTAGTTGTTTTTCTAACAATTTGAATTATGTTTACTCTAACTATAACCAATATAAATATCTAAACCAATTGATCATATAACTTGTAGAAAGGAGGAAATTAAAAATTTAGCAATTTGGAACTAGTTTACAGATTGGGCATATTTATATGTTTTGAGTCTTTAAGCGAAAGGTATGTAATTGTGAACCATTATGGATATTGTCACAATTGAATACTTCCACCAGGTATGTGAAATTTGATCTCAGATTACTTCATGCAAATTTAGAAAATTTTCTTATTTTTTAGATCAAATGCACTTATCACATTAAATACATATTGGAAATGATAATTCTAGGTATAGGTGTGGTTGACAAGGATGTTATAGTAATGATTTATTTTATAATTATACTAGCTCACTAGGATTCTAGCTCTTCTCTTTTCATTAAAGATTAAAAGAAAGAAAAAAAGAAAAGAACTAATGGGTTTAAAAGAGAGAAAGAATATCTAAATAAATAAATAAAACTCACATATGAAATAAGGTCAATGTACCATGCATCATGATTAAGAGAAAATAATGGAAGGAGAAGAAAAGGAGCCTAAGGTATCTCTATTGGGGATATAGATGCCTGGTTGACAATAGAGCAATGCCTAAGATTCCATTGATTTAATGAGATTTAAGAGATACTAAAATGAAACCCACAACTTCATCAAGCCTTTGAAAAACTCATCATATCGATGGTTAAATTAATTACATGTTTGACACACATATCTAAAAAATTAGAATGAAAGTATGTTGTGTGAATCAACATAGGACTCTCTCTTTCATATTTCTAATTTAAGTATTGTTTCATGACACACTTCATGATTGATTTAAGGATTGCTAACTGAAGTTATGGGTTATTGAATACTTAGGATTATTCCCCATATGAGTCACCATTTTTTGTACCCAACACACCCCATTTTTGAAAATGAGGATCTTTGTTCAAAATTCTATAAATTTGTGTTATAAATTAGACATTCAACTTGATCAGGAACTACTATTGAATATCTTGTGTTGATCTAGTTTACTAACATTAGATCTATATTTTTTAGGTTATAAGATCAATGGAGTCCACCTAAAATGGACAATGTTTGATATTCATGATTTATTGTTAATTTGATCTTTTACTAGCCTATGGTCTATTGAAAAACAAGTTGAATCAATGTTTGGTCATCTTAAAACCATCATTCTAATTAGCCTAGCTTAGGTTCATTTGAATCAAATTCAAATTTGAGTGGGATCAATTTTACCCAAGAATCAATTTATATTATAAGCTTAGTTTAAGTTTTAGCCTAGGTCCTAGTCATATTTATTAAATACCACTAAGACCTTAATCTGAAACTTTATATTAAGTCCTTTATGTCTTATGTTTCATAGGGGATGTTTTATTATATTATAAGCTTAACTTAAAATTTATACTAAGTTTTAAATTGTATTAGTTAATACAAAAAAAATTTAGTCTAAGGATTTATATATTTCCCAAGTATTAACTAATATTTTATGCCCATAGAAATAAATAAAGGGTGATAGGTGGTGAGATATCAGAGCTTAAAAATTGATCAATGACCCATAAAAGAGGTCTAAAGTCAAAAAAAGTTATAAAGGAATATTTATGGTGCATGTTTATTGATGTATTGAAGATCTAACAACATGGATAAAGGCTTAAATTCCATAAATTTTAAAGAAAAATTGACAATGTGCGTTAATTCACACACTGAAGATCTAATAGTGTGAGAGAAAAATTAAAGTAACAATGGATTTTAAAAAGTGAATGAAGTGATGATAAGTGTCACCATTAATGGAAAATTTAATAGAGATCCAATGATCCATTGGTAGAAGCAAAGTTAAAAAGTCAAGAACCCTAAGATAAGTGAGGATTTTCCATGTGGTATGATCATAGAGTTTAATTGTAAGATCCTATGGAGCATGTTCATTTAGGCAAAAAATATCTAACAGACTGCATCAAATTGGATCAGGATGATCTAATGACACACAATAATAGTTAACAATTTAAAGGAGCTTAGAGCAAGTGAGAGGCTCTCACATGACACGATAGTGCCCAAAGGATCAAAAGAGCTGGATCTCATGAGATGCTACCATGTGGCATAATATTTTGGGCTTAGAGATGAATATCAATGGCTCATAATGAATGCTAATGTTAATGGACTCCAAAATAGTTAAATGGTGTAAAATTGATTCAGTCTGAGAGAGCACAAAGTAAGGTCACGTGAGGCAACAATGGTCACATTTTTTTTATCAAATGGATAGCTCAACATGGGCATTGCCATATTGACATAACACATTAGATTCCTGAACTAGTGAAGATTAGTAATGCGAACACATGTCTTAGACTTAATATGGTTAGTGACTATGAAAATGAAGATTTGATAAGAGAAAAAGAGAAGGCTATAGTTATAGAGGCATCTCAAAGGTCAATTAAGTTGACATGGTATATTATTTAGAGTTAAAGACCCTATAAATCCTTTCAATGGAGTATTTTATTTTGTAAAGGTAGGGAAAACATGAAATGCACAGTTATGTTATGTTAGTCATAGTTAAATAGTGTCATTGGTTTTGAGGCATTGGTAAATGGATACTTGTCCTTTACACATGTTTGAGTTCCATTTGAAATGACTAAATTAAAGTATCTGATGGGTTATTCTCACAACTTATAAAATAATGTATTATCATTTAATGTATATATTTGTAGTTTTTATGTAGTTTAAGATATAATTGTAAAATTTTCCCTTATTTGTACAAATGCACATGTTGCATAGATTTTGTAAAGGTTAACTTAAACTAATAATTTTAAGTAGACTCTTATGTGATTTTGACCATAATTAGAACTCAAGTTTTTATTATCGCATGTAATGAATTTTCATGTACTTGGAGGATAAGGCAACCCATTCCCCAAAACTATTTAAATAATTGTAATTCACTATTTAGAGGGGGGTCAAAAAATTTGAATATAAAAGCAATGAAGCAATCTTGAATTTTAACTTCATGTGTTTGAATTTTTATTTTCCATTGTTTGTGTATTAGATGTTATTTTTCTGGTTATGTGTTTCAATAATATTTCATGTGCAAAAATCTATGAATGGGTTCTTGATTATCTTGATGAATATAATGATACTTGATGTGTAATAGATATTGAAAAATTGGTAAATTATATTGATTAAGATAGTTAATCTAATTGATTCATAATTCTAAGTGTGTATAAGTTTTTTGTTTTGATGTAGTTTTCTGTGAGTGTGTAATAGCGACCTCAGATACCTCACTATCCCAAGCCATAATATCCTGAGTAAAGAGTGAGAAACATCTAATATAAAAGGAGTAATTTTTTACTAAGGCTTGTGGGTTTCTTGCATCAGTATCTCCTTAGAATTCTTAGCCATGTTTTATTATGTGTGTGTAATTTTTTATATCAACAGGCATAGGTTATCAAAGTACTTGTCCACTTAAAGACCAACCAAGGGAGTGATTTCTTAAAAACACAAAGTGTTCATTTCTACCTCACCCTTCCTTTATTTTTGAGTTTGTTTTAAGCCTTACTCACTTTAGATTAACAACCAACCATACATCCAGTTCACATAGAGATTTACTACTTTTCAAGATACCACACCTCCATCCAAAAGACCTTGTTAACAACCCACATACTCTACCAGTTATTCCATCAATAACTTATTCAGACCACATACCTACAACTCATGGTTTGAAGTAGATTTTACCTCCATTGATATCCTCAAATGTTAGAGGCTATCTCATTGACTATAGTGTGCATAAAAAATGCATTAACATATGTTTTTGGAGTTATAAACACTATCTTTAACCTTGGGACACTACCATTGATGCTACTATCCATTATGTGATGTTACTATCTAGTATGAAATATATGTTAGAATATGATACAACCAACTTCATTTTTATAGGTTTTTATAACTTTTCTAGTGATGTATTTAGACTTCGAATATATTTTATATATGTATGCTTATGGATCAAACCATATATCTTCACCCTTATTCATCCTTGGTATGTGTTTACTAAAAATGGGTTGGTGGAATCATGATGTCAAGTTGACCTCAAATACCCTTCTATTAGTGAGCAGTGCCTACATATCTAATACTCCAAGGAAGGCCTCAAACTTATGTAGTTATACCCTACTTGTGTGAGTGTGTGTGAATAATGTTGTAATATGTTATATGTATATGAATACAGTCATATAGTTTGTAACTTGACAAATACCACTCATGGGATGTCATTTGGATACTTTAGACCTTTTTTTTATTGATCCTATGACTGATAAATAAGTAGGGATGAATAGGGATTAATAAATCATTTTTGTGATAGAATGAATGAGCCTTAGTATGTGCTCACTTGGTATTTTATATATGATTAATGATAAGTCTTAGACATGTATTTATACCACACATTTTTAAAACATATCATGATAGGGTTAAGTGATAAAAATAAGCCAACCCATAGGTTTTGAATAATTTTCAAGTTGGTTCACCTTTGAGCACTAGACACTAACTAAAGATCTAGGCATTAACATCAATGCTAATTTCCCTCTATGGTTAGTAGTGTCTAGAAGGATAGAAAACATGTATTGATATATAACTAATAATGAAGGATATATATCAAATATTAATATTTTTATAGTTTACATGTGCTATAAATCATCATAATGATAAGGGTCATATTATAATATAATCATTTAAGCATAGTGAAATGGTGAATGTGATCCTTTCAGCAATGGGAAGGTCTAAAATATAAGGTTGAATCCTTAATTGGTATTTATAAAATGTATAAGATTGATATGATATAAATATTTAGTTTTAGTATCTACATTCCCCTTCCCCTACCACCCTTTAATTTAGTAATTCATAAGGATGAAATTACTAGGTTAAATGTAAGAAATTTCCACCTAGGTGTGTATAACACACCTTTCCCTTGATTAAGTCCACTTTGAGTGTTTTGATAGTGTATGATATATAAACAAGAGTATTACATAATAAATCATTACATATAATCTAAATTTTTAAATAATTTAAATAATTGAAAATAAATAGAGTAAGGAAGGAATACACCTATGTGTCGATGCAAGCATATTCCCCTTTGTTCATTGCTTTGGTAAATATACTTTATTATGAAGCATTGTAGATGGGAGAGTTTTAGACCTAAACCTTTGGGACTTGAAGAGGTATATTAAAATATATTATGAATCTAATTAGATGTAAGGGTGAGTTATGACATAACCATTGAGATCACTAAATTTCAATTATATAACTCAAGTGTGAATATAGAATCTGGTGAAGGTGGGTTATTTAATCAACTCATCCTATAAATATGGTGAGGTTGAATAGTTTAATAAATTCAACTTATAAAGAGAACCAACTATTGTAAGTAAAAAATACTTCCTAGTGTAAATGATGATTTCTAATGATCATAATCTAGAGATATAGTTAGTATATTTTGAATTTTTGGTGAAATCAATGTCATACACACATCTAATATGTCTCAAACTAAATTATATGTGTCACAAATTTAAAAAATCTATTTCAAAAATATGAAAATTTGATGCAATGTATAGGATTTTGATCCAAGTGTATATTTGAATCATGTAATTGAATTCCAAATTGTGCATGTGTGGAAGTGATGCCTTTGTGACATGCCCCTACTAACATCTAGAGATTTTGAGAATTTAGTAAGTGTAGAGTTCATGTATTTATAACATGCCCACACTAAAATATAAAAATTATGTACATGTGGAGTTCATGCCTTTTTGACATACCCCCACTAACATATCCCCTTTAGAGGTGAGGGAAATAAAATATGGTAGGTACCTTACCTCAAAAGGATAAGCTAACTATATAATCTATGTATGAATTATGTAGCATATATGAGTGACTTTTATAAGTATAAATGTCAATTAAGCTCGTAATATGTGTTCACATATATCCCTAATATGCATGATATGTATCATGGTAACATCTAGAGATTAATAGTCACACATATAAGGGCACTCAATGTATCTCAAAAGGAATGATCCAAAGAGACCTCATACAAGGGTAATATTCAAATGTCACACAATCTGAATGAAATGACATATTTATATGTCCAATCAACATAAGATGACATATTCAAATTTCCAAGCATCATAAAATGACATAGTGGTCAATAGGTAAGGAACATATTAAAATATTCTAGAAACAAGACAATATCAAACATGAAATACACTCAAGAAAGTGAAAATGTGAATAAATGAAGTATAAGAAACCAACATAAGTATATCATACTAGTCCTTGCATATATGTGTTAGCAAAAAAAATCATGTAACATAGTGTAGACACCTAAATTACATTTAGTATCAAAATGTGCCTAAAATTTATTTAATAATTATTACTAAAATAATTCATCACATCTCCCTCCAAATTTAAATAATTGAATAAGTCAAAATAGTCAATTATGCACACTTTAAATCCTTATTTTAAATATAAAATCCAAATATTACACCTCACCCAACATGTTCATCTTTATTCTCCTTCACATGTTGACTCATCCCAACCAAACTCACAAATTTCTCAACCTCATATGAGTCATCTCTTGAGTTATCAAGAAGTTTGACTTATTCTTGTTTACTTAGCTAACCAATCCCATGCCTCTCTCAACCATTTGAAATAGTCTTCATTCTCATGGGTGAGGACTCATTATCCACCATTGATTATTTGGATAATTTATTAAATCTAAATAACTCTTCACCATTAGAACTTCCTATAAAAAACTATAAATAATCTTAAAAACCTTCATTTTCAAGAATCTTGACTTATACTAATGAAGTTATATTTAAATCAAAATAGAATCCAAAAGAATTGAAACAAATCAAAGCATACAAAAACTCATTCTATACCAAAATTATGCCATTCTAATTTGCATTGGAAGAGTGAACAACCACATTTTTGAAGAATAAATAAAGTTTACATCATAATCAGGAAAGCTTGCACATTTGAATTATAAGTTTTTGTTTTATTTGTTTGTTTCTCTATCTTATGTTTCATTTATATTAGATTAAGATTGAATCATTGATTAATTTCTTAGTATTTTTAAATTTAATTCACACACATATCATATCAGATACACTATGAAATATATGAGCATGGATATAGACATGTGTGAGAATTAGTATATAAGTTGAAACATGAGAGTTTATAAATGATAATAAATTATGTGTAACTTATATCAATCATGATCAATGAATCATATGCCTCCAATGTACTATATGACATGGGTAGAGGAGAGCCCCAACATTTATATGTGGATATATCATATGTCTATGGTATTCTTTCATCACAATTAAATATCCATGAAACATGTATGTGTATATAAATTAAATGATATCTACTAACATGAATCAAACAACATAGGTGACAAGGAACTAGTAAACATGGGAATGCCAAATATTTTTGTATTTTATAGGTTATTTGAATGCTTTTGTAGTTTATTAAATAATTGATTTTTCTATATTTTTATAATATTTATAATCAATTTATATCTAATTATCCAATCTAAGTAATACTCATAAGGTGATATATACTTATAATCTGGTGAATCATATTGGTAAAAATGTTGAGTATGTATAGGTACCATATTTAGATTTGGAGAGTCATAAATACTCTATGTATGCCTCATAGGAGTATGTGGTCATGAATTAGTATTAGTATAATTAGTGGTTCATGGAACCCATTAATGAGTTCTATTTGGTTTCTTTGGAGTAGAATTAATTTGAACATGTTTAGTTTCTCTATGTATCTAGTATGATGTGTAGGAGTAAATGAAGATTCTATGAAATCCATTGTATATCTTTAGTCCAAAATTAGCTCAAGTATAAGCCACCTAGGAAAGGCTATTTCTTGTTACTTACCCTTTCCTAGATTATTAACCTTACTAGGTTTTCTAAGTAATTATCTTAAGATAAACTTATCTTGTTCTTGTGGGTGTTCATTTAGAATTTTGAAAACTATCACTACTTGTTGGTATAAATGTATTTAATACACCCATGACTTATGTAAATTAATACACATCGTTTATCTATCAAAACTCATCCCAATAAAATATCAAATACTGTTATGTATGGTATAACATAAAAGGTATTAGCCAAATGTGTTGTACCAACTTGTAAATGTAAGCCAATCTCACCACTAATGTGTTCTAATATCCCATTCAATGTTTTGGACATTTTGATAAAAGGTTATAAATAATAATATATATATCCGAAATGTGTAAGTAAATCATGGTACATAAATTCTCACTAGTTCATTATAAATAATAATGATATGTATATGTTGATGATCGATGTATGCTTGAATAAATAATGAATGAAGGTTTAAGTCATAATATACAATTTCACTGTCAGCAAATGAAATAGAAGGTCTCTGAATCATAGGAGGTATAGTGCATGTATAAATTCCAATAATCCCATATAATGGGTTCCCATAATGTGATGGATCAAGATATGCATGATATGCCATTTTCACTTCTAGGTCTTTCTAAAAATATAATCTTGCAATGGACTGTTAAATATCTTCTAGTTTTGATGGTCATCAAGTTGTGAACTTGAATCATTTGTAGGATCATCAAATGTATATATTGGTTATAAATAAGGTATTTAATCTTGTGTTTTAATGTATAAAATCTATTTTTAGAATGTTCAGGGACTTGGTGATAGTCATAATATGCATTAGCATCATACCTTTTTGATAGAGGTTGATTCATATCAACATCTATAATATGAGAGAGAGATATAAGATGAAACTCCAAAAGATTATTAATTAGAAAATTTGGAGATTCAGGTAGTCATGTAAATTATCTCTTAAGTGTATTAGATAATATGAGGCAAATAGGTTTTTGTGACACTACATTAACCTTTGTGGTTATTTATTTATAGGTTCTTTATATTTTACCTTATAGCTTGGTTTGATATGAAACTTGGTTGAACATACATCGATGTGTTTGCTGCATAGTTAATCTTATTCAAATAAATAAGTTTCATTTACTGATCTTGGAAAATATATCATAAGTCATCAAAATATTTAAAATTCTTTAAAATAATAGACTCATGTAATGTGACAAGAAAGCTTTGCTTAAATATGTCTTAGAGCTCTTTATTTTCCATTGAATTTTTTATTTTGGTTAACAATGTTTTATACCTCAATAAATATCCATTGATAGGTTCATTGGTTCCTTGTTATTCCTATCAATTTATGTATATGACATATTTTCAGTGATGTTGATGGAAAAATGTGATAGAAACTAATTTGTTAGGGGTTTAAATGATTTTTCCAATTATATTGGTAAGTCATAGAACCATATTAAATCATAGTCCTTTAAGCTCCTTAGAAATAAATTGGTAAAATTTTTATCATTTGAATCATAATCAAGGAATGTGTCATAGAAATATTGAATAATTTTTCTAGGGTCACCCTTTCCATCATAAAATGTGAAATTGGGTGAAATAATACCAACTAACAAAGGGTTCAAATATATTCTAGGTTCTATAGGATTCTATAATACATCTTCTAAATCAATAACATTGTTTATTTGGGTTTTATGCACATCAGGTTACCTTATGAGGTAGACTCTAACATTTTAGGATCTATGAATGAAGATTCACTCTAAGGCATGATTTTTAAGGTATTAAATTTTTATAAATGACCTATTGGTGGAATAGTGGTGAGTGAAATAGTTGCTAACTTTGGATGGTCAGGATATGGAGTAAAATTATATCTACTTGAGGTGGGTAGACCAAAGATGTATTTAACCTAAGGTTGGAAAGGCCAAAATAAACTTAGAAAGATGGGAAGGTAATGCAAAAAAATAAGGTTTATGGACCACAAAAGATGAAACATTTATAAACCAACACTTGAACTAAAGGTTGGACAAGTAATCATAATCCAATGTTTTTTGTAAGCCACTATAAGCACACCAACAATAAAACATAATGAAGAGTAAAATGGAATGAAAATATAATAAACTTAAGAACATATAATTTAAGGTTATTATGTTGGTTAGATTGCAATAACACATCTTATAAAGGGAGATTATGATTAATGTGAAAAAGCTATCCAAATCAAAAATAACATAATTTGAATAGCTATATTGAAAATAAAAATCATACACAACCATAAGACTAAAATATTATAATGATATGACTTCTTATAAAATCCACATGTTTGGATTAGAATCAATATTTGCACATCAATACTAATTGGATAACAATCTATAGAATTTCTTATTAATCTCAAGGGACAAAATTATCCTCCCTTTTGGATATGGAGGATACAAAATTTATATAGGCTTAGGGAAGGGGAAGGCATCATCCTCCAAGTGGAGTCTAAATTTACATTTATACAAAGAGGATTGTGCATCTAAACCATGTAAATCATGAATGTACAAAAGTGTTTGTTGAGAATAGAATTATGCGACTAAAATACAATATATACATGCAAAATAAATTAGGAACTAATGTTTAAACTTTTCTAAACATGAGAATATATATTGATATTTATAGTGGTGTTGATGTGCAACCACTAATAGAATAAAATAGTGGAGTGATAGTTTTTGAAACTAAATTAGCCATCATACTTTTTTGAGGGATCAAAACTAGCCCACATTGAGTATGCATAACTCCATATCTATGAAATTGGGAACGTTGTGATGTGGTGGAAAAACTTGTAGTTGGATACATGCTAGATGTTGAACCTAAATCTCCAATTTTAACCTTAAGTTATATTGGATCCCAAATTATCACCAAGTAATTTATGTCTTATTCGGCATCAAAATATTTGGGAGGTTGTAAATCTATTATGTTTTGATATCTCTATCTGGGGTATTTTGTTGATTTTCACATTTTTGTGAGATCTCTATGAACCTATATTTTACTAATACTTTAACATTCATTCTATGATTTGAAGTAACATGTTTCATGGTGGGAAGAGTCACTGTGAAAAGATATAAGTCTATCCAAGTCTCTTTGCATAGATTGAATCATTGCCTTTTGATTGAAGAATAGAAGTCAAGTTTACAAGATTTAATGGATCCTAATTCATCACACCCCTTGATCAGATGTCGTGAGATAATCCCAAAGATCCTAAAACCATCTCCCAGTGAACCAATCTCATTCCATCACAAAGATAATGATCAATAGTTCATGGGTATTCACTCAAAATGATCTAATAAAGTGATGATGATTTTGAAATGTCAAAAGAACATAAAAGTCCCATGAGGATGACAAGAGTCATCATATCAAGGACTCAGATAGATATTAATGACCTATGGGCCCTCGTCAAAGGTTAACAAGATTAAATCCTAGAAGCCTCACAAATATATCACGTGGCCAAAGGAGAAACATTTTGGGGCCCTAGATGAAATTGCCATGTTACACCTTCAATGTGTTTTGGTGACTGAGGTGAGGAATTTGCTTATTAGTTGAATTAAAGACACATGGTTATCTTAGGGGACTTATAAGACATTATCCCATGAAAATTCCTATGTTAAATTCATCAAATTTATAAGGTAATGACTTATTCATTTCATTTTACAAGTAATGAGTGAATTTTCAAGGATCAAAAGGATGGTACACCCTTCCCTATATCCCATGGAAATGCCCACCATAGATAATTTTGAGCCTTAGATGTTTATAGTTTTAATTAATGTGTTGGATTAGCAAAATAAGTTGGATTTGGATACCATCTTAAATGACAACCTACATAAATAGATGATGTAGATCTAAGTTGCATCACTTAGAGGAGGAGTTCATAGGTATATTCTACATGTCCTCCTACCTAATATACATCTTAGTGAATAATAGGATGTTCCATGGGCTCATAAGGAATCCCAATGGAATGAGGATATATGAGACTTATCCAAAAATAACTCTATATGGCTTTAGATAAAATTTATATAAATTTTATAATTGTTTTTTTAATACTATGATGAGTGTATTCTATCCTCTGAGAAGCCTCAATAGGATGTCCAAGGTGGCCAGAGAAATAATTGATAAGTATGGTGCCTCATATATTTAATTTATAATGTTCACTTATATAAAAATAAGTGGTTACTTGGGGTCTCCATATAAACTATCAAGATACCTAGATGATTGACTAGCAGTGATAGAGTTAAGCCAGCAAATGGTTCCCCCACATCAAATGATAATGATAAAGAAGATAAAAAATCCCTTCAAATCTATGATTGAAATTATATATTACTCACATCTTCTATTTCCAAGGCCAAGGTATTAGAGCAAGATATGGGTGAATATGTGATTGACAAAATTCCACCTAGGCCAAACTATGATATTAGATGGAGGGTGAACACAAAAATTGATGTGATTCTACATCAAGAAAATTATGAAGTCATTTGGTTCAATTTCATTGTTAAATAAGATGTCAAAAATATATACTATATAAGGATAATAGTGCAATAATTCATCACTTATGATATTGTTCCCATCCTAAAGGATATGGATGATGATGATAAGAAGACACTATCTATAGTCTACCATTAGATCAATATTAAACTTAGGCCATCTCATAGTTGGACTTCGCTATTGGTGAAAATGATTCCATACCATGGAGGGTTGTAGAGATCATGAAAAGAACATTTATATGGTTGAAGGAGCATGGGGTTGATCTTAGTGCCTATGACACCCTTGCCCTTCAAAAACATATACAAGTTCATGATTTGAAGGGTTTCCTCCTAGTTCATAGTGGTGATCCCTTGACTCTACCATTAATGGTGAAGGGAAAAGGTAAAATCAAGGTTCGTGATGTTGAATTCACTAGACCAATTGATGTAAAGTTTGTATCTACATCATAGTCCAAGGTAGGACTATCTTTCTTAAAGTTAACAAGTTTGGTTGAGAATTTGGATAATATCACCACTAGGGAGGTTACTTTGGCTAGTGCCACACTAATATCCACTACATCAGAGGTAGCCCCAAAAGTACCATCCATCTTGATAGCCATCCCAATAGTCATTCCAACTACTATTCCACTTGCTTCACCCATGGCTTCACCAACACAAAATCCAAAATTTAAGTTTCCTCTAATGACTTACTCAAAGAAGAGAGAAAGTGAAGAAGAGGTAGAAAAACCCAAGTAGAAAAGAGTTAAGATGGCTCTATAGCTTCTAGTTGGGAGTCCTAAGAAAAGGAAGGAGGTTATGTTCAAGGACTTACCTTCTAAGGAACTTCCCTTGAAAAGGAAAGAGGATAAATCCTCATATGATCAAAGGTTGAGAGATATGAGTGAAAAAGAAGACTCAAATGAATATAAGATCATTATTGAGGTGATGAATAAACAATGAGCATTCACTCCTCCAAAAGTGAAATTGGGTAGAGAAATCTAAGGGAAAGACCCCAAACCCCAGTAAAGGTACCATTGGTTAGTTTTTTTGCAAAAGAGTGCCCCTAAAGAGTGAAAGGTAAGGGTAATGAGGAATAATTTTTTGCCTCTAGTGATATTCTTTCTTTTGAAGATGTTTTGTAGGTTTAGGATTAGGTAACCACTCAAGTTCAAGCCTTTCATGAAAAAGAAATGCTCTAATGAGATATGAAAATAGTTTTTGAAAATGTCATCACCTAACCTCTAAGCCAAGATAATCAAGATGAAGTTGAGGGATATGATAAAATTGAAGAAATGAATAAGTTTGATGTGAAAGTTGAGGTGGAGCCAAAGCAAAATATTTATGTCACCATTGATCCTAAGGTGGTGGTTGAATAAGAAGGCCCACAAGTAGCTCCAAAAGTATCACCAGTTGTCCCTTCCCCTTTAATGGTTTCAAGTTTATCACTAGAGTAGAAGACAAGCAAAGAAGGGTGTGGGGGAGAAAACTTTCAAATGGGTACCCCCACCCATACATAGATAAATAAGGAATTGAACTAATTTAATAAAGGTGCTAAGGATGGTGTTATAGGTAATGTTTCCTTAATTAAAGTACCTCAAGGTCTCCCTCCTCATATCAAAATTCATGACCCAATCTAGAATAAAGGTTTGGAGGCCATGATTAGTGGAGATTTTCTTGAAGGAAGCAAACAATCCACCATAGCCTCATATCTACTTGAGGCTCATGTAAACAAAGAAAGTGGAGTAGCTATAAAATATTTTAGTTAGTCAGTAGCACAAGGATCTCCATTAATAAATTTATTAAGGAGTTTCTCCAATTTAGCCATATTTTGAAGTTTGGAGCAAATAGAGCCAAACCTTTAAGGATGACCTAGAGTCAACAAAGAATGTGGTAAGGAGTTAGAGAATGATGAATAAATTGAACAATTTTATTGAGTCCACAACCCATTCTTGTGGTACTTCTTACACTAGATACTCTGATGAGACCACCTTACACTATCTCAAGGCTTGCATCAATGTCTACTACATCAATGGGATTTTAGACTAGACCCCTTATTTAGGTCAAGGAGTAAGTCAAAGGAAAGAAAGACATCATGAGAAAAATTGGGGAGATCAGTGTGGTAAAGATCACTTAGGCGTATAAGGCCAAACCCCTCAAAAAGGCTAAAATACACTCTAGAACGACATTCACTGCTATAGGATAAATAAATGTGGAGATATCCATTCCCACACAAGGTGATTTAAAGAAAGATTCTCCCCTTGAGAGTTACACTATTTATAGCTACAATCTATGGGAGCCATTATGGAATGAGATAAATCACAACTCACAAGTTTTGGCAAACATGGTGGCTCATAGAATAGATAAGGACAAAGCCACCATAAAGGAGTTAAAGGCACAAAATCAAGTTATGATCTAGTAATTGCAAAAGATATTGACTAAGCCTAAGGTAGTATCTCCAACTACCTATATTTCTCTATAACACCCTCTCTTCTCATTAGAATCATTTAATTTTGACTGAATTGATGACTTGAAATCTAGAGGAAGGGAAATAGAAAAATGGCAAGAGGATTTATTCACCAGGGCTAGAGAAATAGTCCACTCAATTTTGAAATGCTTGAATAATATAGTGGATAATAAGAGGGATTGTGATGCCTAAATGTTTATCTATGAGATTGACATTAAGAATTGGGAAGAAGTCTAGAAAAAAATGGATGAGGTTTAAAAAATGGCATAGATACTTTGACAGTTAAGAATATCATTACTCTAAATGATCACAAGAGGCCTAGAGAATGTAAACTAGAAATCAAGCATTGATTGGTGATGCTCAAATACAACATATTTGATGTGAAAGGAGAAGAGTAGTCCCTCAAAACTACAATAAAAGAGATAGATAGTACACTTAGGAAGATGGTACGCCTTGATAGTGCAAGTGATCTGGAGGAGGAGATAATAAGAATTGCTCTAAAAAACCTCATTGATTCACCATAAGATTCATTTGATGTTGACAAAATAAATTAGTTAGTATCACTTGAGAAGTCTTGTGACTAGCTTAAAGAGTTCATCAGATGAAAGCAAACCATACTTCATAAGATTGCCACCTGGATTGAATAATATCAAGTAAAATTCAAATATCAAGTAGGCTTAGACTGAGGGAATCTTAACCCTATGTTGGGAGGATACATAACGTATAAGAACAATTTGGTGAAAGATTATATCATCTATATCAACTCTAGAGCATAACCAAATATTTTGGTTTTTTTGAGTTGGCACCACTTCTTTCTTCTCTTCCCTCCCTTCTTATTTTTCCTTATTTCTCATTAGGAAACCATTATAATTGGCCCATTAGTGGCATGTCACTTTTAGTTAGTTTTTGTATAATCATGATGATAGGAAAGGGATGTTTTTTTCTATTACGCAAGAGGATAAAGGTTTTGTTTTATCCTTTATGAGATCTTCCTCCACATACATAACTAGAAATATTTTGCCAGGGTGAAGGATAAATATTTTCATCATCATAGGAACACAAGCATATCTAAGGAATCGTGTTTGTTACAAGGTTTAATAGACTCTAATGTTGTGAAGGAATTTTCTAGCTAGAGCATCTTTATGAATATGCTAGGCTTAGCTCAATTGTATAAGTAAAGGGGGTTTATCCCTTTATATAGGTTAGCTAATTTTTTAAGTCAAGAGCTATAGGCTCAAAGAATTATTTGTGTGTATTATTTTTGGTGTGAAACTAATTTCTTTTATAAAATCATTGGCAAGATTTGACAACATTAAATATGTCTCCTTTGTTACAAAATTGTCTTGCATGATGTTAGGCTATATGTTATTCAAAACACATTATATTCAATTTATATTCAATTGATTGATGAAATATGTCTATGATTTTCATTATCTTCCTATTTTTAAAGTGAAATGATCTATTTTACATTCGTATTATATTGGTTATCTAGTGTATTCATCTTTATGGTAGTCATTTAGAGTTTATATCTAGCGTGTAAAATCCTTTATACTTTGAGATTTGGGAATAGGGTGTTGATAGCATTTTTAAGGGTAATCCTAGGCTTATGGATTCAATTAGAAGGAATTATTGAAGAATTATTCTAATTATTTCTTTTTATACTTTGAGGATCATTTGTTCATGATTTCATTTCATTTATTTTTGTTCTGTAATACATTTATTCGTGAAGATGATATATCATTTTAGTGAATTTCTTTATGCTCATTTGTTAACCTTCCACATTATTTTATATTAACTAAAAAATATTGTCCTACCCTATCCTAACCTACATATAACATTCCATTTGCATATCTTAAGTGTTATTTTCAAACATATGCATAGACATTATGTACCTAGCATGTGTCTACATTTTGTGCTTTAAAAATTAGTATTATAATATTTTAATATAACCGTTGTGTTGTTGAAAATTATCTATAATTAAGGTTGTAATAAAATTAATATCTATATTTAGTAGCTTGTATCTAATAGATAAAATTTGATCATTTTGTGTGACAACCCTTCCTAAGTGGAGTGATCAGGATTGGTTACATTTTGGTTAGATTTGTATCTCTTTTCACCAATAATCCCCATGGAGATTGAATCACAAAATCTCTCCATGTGAGTAAGCTACCCTATAGGTCCTATCACCTTAGTTAAAATAGAGCCAAAAGCAATAGGAATATAACCATACCCTTTTTAGGTTCATCTCAATCATTTTCTCTAGTCTAGTCCATTCTTAATGCCAAACTCTTCCCTGGTTACAATAACATTCTAGTGGGTTTCTCATCATTGTTTACCATTTCCTTCAAGTGTGAAAGACTATATTAAAGAGGTGTAAAATTGAGAACCGACATATTTATAGAACTATATATAAGTACAATTTATGTCACCCATGTTGTCAGGGACTCTTGCAGAGGGCCATGAGTATTTCACCTTGTTAAGTTCTATGTTGTTACTACATTGATATAACTAGCTTTCATGCATCAACAAAACCAATAGATTTTTGGTGCCATGACTCTATTAAGGATGTTAAACCTTATTCTATAAGAATTTTTAAAACATTCTTGAAATTATCTATAGTATTTTGAATTTTTCATTCTATTAGTTATTGTTAGCAGTTTTGTTTGTCCTAGTCTAGAAGTTTTTGCTTCTAGTGGTGACTCTATTACATTAAAAATTTAAATATTAGTGCATGTTATATGTACTATTATCTATATTAAATATTTTTATTTATATATACAAATATGGAGGGTAATAGGTCTTCCTTTCATAAATATCCATCTAAAGAACTTGTCTCTGAGTTAAAAGGTCCATCCAAAAGAAGACAAGTGTAGAGGCCTATTGTAGGCCAAAACTCAGGCAGTCAAGTAAGACTTGAATAGTTTGTCCCCCATTTTATTTACCTTATTTTCTCAAATATCCCTCTATTTAAAGAATATCAAATCACTTAAGAGAAATTTGATATCCTTATTAGTCAATATCCTTCTCTACAAAGAAGTATTTCTCCTCCAACAAGGCCGTTAAGGCATTATTCTATTTCTCCTCCTTCAAGTCATCCTCATAGTATTCATTAAAATATATCACCTAATACATATTAATATTAGATTCAAATATGGGAGATTATAATCTGAGGAGGAGGAGGTTTAATTCAAGTAGTGACAATGAAGAAGAAGATCAAGGTTTGGGTAATAGGTGCAGGCCATTTGTGATCCGAAGATTTAGACCTATCAACTTAAATGGTATGTCTAGTTTCCCTAATGAAGTTACCATTAAAGTTAGAAATATATTTCCTAAATTTTAATGGAATAATGTCATATCTCGGGAACAACATTTAAAATCTTTTGTAAATCTTATTGAAGACTATGAAATTGGTATAGAATATGTGTGAATAAAGATCTTTGTGAACCCACTAAATAAGAGGCCTAGGAGTGGTTTAAATACCTCCATAATGTATCCATAGACACATGGAAATCCATGATTGATTCATTTAAGTTACAATTTGGTGATAGCATTGATCCTAGGTTCTTGCTTAACAAATTTGAAAACCTTAATGAAAATCCTAATGAGTGTTCTAAAGATTTTAATTCTAGATTCTATAAAGTATTGAAAAGGATGCTAGAGGACATTAGACCCAATGTGATACCTATTTTATCAAATAATATGATGAATTTGATAAGAAGGCAGCCTATTATCTCAAAGATAAATCTCCCACAAATCTGAGGATGGCCTTTAATTTGGCTATCCAAATAGAGAATAATATAAAAGTTATGTGTAAGCCTTTGAACAAGAGGGTTGATGTCAAGTTGGTGAATATAGATAATATTCAAGCCCCCATAACAATGTATATCTAGAGGAAATTATGAAAACTCTAGCTACTGTTGTGAAATAAATTTCTTACAAGTTGACCATAGCATAAAAGGGGATGTCTCAGGGTTATTTTAACCATGATGATAGGAGGAAGAGAGAAGAAAGAAATCATCCTAGGGACTAGGGTCAAGGTCTCCCAAATTTCCAAGTTAAGAATAATGATAAATGAAATGGGCTTATAAGGGATGACAAACATGAGAGAAAAAAAACCAAGGAAGTAGAAGGGAAGTATTGGATCCTTTAGCTGCAAAGGTCAATATAGTCAGCTTTGATATTGACTAGTGTGACAAATGCTTCCTTCCTCATCCTCCATATAATAAAATCAATAGTGATGGTCAAGGTGTACAAGGTTTTGAATTTACATCTTATGAAGATGTATTTTTGAATTCTAAGAGATGAAAAGTTACACCTTCCAAGAGGAAGCTATGAGTGATTCAACTATTCCTGATTATGAAGACACTCTAGCCTATAAAAGTTTCAATTTCTAAATTAGTGAACCATATGTGATGGCTACCTCTCCATATATAGTGTCAATGATAAATACTAATGCTCAAGCCTTCTAGAGAGAATGTGAAATTGTAAGGGTCCCAACCCTAAATTTCATCTCTGAAATAAATATGATGAATGAATATGATTTGCTTGTTCATGATTTTGAGTTTTTGAGATTAATGATGAAAGAGAAATATATAGATTCTCCTCCATTGATTGAGGACCAAAAATTGATGATCCACACAACAATTTCCCAAGAGGAGTAAAATTTGAGAAGTAAAGATTAAAATTCTCCTTTGAAGGATAAAGACTCTATTGACCCTAAAGTAGAGACAAAAGTGAAAGAAACCAAGAGTAAGGAGGTCCCAAATTCCACAAAGCCTGGTTCTATACCTTAAAACAATAAGCCAAAAGGTACCTAGGCTAGGAATAAAACTCCCTTATTATCCAATATTCCCAAGAAAGATGAACCCAAGAAGCCTCTCTTGAAGAGTGAAGTTAAAAATGTTGGTTCTTCTACTTATTTCCCCTAACTCTTAAGGGGTGTATCCCAAATGAAAGTGTCACTAGTCTACTTGTGAACACTCATTTTCCTAAATAAAATGTGACATGGCCCATGTATTGAGTCAACTAAAGGTAAAAATAACCTTTGTATAATTTCTCAAAATTATAGAGCATAGGAGAAGAGCCTTTGCATATTTGGGATTCACTAAGAAAATTATTGCCAATGAAATTGTTGAAGTTGAGCCTCCTCCCACTTCCCTTATGGAAAGTGAAAACACCTCAAAATCCTCTAAACATAACTTAGAGGTGTATTTAGGAACAACATTCGTATTGAGTTAGATGGATGTTGACCCATTCTATACCACCCTACTAATTAATGGTTTAATTGTCCATAATTGTGTGTTTGACTTTGGTACATCTTGTAACATTATGCCACTATTTGTGTTGAATGATCTCTATATAAGAATAAATGTAGAATATATATGATGCCTTGCCATGGATTCTAGATAAGTACCTATTGTTGGTATTTTTAAAGGACTGGTGGTATAGCTTGCACATTACCATGATAAATTCTTAAGTATGTATGTTATTATTGTAGACTATCTACTAGAATAGGGTATGTTGTTGTCTAGAAAATGGGTTTTTAGTATTGGGGGTAGTGTTTATATGGACCTATATTATGCCAATATACCTCTAGATGGGAAAATGGTTCTATTGAATTGAGACCCAAAGATGTTTCATGTCCTAGAAGATCTTAAATACCAATTGAATGAAGTTTTATATTTGGATATAGACATTAGGAATTTTATGGGGAGTGTTGAGTATGAGGAATTACCTCTTAAATTTGGTATTATGGATGAAGACTCCATTTGGACTATGAATTTTTATGGAGCATGTTTTTACATTATAAATAGAGTAGGGGTTGACTTATATACCCCTAATGGCTAAGCTTACAAATACTCCTTCCAATTGTCCTTTGAGTGGACAAATAATATTGCATAGTATAAAGCACTCTTGATTGGCCTTCAGATTGCCCATGAATATGGAATTAGAAAGTTACTAGTCAAAGGTGATTCAAAACTAGTGGCGAAGTAGGTCTGAGCTATTTACACCATAAAAAAAAGACTAAAGTAGTACCATGATGTTTTATGGGACTACTTGGAATGGTTCAATGCTTTCAACATTGAATATCATGCTCAAGATTTTAATCAAGTGGAAGATATACTTATAAAGAGGGATGTAGATTTTAAACTTGAAAAGAGAAATCCCTCATGTGAGTATGAGGTAAAGGTGCTATTAAGGCCTTCTATCCTAGACAACATTGGTAATTATCAAGTCTTTGATGATGATGATTAAGTAAAAATGTTTTATGTTGTATAGATGAGTTTGAAGAAACCATTATAGATCTGGACTCCATGGTATAGGTATGTGATGGAAAAGAAATCTTATATGGAAAAGAATTTATCCAATTGAAGACTAATACTATCGCTAGAGAATTGGTTAGTCTTGAAGCATCCTTTGATGAAGCTAAAAAAATTAAATCTAGAGATATTTATATGTCAAAGGATGTAACTGAGAATAACATCAAGACTAAGGACAATCCAAAGAAAATCTAGCTTAATACTTGCCTAACTAAGAAAGAGAAGGAAGCATTTATCAAGATTTTAATTAAGTACTAGGACTATTTAGCATGGTCTTATTCAGAATAGAAGACCTATATGGAGGACTTATTCTAGTATGTTATCCCCCTTGAACCTGGTATGAAACCATTCCACCAAAAATAGTGGCCTATTAATCCCATCTTGGCTACCAAGATGTAAGAGGAACTGGAGAAATTAAGGGATGGTGGGATCATTCAACCCATTAGGTATTCATTATGGGTGGTCAGTGTAGTCACTATAAGAAATAAAAATGGAAACATCTAGCATTGTGTTGATTTTTGTAATTAAAACAAGGCTTCACTAAAGGATAACTATCCATTACCTAATATGGACAACATGCTTCAAGATGTTACTAGTTCTAAGTTTTTGTCAACTCTAGATGGTTTTTGTAGCTACAGCCAAGCAGTAATGAAGGATTATAAAAGGTCTATGACTACTTTCACTAACCCATATGGCACCTATGTGTATATCTGAATGCCTTTTGGCTTAATTAATGTAGGTGCCACTTTCCAAAGAGTAATGGGCATAGCCTTCATTGAGTTAATCAACTAGCTCATTATGGTATATTAGGATGATGTTATAGTATATTCCAAGAAAAGGGATGACCACTTAGGGAAATTATATCAGATGCCTATCAAATGTAGGGAGTTTGAAATCTCCCTTAATCCTAAGAAGTTCCACTTTGGAGTGTAGAAGGTGAAGCCACTTGGGCACATTGTCTCTAAATAAGGTGTGATGATAGACCTTGAAAGGGTAGAGGCCATTGACAAGGTACCCATCTCATAGACCAAGAAATATAGTCAATCTTTATTTGGCTAGATTAACTTTGCTATAAGGTTTTTTTCAAATTTTTAGAGATTACTCTACCCATTACTTCAATGTTAAAAAAATATCAAACTATAATGTGGGAGGAAAAGGATATAAAATAATTATAAGACATCAAGGAAACTTTCAAAATTACCCTAGTGTTTTCCAACCCTGACTATAAAAAAGATTCTTAGATATTTTGATTTCCATATAAACATACTATTGCTTTAGTGCTATTACAAAATAATGGTGATGGTCATGAGTAGCCAGTTGCCTTTTTCAGCAAGGTGTTATAGGGATTTGATTTGAACTATACTATAATGGAAAAATAGTTATTTTATCTCTTAAAGGATATCAAATAGTTCAGATCCTACATTCTAAGTTCAAATATCATGGCCTATGTTCCTCACACTATGGTAAACGACATATTAACTCAGAATGAAACCACTGACAAAAGATGTTGATGGGTTAATAAACTTCGATAATATGATTTGGAGATACAAACTAATAAGTTGGTTAGAGGCATGGGTATCACCAAGATAATGACTAAATCCAACTTCCAAATTGTAGAGGTGAATAATGTAGAAGGGGTTGTTGATATCCCTAAATCTAAGTACAACCAATCTTTATGATATAAAAATATAGTTTATTTTTTGAAGACTGAATTTTCCTCCCCACTTAGACAAAAATCAAAGGAGGACCTTGAAGTTAATATCTCAAAAGTATCTTATATTACAGGATGATCTAGCTTGGAGAAACCCAAATGGTGTTCTCTTAAGGTGCTTAGTGGAACATGAGATTTTTGAATTAGTTATAGAGTTCCATAGTGGTGTGTGTAGTGATCACTTTCCCCCCAAAGTCATTACACATAATATTTTGAGGGATGGTTATTGGTGTCCCACTCTATTCAATGATGTTTTTACTATGGTAATTAGATGTGAAGAGTGCCAACAATTTTTTAGGATAATGAAAGCATCCAGATCACTTCCCCTGTAGGTAGTTTCTATTATGGGACCTTTTAGGCAGTGGGGAATGGACTTCAAGGGTGAAATATTACATTATTCAAATTATGGTCACAAGTGGATCTTAGTGGCCACTGATTACTTCAAAAAATGGGTTGAAGTAATCCCTACCAGAAAATCAACCAACCATGTAGACATTGATTTCCTTTTAAATAATGTGATTTGTTGATTTAGAGTGCTAGTTAAAATTGTCTATGACAATGCCATGTTCTTTAGAGAATAATAGTTAGTTGAATTATGTGAATATTATGGGATTGATTTATAATATGTCTTTAATCATAATCTATAAGGAAATGGGCAACCTAAGTCTAGCAATAAGAATTTCTTAAAGATTATTAGGACTTTAGATGCCAACAAAAGGAAATGGGGCGAGAAATTGAAGTTTGATGTCTAGGATGATAGGTTGACTCCTAAAAGGTCTAATGGAAGAAGCCCGCTTGTTTATGTAGTTCAAGTTTTTTTACCTCTTAATCTACAATTACCTACTTACCAATTTATGTAACAAATGACTAAGGATGAAGAAGAAGTAGACCACTATAAGGAAAGAATCAACCAAATTTTAGAGATTAATAAATCTCATAGATAAGCTCATGAAAATAATTTAAATTTCAAGGAAAAGATTTATAATATTTTTGAAAAAAGGTCACCCCAAGAGATTTCCATGTTGGTGATTTGGTCCTAGTCTAGGATAGCAGATATGAAGATAAAAGAAAGCATGATAAATGTGATTCCCTATGGATGGGTCCATACACCATTAATTATCAAATTCATAACCATACATTTTATCTCAAAGATATTGATGGAGAACTCTTATAACTATTGGTTAATGGAAGACACCTCAAGTACGTTGTGGATTAAGTCTATGCTAGCTCATGTAAATATGTACATGTTGTATAGTCCCTTTGTGTTTTATTTCCCTATTTAGGGTTGTGTTTGTATAAATTATATTTTTTCATTTTTTTTCTTGGTTATCTTCAAATTCATTATTATAACTTCATTCATCCATGGTGTGTTTTCCTTACCTTTTTTACAAACTCTTTACCTCCCTGTCCCAATGGATAGGCATCTGGTATGGTGTTCTTTTCGTAATCATTTGGGTTACACGTCCTTGAGTAAGAGATGATGTTGGAGCCAAAATATACACCAAGTAATTTGTGTTCTATTTAGTGTCAAAATATTTGGGAGGTTATAAATATGTTGTGTTCTGATATCTTTGTCTGGGGTATTTTATTTATTTTCCAAGTTTCATGAGAGCCCTATGAACCTAAGTTTTAATAATACTTTAGCATTCATTCTATGATTCAAAGTAAAAGGTTTCATGGTGGGAATATTAACTATGAAAATATATAAATGTATCCAAGTCTCTTTGCATACATTGAATCTCTGTCTTTTGCTTAAAAAAGAAAAGTTAAGCTTACAAGATCTAACATCTCTCTCTTCATCACACCCCTTGATCAGATGGCATGAGATAATCCCAAAGATTCTAAAACTTTTTCCTAGTGAACCAATCCCATGACATCACAAAGATCATGATCAATGGTTCATGGGCACTCACCCAAAATGATCTAACAAATTGAGGATGACATTAAAATGTTAAAAGGATAAATAAGTCCTATAAAGATGACAAGTTTCATCATCTAAGGCATTGGCATAAATATCAATGACTTGTCATCCCTCCCCAAAGGTCATCAAGGTCAAAGCTTGAAATCTTACAAAACCACCATGTGGCCGAAGGAGAAAAGTTTTGGGTCCCTAGATGAAATTATCATATTACACCTTCAATGTGTTTTGGTGACTAAGGTGAGGAATTACCTAATTAGTCAAATGAAAGACACATGGTTATCCTAGGGGACTTCTAATACTTTATCCCATGAAAATTACTAGGTAAAATTCATCAAATTTACAAGGTAATGACTTATTCATTTATTTTTACAAGTAATGAGTGCATTTTCAAGGATACAAAGGATTTTAAACCATTCCCCATATCAAGAAGGATGGTGAAAAGGTGAAAAGTTGGCCGAGATTTTGAGCTAGCATTTAATTTTGACATGTGGTAGGTCCTCATAGTTTTATAATCTCTGGGCCATTTTTAAATATTGTCACACTTACCTTTTGGTATGAAGGGTGCAAAAAATCTTTTGAGAACATGGGGTTATTATTAGTGTTTATGACACGCCTACCCTCTAAAAACCTAGACAAGTTTAGGAGTTGAAGGGTTTCCTCCCAGTTCATAGTGGTTTTCCCTCAACTCCACCATCAGTGGCAAAGGGTAAAGGAAAAATCAAGGTTGGTGATATTGAATTCACCAAACCAATTAATGTGGAGTCTGTATCTACATTATAGTCCAAGGTGGGAGTATTTTTATCAAAGTTAAGTTTATTCAAGAATTGGGATAACATTGCCACTAGGGAGGTTACATTATCTAGTTCCAGGTTAATATCCATTACATTATATGGATCCCCAATAATACTAGCCATCCTAGTAGCCATCCAAGTAATCAGTCTAGTTATTATTCCACTTGCTTCACCCATGGCTCCACTAGCACAACAACCAATAGTTATCCTTCCTCCAATAACTTACTCAAGGAAGAGAGGAAGTGAAGAATAGGTAGAGAAACCCAAGAAAAAAAGAGTCAAGAGGGATCTATATCCTCCTATTGGGAGTCTTAAGCAAATGAAGGAGGTTGTATTTAAGGACCCACCTTCTAAGGAACTTCCCTTGAAAAGGAAAGAGGATCAATCCTCATATGCTCAAAGGTTGAGAGATATGAGTAAAGAAGAAGACTCAGACGAAGATAGGCCCATTATTGAGGTGATGAAGAAACAACATGCATTCATTCCTCCAAAAGTGTAAATTGGGTAGAGAACTCTTAAGGAAATACCCCAGACCCTAGTAAAGGTCCCAATGTTTTGTTTATTTTTATAAGAGGGTCCCTCAGGAATGAAAGGTGAGCGTAATGAGGAATAAATTATACCTCTATTGATCCTCTTTCTTTTAAATATGTTGTGAAATTTGTGGTTGAGGTGGCCACTCATGTTCAAGCCCATCAAGAAAAAAAAAATGTTCTCATTAGATACAAAAACATTTGTTGAAAATGTCATCACCCAACCACCAAGCTAGGATAATCAAGGTGAAGTTGAGGGATAGGATAAAATTGATAAATTTGAAGAAATGAATAAGTCTAATAAGAATGTTGAGGTGGATCCAAAGTAGAATATTCAAGTCACCACTGATCTTAAAGTGGTGGTTGAATAAAAATTCCCACAAGTAACTCCAAAAGTACCACCAATTATCCCTTCCCCTCCAAAGGTGTTATTTTTAGCACTAAAGGAGAAGGACAATATAGAATGGGGTGGGGGAGGAAACCTAAAAATGGGTACCCCCACCCATACATAGATATATAAGGAATTGGACCAATATAATAAAGGTTATGAGGAGGATACTTAAGGTAATGTTGCCTTAATTAAAGTAAATTGAGGTCTCCTTCCTCACATTAAAATTCATGATCCAATCCAAAATAAAGGTCCAAAGGCCATGATTGGTGGAGATTTTCCTAAAGGCAATAATGAAGCCACCATAGCCTCATCTATACATGAGGCTCAAGTGAATAAAGAAGCTGGAGAAGTTGTAAAACCTTTCATTGAGTCAGTGGCACAAGGGAGATCCATTGAGAAATTACTTTAGCAGTCTCACCAATTTGGGATAGATTTTAATTTTTTGGAGAAAATATAGCCAAAACTTGAAGGAGGATTGAGAGTGAAAAAATAAGGTGGAAAGGATTTGGAGAGAGATGAATAAATTTAATAGTTTTTTTTGAATCCATATCCCATTCCTATGGTACTTCTTATATCATATAATCTAATGAAACCACTTTATACTATCTCAAGGCCTACATCAATGTCCACTACATCAATGGGATTTCAGACCAGACCTTTTCTCTAGGTCAAGGAGTAGGTCAAAACAAGACATCATGAAAAAAATTAGGGAGATAAATTTGGTAAAGATAACTCAAGCATATAAGGCCAAACCCCCCAAGAAGGCCAATACACACTTCAAAACCACATTCACTACTACAAGAGAAATACATATAGAGATAACCATTCCCCCATAAGGTGATATAAATAAATATGCTCCCATTGAGAGTTACACTGTTAATAACTATTATCTAGGGGAGCCATCAAGGAATGAGATAAAACATAGCTTATAGGTTTTTACAAACATGGTTTCTCATAGAATAGACAAAGACAAAACTACCATGGAGGAGTTAAAGGCATAAAATTAGGCTATCATCCAATATTTGTGAAAGATATTGAGTGAGCATAAGGCAATATATCTAACTACTTGTATTGATATAGGTTACCCTCTCTTCTCATTAGAATCATTTGATTTCAATCAAATTGATCAATTGAAATCTAGAGGAAAGGAAACTGAAAATGGAAAGAGAATTTATACACCAGGGTTGAAGAAATAGTCCACTCTGCATTGAAATGATTGAATAATATAGTGTATAATAATAGGGAGTATGATGCCCAAATGTTTATCTATGAGGTAAACATTAAGAATTGGGAAGAAGTCCAGTGAAAAATGGATGAGGTTTTAAAAATGGGCATAAATACTTTGATAACTAAGAATATCATTGCTCCAAATGAACACCAGAGGACCAAAGAATGTCAATTAGTAATGAAGCATAGATTGGCAATGCTCAAATATGGAATCTTTGATTTTAAAGGATAATAGTCCATCAAGACTAAAACAAAAGAGGTAGATAATAAACTTAGGAAGATGGTAAACCTTCATGGTGTAAGTGATTTAGAGGAAGAAATAATATGCACTACTTTGAAAAACCTCATTGATGCACCACAAGAGTCTTTTGATGTTGAAAAAATAAAGTAGTTAGTTTCACTTAAGAAGTTTTATGACCAACTTAAATAGTTAATCAGATGAAAGAAAATCATACTTCATAATATTGCCACCTAACTTGAATAATACTGAGTAAAATTCAAATATCAAGTAGGCCTAGACTGGGGGAATATTGACCCTATACTTGGAGGATACACAAGGTATAGGAATAATTTGATGAAATATTCCATCATCTAGATTGAATCTAGAGCATAACCAGATACTTTGGATTTTTTGAGTTGGAACCTCTTCTTTATTCTCTTCCCTCCCCTTTTTTCTTGTTTCTCACTAGGAAACCATTGTACTTGGCCTATTAGTGGCACATCCCTTTTAGTTATTTTTTTATAATAATGAGGATAGGAAAGGGACATTTTCGTCTATTGTACAAGGGGACATAGGTTTTTTTTTCCCTTGTGATATCTTCCTCCACGTAGATAACTAGAAATATTCTATCAAGGTAGAGGTTCAATATTGCCATCATCATAAGATCATGAGCATATTTAAAGAATCATGTTTGTTACAAGGTTTAACAAAATCTATACCCATGAAGGAATTTTTCAATTGGAGCATATTTAGGAATATGTTAGTCTTAGCTCAATTATATAAGTAAAAGGGGTCTATCCCTTTTCAAATGTTAGTTAAATTTTTGAGTCAAGAGCTATAGTCTCAAAGAATCCTCTATGTGTAGTCTTTTTGGTGCCAAATTGATTTATATTTTAAAATCATTGGAAAGATTTGAGAGTATTAAATATGTCTCCCTTGTTACAAAATTGTCTTACATAGTCTTTGGTTGTATGCTATTCAAAACACATTGTATTCAGTTTTCATTTAATCAATTAATGAAATTTGTCTATGGTTTTCATTTTCTTCCTATTGTTGAAGTGCAATTCTCTATTTTACATGCTTCGTAGATTGGTTATCTAGTGTATAATCATTGTGTACCTAGCATGTGTCTATAGTTTATTCTTTAAAGATTAGCATTGTAATCTCTTATTTAGTGACTGTGTTATTGAATATTCTTTAGAATTATGGTTTCAATCACATTCATATTTTTCTTTAGTATCTTGTGTTTGGCCTAGAACATTTGTTCATCTATGTGACAACCCTTCCTAGGTGGATTGAGTAGGATTGGTTGTGTTATAGTTAGATGTGTGTCTCTTTATGCTAATAATTGCCAGGGATATTGAATCATGGAATCTCTCCATGTGAGAAAGATACATTGTAGGTCTCCTCACCTTGTTTTAGATATATCCAAAAGTAGCAAGGAGCTAACCATACCCTTTGTAGGTTCCTCTCAATCATTTTCTCTAGTCTATTCCATTCTTGATACCAAACCCTCCCCTAGCTAAAATGACATTCTAGTAGGTTTCTCATCATTATTTATCATTTACTTCAAGTGTACAAGGATAGATTAGAGAGGTATACAATTGAGAACCAATAAGTTCCTCAAATAATGCATGATTATCTTTGATATCTTTGTTAATAATGTCAAAATTGAGATAGGTAGGCTTGAATATTTTGATGGCTTCCACCATCAACCTTATGTGCTCTTCCTTAAAAAATTTAACTCTAATCTTATGGAATCTACCTTTGTCACTTGATATTTGGAAAAATTTATCAACTATGAAATTTCATCATTAGTTTTATATATTGTTCCTTAAACTTAATCTTAAAGCTATTTGAAATTGTTTTAAAGGGGATCTCAAAATTTGGCCTATTGACCAATTCAATTTTAGAGGTAATCATATCAGTGACCCTCATGTATGTAAAATTTTCCAAGTCCCCATTTTTTTGGTTCAAAAATTATCCTAATAAATCCTTCATCTACATATGGTAAGTAAGGGTAATATCCCTTTTTGAAATTACCTAATTCAAGGCCCATGTTGAATCTTGCTTGGACATTAGGTTAAGCTTATTGAAAACACTACTACTTGATCATTGAATAAAAAAGATGAGCCTTTTTCATATTATTTAATTTAGTTCCATAGCTTTAGCACCTTTGTATTTTTTTATTGGATATCCAGTCTAGAAATCTGAATATTATTCAAAATGTTATATAATTAGGTGGATACACTCTACACACTATCAATAATTTCATGAGGGGTATGTATAATTTACCTCTATAGTATCTTTTTGTGCATTCTCTTTGACTTTATACATCTTCATTACTTATCTAATTTAGTCCATGAAAGCATATAAATCCTATGTATACTCTATCAGATCATTGGGATTTATTTTGGCTTTCTTAGCCAAGGGAAATAGGTTTTCTCTTTGTTGAAACTCAATTTCTTCTCTTATGTCTATATTCACTACCTTCCTCTTCCACACCCTCTATATGGTACCACTCTACTTTTAAAATTGAGTGGATAATGTAGGTAATTAAATGACAACCAAATTCTATCTCTCATACCTTTTCCTTATATCTCTCTAACCCATTTTGGAATAATAACTTTCATTTCTTATTATTTAGGACCTAGGTCTTTAGAGACAAAGGGTGGAGGTGTTATTAGAGAAGCTTTTATTTTTGGGAAAGTTATTAATGGAGGTGTTATTGAATAACTTATTTTAATTGAAATTATAATGGTGGATGAACAATCCTTTGCCATGGTGAGGGCTCCTTCTATGGTGTAACTTCAGCTATAAATTTAGTCAAGTTGGGAGTTGTTTCAACTATCAAGGTGGTTGACTATATTGGTGAGGATTGTGGCAAGGAATGTGGCATAGGTAGTTATAATTGGGTTGAAGGTTTATATGGGAATGTTGGATATCTAGGATTGAAAATTGAAACTAAAACCAAATTCTCAAAATGAACTCTTTTCTTTAGAGTTTTTATTTGTGTAGAAGTTGAAGGGATGCAAGAAATAATAGAAATAGAGCATGATGGCCCAAAAATGGATGGAGGTAAATAAAAAAATAATGTGTTTACAATAGAGATATAAGATACAAAAGATGAGACTACCTCATTTATGTTTTTCCTTTATTATGCCATGAGGACTTGCTAGTCTAGGGCACTAGTTAGTGTTTTTTTATTATTATAGGCATCCTTGGCTCAATGATTTAGCCTTTTCAAACTCAACCTCTTCATCTTATACCTCATATGTGGATTCCCATTCACTTACCCTTTGATATATTTACATAATAATTTATAAATTTACTTATTCCTCTTCAATGTCATAGATCACTAAGGATATCACATATCTATGTTCCTCTTATTCCTCCTAAAGAGGGGATTATTCTATAGTAGCTAGATCAAATGATGGCCTTTCCTCTAATTATTGATATTTGAAGGTGTTTAGAAGGATTTTAGATATCCTTTGGTAAGTTGATATGGGGGAAATAGGAAGTGAGAGGGACAATGAAATAATCGAGGTAGCCATAGTAGTATGGATTATACTTCAAGTGGTGGTGAATAAATGGAAAGTGGAAAAATAATAGTGGAAGGATGAGTGGTTGGAGATGGAGATGGACCTAGTTGAGGGGATAGAGGAGTATATGGGAGGGATGAGAATGAATCTTTAAAAATATTTTTGAGGCTCATCTATATTACCATGGAAAGTGGAGGTAAAGGGGATACAAAGAATGTGTTATTTTACTTGTATTGAGGAGGTGGAGTTCTCTCCATTGTAGTGGTTGTGCCCAAAATTATGGTAGTGTAAAATGGATGTGTAGAGGTTATTTGGGAAGCATGAAAATATCTAAGAATATCCTTAAATTTGAATATTTTCCTTCTTTTGGTTGCTTGATTCTCCCTCTTGTAGATTTATCTCTTTTACTAAAGGAAAGGGAAGTTGGCTTTGCCCTGTGGAATCCTAATGTTGAGTTATAGGCCACTAATGACTCCATGATTTCTAGGCATGTTCCACCATTTCATTTTATTGCTCCTTTGTTATCTTATTATTATACTAAATGGCATGTGAAACTATTATAGAACTTTGTTTTTCATTCATTTGAGTCCATACCTCTGAATCATCTGATGCATTTAGGAAAATTGCATCATGTTCATAATTTTGGTGACCATGTGTAGTGTTAAATTTCTTCTTCTCCTTGTGGAATTGAAGATAATTATTTTTTCTCTTTCTAGGGTCCTAGTAAATTGCATCTCATATAAATTTTAATGGGATCTTACTTTCCCAACCTAGTTGAAATGGTCCCTTATCACCAATTGAAGCTTCCCAATACTTAGGGGAGTTTTGAAGTAATGTACCAAATGTTTTTGGCCAAGATCCCCATCTATACTATTATATATTTGGCGGACCACTTCTTGTTCTAAATTTTTTTAAGGGACATAACATGGTAAGAATAGAGGACATGCCATTGTTTCTTCAGTCTTGATGATTCTCACATTAGGTTAATACTAGTAATATCCCCACTTATGCTTCTTCCTAGGTTCTTATATAACCTAGGAATTTGGGTGCCTTGAATTTATTGGTACACTTGAGGAGACACTTCCTCATGGATCATTTTAATTTCATTTATGAATTTATAAATGAACATCAAGTAATAATCCTCATAGATTCTATTATCCACATACTCAATTGATGAATAACGCAATTACCCATTTATCCTATGAATTGTGTTGAGGAAAAAATATAACAAGTATGGCATCATATAAAAGTTTCCATTTGTAATCCTTTGTTTAGGTTTGTACATCTAGGACTTTAGTCTAACATTGATAATCTCTCCCAGGCAAACAATATTGTTTGAAGTCATTAAAACGTCTAGAAAAGGGACCCATTCTATTTACATATAAGTAATGTTAATAAAACCATATAGTCTATTTAACAAGGCTATGTCTATCCTAATATGAGCCCTAAATTTGATAATGTCATTTTAGAAGATGGCCCCTTGCAATTCAATCTCTAAATTTTTAGTATCCATTATTTCAGTTTGCTTTCTACAATGTTATACTTGATCCATAATTGGTCAAGACCTGGTTTTAGGCAACCTCAGGCCCTAGAAGCCTAAGGTAACTTTCAAATACACTACCATAAATGTAATAAATTGCATTCTTTATTTTATTAAGATGTATAAAATCTATAAAAAATTACCATTAAATAATAAATTTTTGAGAATGTCTATACAAGGCATTACCTCCGGTTTTGTCATTGCCTAATGAAGTCCCATTTTTTTATGGGAAAAATGTCATTGATGTATTTATTCTCATCTAGGGACAATTTCTATTGTGTAGATTATGGGATCACATAGTTCTCTAAATTCAAAAGTACTGAGTATTATGGTAAATTGAACTCGAGGGAACTTTTTTCAAACACTGTATCCATGTACTATATATTTATTGTATAAGAGTATGAAGAGGGAGCATGAACATGTTTTGGTTTTGAAGAGGAAGCCATTTTAGTAATTTTGAGATATATAATTATTCATCTAGATGTTTGAGTTCTCTGCATAGGTTCACTATAAAACTAGGGCTTTTGGTCACATGAGATCTTGAAGCTATAATGCTTACTCATAGATTAATGGCAAAGTGACTTTCATTTAACTTAAATTTTACATATATTTCCCAAAGTATGTGAAATGAATTCTCAATTATTGTGAATTAAATGTGAGTACTAGATTTTTATTTCATTCTAATTTAAATTTGAATGTGTTGATTAGCTTTGGTAGGTTTATGTTTGCCATATGGTGACTTTTCACTAACTTTGGATACCTAGTCATCTTGTTTGACAATTATTGATTTCTCACTTACTTATTTTACTAACTATAAAATTTGTTTATTCATGATTTTTCCATGCATGCCCTATATTTTAACACTTTTTTATTCTCTATTACTTGAGTCTTTTATATTTATAACTTTGATTTATATGTTATGGGGGCATGAGTTAATGTGATTGTGCCACATGGAGCAATATCAGTCATGTAAGAAATTAGAGCCTCAAAGGCATTAGATTTTTAACCTTTCAAACTATGTACACCTTTTTGAATGTTCTAGGTTGACATGATATCAACACATGATGTGATCTTAGATACTCAGAGCCATGCGACCATTAATCCATTAACATGATTTTGATTCTTCAAAGATTTGAGCCAATGAAATTGTTTTAACTGTCAAATTATCAAAGCTCAAAAGCTTGGAGGTATTATAAAAAGTGTCATTATGGCCATTAGACTTTGTTCAATCCCTTTTTTGTTTAGGGTTAATGGAGTTTTTCCACTTGTCAAGCCCTCAAGTCTTTGAAAGCTTAGATTAATTAGAGGATTAACTTTATTTTAAAGATTCCATAGTTATGGGTAACATAACTATACTACATGGCATGTTATTACAGATTGAATACTTAGAGACACTCAAGAATTTCTTCAAAGTTGAAAGGCTTCATGTAATGTATGAATGCCACATGTCAAGTTGTTAAAACTCAAGGACTTTAAGGACTTAGAAATTTTTGATAAGACTAAAGGCTTTAGGTAATATAGTAACACCACTTGGCCCAACCCACGAATGTTTTACAAGCCTTTGTTATAGTCATGCGATCATGAAAAAAACATAAGAACACTAGAATGAAGGATGTTAGTTTTGTTAGTCTAAATAAATCAAAAAAATTAATAAAAATTAAGGTTTAAGCTATATCAAAATGACCGTTCAACATTTGATTTTCAAAATTTGAATTCTTTTAAATTATAGACTTCAAGGACAACCTTAGAGTTTATAAATTAAAACCAATGTCATTGAATGTCTAAGGCTTAGAGGACCTTGAATAAAAATATTCAAACCATAATGGGGCCCCATTTTTGAATTTAAAATTTTTATGGCATAATAATCATGAGTTTATTTCAAATCATTTTGTTTAATTTTGGTAACCTTAGCTTCCAATGATTTACTTAGAGTAGAGTTTACACTATAGACCTATCAGGAATAATATTTGAGATTTGTGAATCCACCAAAGGGGATGAAAACACCACTTATGGTGATTTAGGTATTTGAATTGGTAATTGATTTGATGTATTAATTTTTACTATATATGATGTAATAACATTTGGTCCATCTAAGGTTTCACCATTAATAGATGTGGATGCACTAGCCTTAGCAAGGTTATTGATTTATTCTTGGATAAGATGTAAAAATGAATTAATCAATTATGTATTTGTATTTAAATGGTTGATGAAATACTATCTATCTTCCATCTTTAAATGATATTTGTTAATAGTTTCCATGTTTGATAACTAAAAATATAGTTATCAAAGGAAATTGAAAAACATAGACTTATACATTACTAAAATCATAAACCCTAAAAAACTAAAAACCCTAGAGCAAGTTAGGATCAACTTGAAAGACACAATAGTCATGTTCAAAACATGTTTAACCCTTTTTCAAAAATATGTTTTTTAAGGGTTAAGGCTATATAATAGCCTATACACAATGATGAATAGAACTATTCCTATAGAAACATAATTAATTGTAAACTTAGATAAATGAATATTCTGAATTAAAATAATGAAATGTGTTAAATATATAAGGTACCAAATTTGAAAGATGTTCTATTGTTTGAAATACTATGGAAACATTATACTTATCTAGATTTATAATATATAAGAATATCTTAATTGTACATAAACATAAGTTTTTAGGATTAGTATTATGAGACAATCATTAAATTCTATAAATGATTTTTATGATGTTAAAGACACTACCATCAACCTTGGGACACTATTATCGATGATAATATCTATTATATGATGCTAATATCTATTATAGAATATGAAATGGATTATGATGGAACCAAATTTGATGTTTTAGGTTTTTTATCACCTTTTTGGTGATGTATTCATTTATAGAACATATGTTGTATATGTCTACTTATAGATAAAACCCTAGCTCTTCACTCTTGTTCACCCTTGGGATGTGTTTGCTAACAATTAGTTAGTGTACATAACAACTTACTTTAAAACTTGACTCAGGTTATCTCAGACCTTATAGGATTTCTAGATGGTGTTGATCTAACCTTAAATACCCCTCTATCAATGAGCACTAACTATATAGCCAATACTCCAAGGAGGGCCTCAGACTTATATAGTTATCCCATATGTGTGAGTGTGTGTGTGAACATTGGTGTTATATGGTATATGTAGATGCATGCAAGAATTTATCTTGTAACATGATAAATATAGCTCATGTGATTATCTTTAGATCCTTTAGACCTTTCTATGATTGCTTCTATGACTAATAAAGAAATAAGGACCAATAGGTATAATAACTTAGTTGTGTGATTTATTTAATGAGCCCTGTTAGGTGCTTGATTAGTATTTACTAGATTAATGAGAAGTATTAGACTTGTATTTATACCTATTTGAAAATATCTCATGGTAGGTTTTAGTAATACAAATATTTTAACCCATAGGCTATGAATAATTTTAAATTTGGATGACTTTTGAATATTGGACACTGAATAAGGATCTAGAAACTAACATTAATGATACTATCCCTTTGTGATCGGTAGTGTCTAGAAGGATAGAATATAGATATAGATCTATAACTAACATTGAAGGATATATATAAATTTTTAAGCTTTATGTCATGTAAAATTGGTTTGGATCATCATAATGATAAGTTTCAAACTATAAGATAATCATTTAGGTGTAGTGAGATGGTGAATCTGAGCCTTTAGGCAGTAGGAAGGACCAAAATTGAAGGGTAAAGCACTAATTTATATTTAAAAAATATAAAATAACTAATGTTATAAATATTTATTTTTATTATATTTAAGGTAACCATGTATTCATAAACCCTCTTTTCTACATAGGTCACTACCAACCACTGCATGTTGGCATCGACAGTCGATACTAACTTAGATCTAATGGAGTTGACCATGTATAGACATAAAATAGTTTCATAACATAACAAACCACAAGCCTATTTTATTTTATTTACACTATTAGAATATATTCATAGTCATACATTTAGTCAAAAAATATAATTACTTATCCATTTGTTATACTTATTGTATTTAACATATGCCACTTATCAAATCATCAAAAGTAGTTTAAATTTTTTAAATTTATATGTATGATTAAATGTCATATTTATCATATAATTTTATTTAAGATTTTCTATCCTATTAGGGTATCTAAAACAACATTAGGGTAAAACATATTTGTGAACCTAAATATTGGTTGAACTATGCCAAACCCTAAGATTCCCTTTATGATTTCATCCTTCTTTATAGGATTTTCATATTTAAACTTTAGGGTTTGATTTTCAAACATAATATTTATTTATTTCCATCTTCATAGGTGAAAATCTATGGATTTATTCCTTTTTATAAGGTTTCATTCCTATTCACCTATTAAGTCTTACTCTATTAGGGTTATTTCTTGATAGGTTGATATTTGGATCAAAATGACTTTATTTTTCAAAAAATATAAGGATTTTGATAGTCATATTAAGTAGATAACTAAAATATTTTTTTCACCAAAATACTTATGGATTTTAATTAATTTTCAATTTACACTTTAAAGTAAATTTAATCTAAAAGGAGAATGGTGTACTTGTTAGCAACCTAGATAATACCCTACTTGAAGGCTGATAGGTTGATCTAAAACTCCTTCACACCTAGACTAACATTGGAATGATCTAAGGTGTGGGGAACATGAACTTAGACCAGAGCTCTAGTTTTTATGAGGCTAGCTTCGCTCGTGTATCACTTTGCTCATTATTACTAAAACCTACCAATTTTTGGGATGAAAAGGGGTCAAAGGATAAATAAAAGGGAAATATAATTTATTGGTGGTTATACACATGTATTTCTAGTTCATCCACTCTATTTTATATTCTAAAACATTGATAAGACAAGCAAATAACTAAATCTACAACTCTAAATGACTCCTATGCCTTAGTATTTCATATTGAGGTTTTATCAGGTGATCAAATAATGAGGTAAATTATGGAATAGGTTTGATTAAATGCACTAAACATTTAATTATATCAACTTTTAGCTTAGTCAAATGACATCAAACATTGAACATGACTTACATAAGTAGCATACTAGTAACTAGGTGAGATCAAGACCTAAAAGGGGAGAAAGTATTAGCACATGTTCAAGTAGAAATAATATAAACACACTATAAAAAAATAATTAAATCTAAAAATAGCCATTTTATTCATATCATAAGGTTAAAAAGCTCAATCTTGGTAGACTTTATCATGCCCAAGAGAGGGATCCTAAAAATTGGCTTGAAATCCTGAATATATAGAAAAAAGTAGTTATAGCCAATGTACCATAGAAGTGAGAATAATAAGTAAATTATACCTTAAATCAAGTCAATATAATTTTACAATTATAAACAATATTCTTCAAGAAGTGTCTTCATTTTGAAAATCTTTACATGGATTCCTTTTTTGGTGTTAGAAAGATGGTGGGCCTTTCTTGAGTTGTTGAAGCTTCATTGCATGCTTTCTATGCCATAAATTGGTTGATAACTCCACTTTGAAGTTATTTTTAATTTATTTAATTCCTTTTCTTACATGAAAATAAATAGATATGTATTTATTTTTTATTCAACTCATGATTAATCAACTTAGAGTCATGGCACTTTAAGACTAGTTAATTGCCTTTCTAGACCCTCCTTTCATTAAATGGTATTTTAAGGATGAAATTGCATTATAATTACACTTTAAGATAATATATTTTGTGTGGATATTATTTATTAACTCCTTTATTATCCCCCTTCAACACCAATCCTCTTTTCTTATTTGATCAAATAGGCCTACATTTGAACTACATTAGAACCTAAAATAAAAACCATTAAATATTCAAATAAAATGATTATTAGATGTGTGAAAACTCATAATACCATGATATAGGTGATCTTGATGAATACAATCTTGTAACTTAGTCACCATGGTTGACTAAATCAATTCTACCTCATTTTCTTAGAGACTATCTATTTTGAAGGAGCTAGTAAGGGCATTTCCAAGAATATTTATAACCAAATTATGATTTAAGTATGAATAAAAAGTCTCAATATTCAACCTCCATGAATTTTATTTCACGTAAACTTCCTTGTACCTCATATTTTGTGCTTTTTCTTCTCAAACCCATTATTTTTTCCCTAATCTATAAAATTATGTACAACAAATTATCATTTCTAGAATCTTCTCTGAATTTACTAGACTTTTGAATAGTTTTTAGGTTTATCCACAAGGTTTTTATTTATTTTTTTAAATGATTTTTATAAAAATTGGTCACTATGAGGGTTTTGGAGTTGAAGCTTCTTAACAATGGTTCATAAAGCAAAGACCTCCAAACCCAAAATTATTTCCATGAATTTATAGTATACAAACCCCCTCAACTTCCCTAATAATATTGAGTTCCCATGAAAAATGTATGAAAACATAGCCACATGAAGAAATTTTCTTATAGGGTTTACAAGCATTCTAGAGATGCTTACGATTTTGTCTATTGTTCATAAAACACAACCCATCAACAAAAATAAATTATTTATGAATTATAATTGAATATGGGTCTTAAAATCATGCTAAGAGAGTTTTGGAAAAATCTTCATGTGGTGAAATGTATGAACACTTGATCAAGCTCGAATGGGTGTCTTAACTATAGAATTAAAATTCCCTTCAAAGAACCAATTTGAATTTTTCCTTTTGTATTATTTTCTTTAAAACATAATAATTATATCTTCACCATGTTGTAAAATCATACTCAAGGTGTCATCTTTCTTGGTAGGGCTACAAGTGTCCTTTGGTGTTATAGGCTTGTTTGCTTGTTTGAGCCCTCAAGGGCATGGTTTGCATATAAATTAGAGATTGAACATTATTTAAAGGTATAATGAGTATTTAATAACATACATACATGATTATAAAACACTTATATGATCTTGAAACCCTCTAAAAAACCTTAAACTCCTCAAGAATCTTGCCTATACCAAAAGTGACTATCAAAAGATATGTCAATGATTTTGTTAAAATAGTGAGGTTATCCAAGTTTTAAACGGTATTAAGGATGTAATTTTAGGCCTTTTAATATTTTATTGATGATGTGTATCAATTTTCAAGTCTTTATTCCACTTATTGATGCCACAAAACCTTAAATTTCTCAAAATTGACCTCTTATGCATTGACTATGTATGTGATTGGCTGTGTTTTCATGATCTCCACCTTGATTTTAATTTGAGAATGGTGAGGATTGATTTAATATGTTATGACATTACTCCTTGAAAAAATATCATCCTCCATTATCTATCCTTCAACCTCATGTCATATCTCTCAAACCTTATCTTCTCAAAACACTTAGAATAATTGTATTCCATTAGTACTATAGGTGTTGATTTTGAAGTATAAAGTTACTTGATGGTAATTTAAATGTTAATTTATGATTTAAAGGACACTTATTCCATTTTAAACCTACCTCTCTTCTTTTTATTTGGCATATTATTCTTCAAAAAGTGATTTCTAGGCCTACACAGTTAAAGTCTATAAACTTACTATACTATCACCTTAATTCATGTTTCTTGATGCCCTAGTGACTTGAAAAAGGTTTTTAAATATTAATTTGTTAAATTAAATTTGATTAAGTCACATCATGGTTCACCTATATTTTATATCTTAATATTGATCTCTAATGGCATATGACTATGCTTAGAAGATGCCATGTATGGTTGTAGGTGTACCTTTTTGTTTGACCTTGATTAAATTGTCATTTTAAATGACTCCTTCATCTTCAAAAAAATAATTTCATCATTAGTTGTATCATGAAATCCCTATTTACTTAGGTGACTACTTGATCATTTTTCATTCTTGGAAATAGACTTGCCTTCTAAGAGGGATGTAGGTGTAGATCTTTATGAGTGACCTGACTATAGCCTAGTTTAGATACCCTCACATTATGATTCTTGGTGGGTTCATACTCATTTTCCTTTGATATCTATTAAAAATTAAACCTTATAGGACACCATTATGTCCTCATTTATCCTTTCTTATAATTTATTCCTATCTTTTCTAAACTATAGGTTATGCTACTAGATATTGTATGGACTATAACACTCCAAACATCTTATAATAATTATAAAATTGAAGGGGATTTCATTATATTCTTTGGACTTGGATCCCATCCTATTCACCATGTAAGTTATGTATTATTTATTTTCATGACCATCTTGAGACTTCCTTTGACTATCTTAAGATATCTTAGACAATCAACTGTAGGTGAAGACTAGGGTATTGACTTGTAAAAAACATGGTTCTCCTTGATTTGAAAGGTACTTCATACTTTTCCACCATCCTATGAATTTTATTTTTATAAAACCGTACCTACTACATAACATATCATCATGGCTTCTTCTTGAAAAAAGGCCTCTCTTTAGGTTCTTGATTGTACCCTAGGTCTATATATCCTATTGACTATCATGATATAGCTATGTCATTGCTTAAACCCTCTTCTCTTTACTTTCTTTATCCCATGTCACAATTTCATGATATTATGACCTTATTTGGATATGAAGCTCTACCACTAGTTTACCCTCGTTAAAACCTTCAAGAGAATGAAATATATGCCCATGTTAACCTTCATTATATATATATATATATACGTACAGTTAGAGAAAAATTTAGAAATTGGTTAGAGTTTACACAAGGTGATAGGAGGTATGAATATAATACCACATGACATGTGATCTCAAAAAAATCTCAAAAAAACCTCCCTTAAGAGCATACCCTTAAAAACACTTTTGAGGATTATTTACCTACTTGGCTATAGATCACTGTGTGGGTTAGTTATAGCTTCCATCTTCTCCTCCTAAGCCCTACAAGACCTTGATCTTGTGTTATTCTTAAGATAACCTAATTGGGTTAACTATCCTCATATGGTTGGATCTTGGCTAGCCTATTTTCACTTTGATGAGCCTTAAGGTGGCCAAGGCTTTGACCAACTATAGGTTTTGACTCAAAACAAGCTTACAAGTGTCTATCAGACACCTAAATGCAAGTATATAATTACCTTCTTATATTTATGACATGAATGGAATATTATTTGGTTTGATAAACCCTCATTGATGTCCCATCTACATCATACACTCTATGTCATGTCAAAACATCATAAGGCCTATGTGCTTCATCAATAGTAGCTGATTGTATGATATTCATTTTTTATGGATTGTGGATATGATAATCTTTGGAAGAACTAAAATAGTCCTCTAAATCTATTCAAAAGTTGTCACTACTTGTCTAGTTCTCATTTGAGATTCTCTTCTAATCTCATATTCTTTATTTGACCTAGAAACTATCTTTGATGTTAATCACTACCATCATAGTTGTAGGTTACCTTTTGTATGGTCAAGGAATATGTTTTGATCTTAATAAAATCACCAATTATGATTAAGAGACCATTGTCCTCTAATCTCATGTATCTTGATATGATCATTTGATAGCAAACCTTTAAGAAGACACTTGCTCAATCTTCCTTGGCTTATGAACTCCATGAAAAGGCTCATGACTATACTTTTTTTCTATTGTAGGTCATCATTTATTAGATATATATGATGTTTACATGTCTGAATACCTCCTTTTCATGTTTGTGATGGTCTTTGTTCAATCCTTTACTCTGTATGGAAATTAAACCATGGAATGGATATGGGTGGAATGGTGTTGAGGTTAATGGACAATGGGGACAATTGAATAAAGATGGAAAAGAATCCAAACCACAAGGTAAAGGTAGTGTATGATAATGAGGCTAAAGGTGAGTGAGATGAAGGTGAGAGAGATCACTATGAGCATGAAAAGGTGAGATTAATAGGTCATATACAATCATAATCCTATCCTTAACCACATACATCAATTTGGAGGCCATTGGAGGAGAATAAGGAGGTGAAAATGAAACATATGTCCTAAAAAAATCTCAAAATAATCTAATTTTTCTTAAATAATTCTAAACATGCCCTTTTGAGATGATTTTAGAGCATATGAATGGTCTTATTAGATATTAAACCTTGATAATATTGAGGAAAGAACATTCAAACATGATGAATACCTTTCAAACAAACTGTCATGAAATCTTGATGCTACTTTCTCTTCCCCTGACCGTATAATTATCCTTTTAAAGAGCATAGACTATAGATTTACACTTCTCATGTCAAATATAATTTGTTTGACCCTCACACGTGTGTAAATGACCTATATAATTTAATTTTAAGGTATATTAAGTTCCTAATAATCTCTAAAAACTATAATTTTCTTGGAATGATGCTCTAGTGAGGAAAAATTATATAAAATTGGTTGCCTTCATGGATGCAAAACTATAGAATTAAGTCTAAATTCAAATGGATGATTCATGAGAGAGAATATACTAATTTCATAACCATTTGATCCATTAGGAATAAATTTGAGTATAATTTCTTTGACCAAAAATTTAGACATGTACCTTCTCTCTCTTAGCTATACCAACATCAAACCTGAAGGTCTATCTCTATGTGCAAAGTAGAAAAGTACTTATAGGAGACTAGTTTTGAGCTTCTACTAGATAAAATTTACATAAATTTCTTCATGGACCTCTTTCATATCCTCTTCCTCATGTTTCAAGCTTCATCTATATGGTTAGTCATATGGATCCATACTTTTCCTTGAAAAATGAATGAAAATAGCCTCTTTTTGGCTTTTAAGGATAACTTAAGCAATAAAACACCAATTTTAATTCATGGAGAGGAAAAAAATGGGTAATTTTCATGATAAAATAAATAATGGGTTTTTAACATGATTTTAAAGGCCAATTTTGGCACGTGGGAGCTCTATTTGACCCCTTTTTGGCTTAAATTTACATTAAATCACCTTTTAATACATGAAACTATAGAACTAGGTTCAAGTAATGTATTTGAATATTTTTGAAGGTATTTTGGATAATTTAATGACATTTTTAATCTAATTTTTATATTTAAGGACCAAAACTCTCCTTTTTAAACTAAAATTGACCTATTTGACCACCTTGAAGAGGCTATTGATAGGATCCTACAAAGTTTTGGAACATGGGTTTTGGTATTTAGCCTTGATATGACAAATATACCAAAATTTATGGTGACTCATAGGGTTTTACCAGATTTTTGGTCAAAATAAATTTATGGTGACTCATAGGGGTCTTCCATTATACATTGATATTGTTCCATATGGACAAGTAACTTATCAAGATCTTCATGATTGACCTCTTGTATGTCTTTAGATTCATTAGAGGACAAGATTTATTAATTTTATTTGTATTTAGTAACAATTATTTGAGTTAATAGATCAGTAAACACAAGTTTATTCTTCTTATCTTCATGAACTTTCTCTTCTTGTGAGCCAAATTTTATAGTTTCAACAACTGATTGGTGTTTACAATCATTAAGAGGAAGTGTGGGACCTTGAATAGATTGATATTCATTAAAAATATTCATATAATGATGCAAAAATTCATCATCATTACCTTGATACTTGTCTTCTTTGGCTAGGATATACTCATCAATAATATATTTTGCGAGTTCTTGAGGAGCTTTTTGAGGTGGGATAGCTGATTTGTGGTCAATATGCTCTTGAGAAATAACCTCTTATGGAACATCTAAAACCTTTTCTTCATGGATCTCATCTTCTACTTAATTAACATCTTATAACTCATCTTCTTTTACATTCTGAAAGACTAAGTCATGGTTGTTCTTACCTATAAGTGTCTCAATGATGATGTTTTCTTGATCTTCAATTGAAACATCTTTCTCATCTTCATGAAATTCATTCATCTCAGCTACACTTTCTTATTTTTCCTCACAAATGAGAGGATCTTTCTCAATAATTGGTATGGTATATCCTTGAAAGTAATCAATTAGACAAGAAATGTCCAAAGATGTTATCATAAATGCCTAATTTTTCTCATGGAGCTACTCCTCTTCAATCACCTCCTCCTCCTCTCTCTATTGAATTATTTATTGAATAGATTTTCATGAAGGAAATTACTTAGGATTTTGAGGAGAGAAGAGTGGAGGTTGAATGATATCTTGCTTGACTTTGACTTCAACATCTGGAATTATGCTTGAATGTTCTTCTTTCTCCTTAGACTATTGTATCTGATTCCAAGTCATGAACTTAGTTTTATAAACTTATAATTCTATAATTTTTGTAAGCACAAGTGTGAAATAAGGAACTTGGTTCTATATTGCCTTTGTAGCTACCATTGAATATTGAAGATGTTGATTTGCAAGCTCAACTTGATTGGCTATATGAGTCTAAAAATCATGAATTAAATCACTGGAGATCTCTCCCTAAAAACTTGATGATGAGAGTTATTATATGATATATTGTGCAATATGAAAATTAAACTCTTCAAAACATACTTCTTTAACCCTGTGAGGACCCTCTAGGATAGACTTTCAAGTAGGAAATGTAAGCGAGGACTAAATGAAATTTTGAGGGCTATGATATATATTAGTTTTACATTGGTGAAGAGAAATGGGTATCTTTATGGGAAAATATTGGTGATTTTAATGACCCTAGTGTTTCTCATAGACCACCAACCTCTCTTCAATGTTTAAAATTAGACCACCTATGTCTAGAATATCAACACTAAAATTTGAATGTCCTTGCCTTATGAAAGATGCACATACCTCTTTATCCTGTTAGAAATTAGCTAAAATGTTTCAAATTTCATGCTTGAAAATCTCCATCTTGGTAGAATTCAATCATGCTCAAGAGAGGGGTCTTGAAAGTTGTCTTGAAACCCTCAATATATAAAAAAAGAAGTAGCTTCAGATAATGCAACATATAATTGAAAATAATAAGTTAATTATACCTTAAATCAATCCAATATCCTTTTAAATTTATAAAAAATAGTCTCCAATAAGTGTCTTTATGTTGAAAATCTTTGCATGGATTCCTTTTTTTGTGTTGGAAAGATGATGGGCCCTTCTTGAATTTTTGAAGCTTTTTTTTAAGATTTATACACCATAAATTAGTTTATAAATCCACTTTAAAGTGATTTTAAAGTGATTTAATGTCTTCTCTTTCATTAAAATAAAGTAATATGCATGTATTATTTAGTCAACTCATGATTTATCAACTTAGAGTCATGACACTTTAAGACTAGTTAACTTCCTCTCTAGCCCTTCCTTGTATGAAATGGAAAATGAAGGCTGAAATTACATTATAATTCCACTTTAATAGTATATATGTGGTGTGTATATTCCTCATGAAATCCTTGATTATCCCCTTCAATGTCAATCCTCTTTGCTTGTTTGATCAAATAGGCCTATTAGCCTACTTATTACACTTGAAATCCATTAGAAACTGAAATAAAACCATGAAACCTATAAATAAAATGAGTATTAGACCTTTAAAAACTCATCAAATGATGAGATAGGTTCTCTTGATGAAGAAACTCTTGTAACTCAATCACTATGGTTGACTAGGTAAATTTTTCCTCATTTTCCTATAGATTGGTTATTTTTAAGGACCTTATAAGGGCACTTATACGCATATTTATTAACAATTAATTATTTTATGACTAATAAAAATTCTCAAGATTCAACCTCCATCATTTGGATTTCATGTAAACTGCCTTGTACCTCATCTATTATGATTTTTCCTCTCAAAAACTCAATTTATTCCATGATTTGTATAATTTATTACAATTAATTATCAATTTTAGTATCCTCTCAGAGTTTAATTGATGTTTTAATAGGTTTAATGTTGATCCATGAGGTTTTGATGGAAATAAAATAAACTTTTCACAAAACTAGTCATTATGAGGGTTTGGGAGGGTTTTGGAGTTGAACCTTCTTAACGATGGTTCATAAATCATATAAATAAAAATCTAAACTTATTTTTATTAATTTTTTTTATACATACCCCATAAAATTCCTTTATAATATTGGGTTCACATGCAAAATATATGAAAAGATAGCCAAGTGAAGAAATTTGCCTATAGGGTTTGTAAGCATTCTGGAGATGCTTAAACTCTTAGCAATTATTCATAAATAAAATACACTAAAAAAACTAAATTTTTCATGAAATATAATCTCATAGGGGCCCTAAAATTATTCTAATATATTTTATCCAAACTCCTCATGTGGTGAAAGATATGAACACTTGATTAGGTGGCTTGAATAGGTGTCTTAACTACAAAATTCAAATTTCCTCCAAAAAATCAATTTTAAATTTTTATTATTCTCTTATTTTATTTAAAAAATCATCATTTGATATTTAACATGTCATAAAATAATTCTCAAGGTGTCATCTTTCTTGGTAGGGCTACAAGTGTCATATGGTGTTATAGGTCTATTTCCTTGTTTTAGCCCTCAAGTGCATGATATGCATAAAAAATATATTATAAACACTATGTAAATGTATCATGAATATTTAATAGCATCCTTACATTCTTTTAAAACACTTATATTATATTTAAACACTCCAAGACACCTTAAACTCCTCAAGTTTGCTTGCACCAAAAGTGAGATATGAGATAAGGACATGTTGATGACTATGTTAAAACATTGAGGATATACACCTTTGAAATGGTATTTATGATGTAATTTGAGAATTTTTTAGGTCATAATTATTATGTGTATCAATTTTAAAGTCTTTATTCCACCTATTGATTCCATAAAACCTTAAATTTCTCAAAATTGACCTCTTATGCATTGACTATGTATGTGATTGGCTATGTTCTCTCCACCTTGATTTGAATTTGATCATGGTGAGGATTAATTTAATATTTTATGATAGTCCTTATTTAAAAAATATTATCCTCCATTATTTAACCATTAACCTCATCTCATATCTCCCATACCTTATCTTCTCAAAACACTCAAATGATTATATTCCATTAGTACTATAGGTGGTGCTTCTAAAGTATAAAAGTGATTGATGGTAATTTAAATATGAATTTATTATTTAAAGTACCCTTACACCATTTGAAAAATACTTTACTTCTTTTTCTTTAGCATATCATTCTACAAAAAATGATTTTTAGGCCTACATAGTTAAAGTCCATACACTTGATGTACTATCACCTTAATTCATGTTTCTTGATTCCCTAGTGACTTGAAAAATGTTTTAAATTTTAATTTTTTCACTTAAAATTTATTAAGTCACATCATGGTTCACCTATCTTGGATATCTTAAGATTGACCTCTAATGGCATATGATTGTGCTTAGAAGATGCCATATATGGCTATAGGTATACCTTTTTGTTTGACCTTGATCAAATTGTAGTTTGAGATGACTCCTTCATCCTCAAAAACATAATTTCATCATTATTTCTCTCATGAAACCCCTATTTTCTTAGGAGACTATCCAATTAGGCGATTTCTTGATCATTCATCATTCTTGAAAATAGGCTTGCCTTCTAAGAGAGCTATAGGTATAGATCTTTATGAGTGACCTGATTTTAGCCTAGTTTAGATACCCTCACATTATGATTCTTTATGTGTTAATACTCATTGTCCTTTTATATCTCTAAAACATGAAACCTTATAAAAGACCACTGTGTCTTCATTTTTCCTTGCTTAGAAGTTAAACCTATCTTTTCTTGACTATAGGTTATGTTACTAGGTCTTGTATAGACTATAACAATCCAAACATCTTATAATAATTATAACCTTGAAGGGGATTTAAATATATGCTTTCGACACTTGGATCCCATCCTATTCACCATGTAAGTCATGTCCTCTTGACTGTCATGACCATCTTGAAACTCCCTTTAACTATCTTAAGATATCCTACATAGTTAGTTATAGGTAAAAATAAGGTATTGACTTGTAAACAACATGGTTATCCTTGATTTTAAAGGTACTTTAGACTATTCCACCATCCTATGCATTTGTTTTTTAGAAAACCATACCTACTACATAACATATCATCATGTATTCTTCATGAAGAAAGGCCTCTCTTTAGGTCCTTGACTATACCCTAGGCCTATAGGTCTCGTTGACTACCATGATATGACTACGTCATTACTTAAACCCTCTTATCTTTAATTTATTTATCCCATGTCACCATTTCAAGATATTATGATATGCTTTGGCTATGAAGCTCTACCACTAGTTTGCCCTCCTTAAAAACTTGAATAGAATGAAATATATACCCATGTTGACCTTAATTGTAGGTATATTTATGGATTAGAGAAGAATTTAGATAGTAGTTGGAGTTTACACAAGGTGACAAGAGGTATGAAGATAATCTCATGTGACATGTGATCTCAAAATAATCTCAAAAAATATCCTTTAAGAGCATACCCTTGAAAACACTTTTTAGCATTATTTACCTACTTAGTTGTAGATGACTATGTGGTCAAGTTGTAGTTTCTATTTCCTCCTCCTAGGAACTACAAGATCTTGATATTGTGTTATTCTTAAACCAACTTACTAAAGTTAACTATCCTCATTTGGTTGATCTTAGCTAGCATCATTTTCACTTTGACAAGCCTTAAGGTTGCTAAGACTTTGACCAATTGTAGGTTTTGACCCAAATAGGCCTGTAAGTGTCTATAAAACACCTAAATGAAAGTATATGATTGACTTTGTATATTTATGACATGAATGGAATATTATTAGGATTGAAAAACCCTCATTGATGGTCCATCTACATCATACACTTGATGTCATGTCAAAACATCATAAGGCATATGTCCTTAATTAATAGTAGTTGACAATATGATATTGAATTTATATGGATTATGACTATGATAGGATTTGGAGGAGCTTAAATTATCGTCTAAATATATTCAAAAGTTGTCACTTTGTTTCAAAGAATTTTATCTCATGTTTGAAGAAGGGAAGAAAAAAATTACATATGGGTATGGTTGAAAAAAATATTTGGTTGTGTGCATGTTGAATCAAATGATTGTAGAGAGCTCCTCTCTAGCTTGAGAGGAATGACCTATAAATAAAACAACACTAAATAAAATAGTTGGTTAGATAGATAGCTAGGTGGATTTCCTAGTGCTAACTAGATCCAAGAAGCAAGAGCTTCTTTAGGGGCTATCAATCTAGACTTTTTAAACAATTAAGTTCAAAAATTGAAAGATAAAGTACTTTCATAAATCATAGAAGATACTAAAATTAAGTAAAAGAAATGATTGATAAGGAAATTGACTAAATTAACTAATTATAACAATAAATGGGTGAAGACTAATGCTAAATAAGTCAAGTGTGGTTCATAAAATAGGTTAAGGATCCGTGAATAGGTAGAGACAAAGAAAATTAGATTTGATTGAGGGTAAGTAGGTGAAAATATCTTGGTATTATATTATTCCATAGTGACCATCAGTGGTTGAGGTGACTATCAATTTTTATGATAACCATCTGTAGTTGGGATAGACTATTGGTGGTTAGGATGATTATTAGTAGTTACTATAGGTTGGGTTTGGGTAATAAAAGGCTATTTGGATGGGGTTTCATAATGTATTTTTGAGATATTTCCTTGGGTTAAGCTGAGTACAAAGTTTAAACAAAGTGATTAAATAATTAAAAATAGATACTTAGATTATTGGTGGTTGATCAAATGAATGGTTGAGGTGATGGATCCTAGAGAAATTCCAACAGAGTAATGATACTTGGTTGTTGGCTAATAGACAGTAGCACTTTATCTCTCTATCATAAGGGATAGATTATTAGATTGATAAAATAACACATATAAAAGAAACTATGGATACAAAAGATTTAATAGTTGTGGATACCTTTTCACCCTCTCCTCTTATCTCTTTATAAGGAAGGAGAGGTGAAAAAATATGTTAATAAGAGTCAAACTTGCGACCTAATTTTAACTTCAACATGCATGGGCTCACATATAAATTAGAAAATCTAATTATAGAAAACAAGTTAGATTGATGTTAGTGTTGAGTGGTTTAGATGGTGGAACCTAACTATCAGTGGTCAAGCTGACTGTTGATGGCTAGGGTGATCGTTGGTGGTTGAGGGTCAAGGTCAAGTTGAGTTAAAAAGGTGGGTTAAGCCAGTAAGTCAATCTAACTAGAGTTAGGTGGGTTTGTGGTTAAGAGGCCAAGGTCATTCCTAAGGGGTTTATAAGGTGATTAGGGGAGGTGTGACATTTTAAATCATCATGTGTGTAGTTTTGGTGTCTACATTTAACCCCTTTTTGTTATGAAGTTTGTATTAGTGAATGATAAAACAAAAATAGAGTGCAGGTTGAAGGTTTGGTTTCTCCAAGCATAGGAAGAAGTGTTCCCCCTCAAACTAAGAATTGATGAGGTGAAATAGAATCTAGTGTGGTTTTGATGAGTGGTAAAGGTGATGATGAAATGTGTGTGATAGGTTAGGCACTAAAGTGAAAACATGCACATGAAGTATGATAGCCAAGATCACACATTGAGTAGGTTACCATAATTGGTAAAAATAAAGGATGATACTAAAAGGACAAGTGAAAAGTGGACTACATGATTGAATTTAGGTGTGGTTCTTGGGAACACTCATAAATTAAACTCTTATAGGCAAGTTATATGTTTTCATGGGTATCCAAGGTAGGAAGTGCTCTTAGGGAAAACACAAGTGATCAGATGTGCTCATGGGTATCCAAGGTAAGAATTTATCTTAAGAGGGCATAATTGGTCAGGTGTGTGTAAGGTAGCACAAATTCAAAAAAAAATTGACATGGAAATTGGTATCATTATGGGCAAAAGGACCAAGGCAAGGTCATCACAAAGCATGCACTAGTTTGGGATAAAATGGCCAGTAGTGATTTTGACATGGTCAGTGGTATGGTTAGCAGAGAAGGTAATCTCCTAAGAGGTAATAGCTTTGGTGTCTGCTAAAAATATGGGTATAAATTGGGTGTATTAGTGGGAAAACAATTCTCATTATCTTGACCATTGGTGGTTAAGGCTTTTGGTCGACCATCGATGATCACCCTAACCATCGATAGTCAGGGTGGAAACCCTAAAAGAACATGGAATAAAAAGCATTATCATGAGTCATTTGAAATCATTATGCATTTTTAATTTTATGACTATGATTTCTTGGTGGTTAGGAGAGAATTAATATTGGTTGAGGGTCATTGACTAGTGGCTAAGTTAGATTATTGACTGAGTGGACTAGAGTGGACCAACGAGGATGTAGGGTGGATGCAAACATGGCCTAATAGCGGGTTCTAAAATTCTTCCTTGATGATGGTCAAGGAATGGGGTAGGGGATGTATTAAATTGATAGATGATTTTGAACTTTACATTTCATTTGTATTTGAATTTGGTTTTTATATTATTGTTTGTTTGGGTAGGTTATTGTTTTAACCTAGGTTTTAGGTTTTGTTTGGTTTTTGGTGAAATTTGTAATTGTATGTCCAAATTGGAAGGGTAAGGTAGGTTAAAGGTGGTTGGGGGTAAGTATTAGTTAAGAAATTGTATGCTAATAATGGATCTTGGTTGGGTTTTTGGGGGGGTAGGGTTAAGATGCTCCACTAATGGTCATACATAGTAACCGTCAATGGTCATCTTGATTATCAATGGTCAATGACCATCATTTGAATGGTGGCCTAACCATCAACAGTCACTATAACTATCGATGGTCAACTATAGTGGGCCTCGTGTTTGAAAAATTTTGTTTTTTTTCTAAAATTTAGAGTTTAATTGTGTGAATATGTTGGTGAAAAAAATGATGTTAGGGTAGTTTTTTAAGGGTAGATGTTAAAGTGGAAAGGTATAGTTTTAAGCATTTAAGATATGAGGTATGTTTTAGGGTAAAAAGGTAATAGGTAAATGGGTAAATTAGGTTGAAGAAAATGGTTTGGTCTGGTAGGTGTCAAGAGGTAAAAAAAGTTTTGAGGAATAAGTTTGTTTTCTAATGAACCTTACAGGCATGGGAATAGATCCAGATGCACAATTAGGTGCCTCATATATTTTATGAGATTAATTAAGGGATGACCATAATGGATTTGGCTCACACTAAGGAGGTTGGGTTTGGAATGATGTTACACTACCAACACATGTTGTCTGACATGGAAATCATCATGGCACTGATAGAGAGATAGGGTCTTACCATGAACACCTTCCTACTACCAACTAGTGAGATGATGATCTTACAAGAGGATGTTCATAGGATCACTTGGTTACCCATATGAGGTGATATAATGTATCACATTGAGAGGGAGGAGAGAAATGACTTCATATAGATATTTCATAAAGATGATCTTGACTTTGTCAGGTGGTATGCCATAGGTTTTAGTTACACTCCATTATATCAGAGGGATAGATATGATAAGAAGTTGATGACCATGATGATGATGGAGGCATCATGATTTATTTTACCTAATTCAAGTAGTGAGAGGATTTTATATCTACTACTAGGGGTTCTAGTTGAGATTCTATTAGGTCTGAAAGCATTTTATTGGGTGCTTATACTGCTAGTTCTAATATATAGGGATTTGTGGGGGTTTGAAACTCATAAGAGGTATGGTATCAACATAGGATTTTTTTTATGCTACTGGGCTTATGAGCATATCCAAGTATTGAGGTCAATTGGGATACCATGAGAAAGGTATGCATATATGGGATTCATAGTTAGACTTATATGGTGGAGAGATGAATTTTCCCTTTTAGGACCAGGTGGAGGGGTTCATGACATTGATTGGTTCAAAGGGGCACTAGATGCCTTGGTTGTTGGAGACATGATCTAGAAGCCATACATTAGTTTTATAGATTGGGCTAGATATAAGAGACATAAAATATCCCTATAGAGCTACATGTGAATCTTCAATAGGAGGGATGGTGAGATAGAGTTCATCCCATTTGATAGGGTGCAATGGCAGTTTGGCTTGGTATAAAGGATTATAGGTCTATTCTTGAGGTATAAGTGGGATGATGTAGAGATTTTACTGCTTGAGCCACATCATATTCATATTTTTCTTGATCATGAAGAGTTGCTAGCTAGGGTTGATATAGATGATGTAGGTTTTATTGATGGTTACCCTGCATGTTACCAAGATCTTTATGTAGTAGGATATTTTGGTGGTGATGACTATGGTAGGTATACAATGGATGTTTACTTAGATAGTAGAGATCAATAAGAAAAGGTATATGGAGATACCTTAGATTTATAGGTAATAACTGTGAAGAGAAATCAGTCATGAGTGGTACTAGTTGTAGCATAGGATTCTATAGTAGCACTATAGGGTTAGTTGGTAGTGGCACAGGGTCAAGTGTCTATAGTTATAGGTGAGAGGGACTAGGGTAGAGCTATAGTAGCCTTGGTTACCCAAGAGAGAGGCTCTTTAAGATAGGCTAGAAGAGGAGCCACAACACTTGTAAGACTACTAAGAACTATCCCCATAACATGGTATCTAACCATAATAGAGGAACTATGCTATTAGGAGGCCATAGTCCTGAGATGTTGTCCCAATAAGCCCTAATGTGGTGAATATAGAGCTAATTTGGTAGGTGGTGCTAGCATGGTGACACCAGGTCAATGGGTTGTTTCTATAGGTCAATAGGTAGGTCCCTCGAGAGGACATGCACTAGGAGCTAGTGGTGCCCTAAGGGCATAATCATGATATGGTTTGAGATATTATATTTTGTTTTATATCATTTGGATATTGGTTTATGAGCTGATGTGGTGAGATGTACATTTTAAGGGAGATACATGTATATTTATTGTATACATGGTGATGATGTTTATCTATGATTATAGACTCATGATTTATAGATATTCTCTTTATTTATTCCTTGTGATTCATGGTTATTAATGTTCATGTTAGTCATTTGATGATGTTACACTAATTATGGTTATGATATGGATGTTGATATGGACTCACCTATCTAGGCATGTGATGGATTTTTATTTATGTTTATGATGATATTTATGACTTGTATGGTTATGATGATGTTTATGGCATGCTAAAATTTAATGAGTATATATGATTCCTTATTTAGATTTAGACATGTGCTAAAAATGGTTTAGTTATTATTATGACATCAACATGATGTTGATAGTGATGAATGTGTTTATGGACATGGTTTATGCTAATGTTATCTATTTCTATTCATGATATATGTTAATAAGATGTGATATGGTCATGGTCATGGTCATTATTCTTAAGGTAAAAAATATAAAGTAAGTTTAATAAAAAAATTAAATGTAAGAAAGAGAAGGTAACCAAGTGACAAATGTCCAAATGAATATATCGACCAATTATGAGATGATAAAAAGAGGGCACAATGTTATTTATTTGGCAATGACTAAAGTTGTATTGTCTTAAGGAACATAATCCCATTGAATGCTTTGCATTAGCATTCATTAGTTGGTTAAAAAAGGTGTCTTGATCACATAATGTCAAGTAAGCTCAAGAATCCCTTGCTTGTAATGTATATAGGGGAGATGGGTGAAAATGGAACCTTTTTGTGTAACTAGCATGCATCTTCTAGATGTTACCAAAGAGTTAGTATAAACAAGTCTATGTCATATAAGGTGTAGAATAATCAATGCAGGAAGCCTACTCATGAGATCTGATTATAGTGTTCAAAATTATCTTGCTTAGGAGAGCTGATTTTGGCTTTGAAAATTCTTTTACTTTTTTGATGCTTGATGATGGGTCTTCTGTGTATTTTTTATTAATTATGAGGGTTGGGGAAGCTCATCGATGTGAGAAGCTTCTAATAAATTTCTAGGCTCTGAAAAATGCTTTACTCAACCATCCTTCAAGGGATTGGTCTAAGTTTGTGTGCTTTACTTAATGCTTTTGATAGCTATCCTTCAAGGGAGCATTTTACCTTATTTTCAAAAAATTTGATATGTTTCTAGTAGCTTTCCTTCAAGGGAGTAGTCTATGAATGCTAGGAATGACCAATGATTGTTTTTGGTTATGAATTTTATTGTCTTATTTGATTTTTTTATTAACATAGACCTACTTATATAGGATTAAAGGTTGACATTTATGAAGGAAACACAAAAATCACAATAAGGTTGATTAGGTATAAAGATGTTTTAGGTGACAATGATCATGGGAATCCATCTTGTAGAAGGGGTGGAAAGCACCATGAAAATTATGCCATGAGAATAGCTATGGTACCTATTGTTTAATATTAGGCCATAATTATGATGGATAATTACATGATTCAATTTTAATCTGTTGCCCCTAAAATAGGGAGATGAGTGTGGTTTGAAATCAAGGGATGAGCTTAAGTTAGACAAAGGGTTAATGCGATCCTTTTTAACAAAATAAAGGATGTAGATGTGAAGCATTAAGGGGCTCAAGCTCTGGGTTTACCTCAAGAGAGGATAACTGGTAAGCTCCTAATCCATACTTGTGCATTATGATATAAGGTCTAAGCCAATTGAAAAAAAACTTGCCCTGCTTGCTTTTCTCCATATTGGTGACATGTTTACTTTCCTTTAAAATGAAGTCTCTAATATTGAATTATCACACTTTAAATTGTTTATTTTAGGCATATTTTATTCACTCTTGATAGATATAAATATGGGTGAGGGTGGCTAAATGACATTCATCAAGTAGCTCAAGTTAGTCTAAACAGTACTGATGATAATTATCCTTAGAAATGAAATCTTGAAAATATATGCAAAGAGAAGGAATTTGGACCTTGAGAGATAAGACATCCTCTACTCCAAACATAAGAGAGAGTTGGGTATCACCCATATGTTTTAGATGCTAGTACAATATGCCCATAGGGTGAAGGGGATGTGTAAATGCCAATCCTGACCAAATGCTATTGGAGATATTGTCATTGATGTCAAAGGTCTAGCATTATTGGTGATAAAGGCCCCATTACACTTAATGATGTTTGTAATAGTTATATCTTGGCTAATGTGTGTTAGTATTTATTTAATATTAATGAATATATTTTTAGTTACATATAAGACAAAAAAGGGCCCATGGAGAAGTTAAAGAGTCATGGGGTAAAGACAAAAGAAGAATGAGATGCATTTTCCCATGAAGAGTCATCTTGGGGAATTCCAAGAGTCACCAAGTGAAGAAAAAAGAGGAAGGGCACAATTTATCATGAAGGGACACTTTGAGGAATATGAAAATTCACCAAGATAAAGACAAAAGAAGAAAGGATGCTTTTGCTTATGAAGGGTCACCACATGACTTTTCAAATGCAAGGATACAAAGGGTCTTACAAGTTTGGCACCATTTTCCATGAGGATTGAAGGGTCACAAAGGGGGAAGGCCAAAGGTCATTTGGAAAGCTATAAATAAAGGCTTGAGAAGCCATTTGTAATGTGTGAGATATAATTTGATTTGAGATAGTAATATCTAGCTTAGAAGAGCAGTGAGAGATGAGTATGTTTTTTATTCATTATATCTAGCTTAGAAAAGCAAAGGTGAGAGAGGGAAGAGTTATTGTAATGAACTATCATTTGTTGAGATAACAACATTGAGAGATAGTTGTGTGGTATACACAAAGGGGTTAGTGCTCCTGTGGGTTGGTACTCATGAATTATTGCTATGTTGGTGATTAGCAAAGGGGTTGGTGCTCCTGTGGGTTAAATCTCATGAATTATTGTTGTGTTGGTGCTCACAAAAGGGGTTAGTGCTCCTATGGGTTGGTGCTCATGAATTATTACTATGTTGGTGCTTAGCAAAGTGGTTGGTGCTCTTGCAAGTTGGTGCTTGCGAATATTGTGTTTTGAGTTGGTGTTCATTCATATACTTGAGATTGTTCTCCATGGTTTTTCCCACATTGGGTTTCCATGTTAAATCTGGTGTCTCTCTCTATCTTGTGTGGTGTTTATTATTTTAGTTTAATTACATATCTTTAATTTATGTTAAAATGGAATTTGATTAAGGGAAATTTTATAAGATTAATGATATATTGATTTACCCCCCTCTCAATATATCCCATGCTTAAAATTTGGTATCAGAGTAGGTTCCTTTTGAAAAAAATTTACAACTTGAAGGTAGATCAAAAAAGCACAAGATGTCCATACATGAAGATGCCTCTACAAGCAAAAGGATAGATGATCAAGAAGAAGAAGAGGATGAAGCCAAAGTGAATTTGGAAGGAGAACTCATTTGTGCCTTAGAAGAGTTAAAGGCTGTTGAAAAGAATAATCAAAGATTAAAGTGCCAGATCGAGAAAAATGAAAAGGAGTCAAAGGAAATAATTGAAGACCTACAAGTACACTTTGAAAAAGTTAAGAAGAATGAAGAAGATCTAATGACATAGTTGAAAATAGTAAGAAAAAATGTGAAAGGTATGCTATTGAAATTGCTTCTTTAAAAGTAGATCTTGATAAAAAAATAAAGCAATCAATGATAGAGCAACCAATGATTCAAAATTTGAGAATAACACTAATATGTTAAATAATATATTAGAAAGCCAAAAAGCAATAGTAGATAAGATAGGTATCAGATTTGAAAAGAAAAAGAGCTATGTTGAAGCCCTTACAAAAGAGGAAACAAAGAGGGAAGAAGTGAAGAATATAGAGGACATCTCAAACAAAGAAGGATAGAGGGAACAAAGCTACAAAAGGTAATCAGGTCAGAGATACACAAATAGGTCCTATTTTTATGGTTATTTTTTTATTGTAATGGATATGGTCATAAGAAACTATAATGTAAAAAAAGAGATAATAGTCTCAGAAATAAGGAAAAGGAAAGTCATGTAGAGTCAAGTAGAAGCTACAACTCTTTTGCTCCTCTATAAAGATTTGATGAAGAGGCCATAATTTGTTACAAGTGTAACAGCTTTGGAAACATAGCTCTATAATATAGAAGTGTGTTTGAGTCAGTCAAGAAGGACTAGAGTTTCAAGGCTCTATTCATCAAGAATAAGGTTCAGACATGGCAAAAGAAATAACTTGAAGATTCAATGTTGGTTCAGATAGCTATAAATGTAAGAAATGAAGTAAATCCATGGTTCATTGACATTGTATTTTGAGGCACATGATAGGGGACAAGAGCAAGTTCATAACCTTGAATAAGATCAATGGTTACACAATGAAATTTGGAGACAATACTACTGCTAGAATTGTTGGAAAAGGTACACTAAGTTTGGATAATGGTAGAACTAAAACTAAAAATGTTTTATATGTATAAGGTCTTAAGCATAATCTTTTGACTATAAGTCAAATGTGTGATCAAGGGCACACACTAAATTGTTATGTAAAAGGTTTTGAAATTAGAATAAAAGATTTAGATGTATTGGTTGTAGATGCTCAGAGAATAGGAAATAACTTGTATATGTTATCAGAAATCAAAGGTAAAAGATGTTGTTTGAGTCAGATTGAAGAAAGTTTGTTATGGCATAGGAGAATGGGGCACATAAATTTTGACAATCTTGTCAAACTCAATAAAAATCAAGTAGTCAAAAATATTCCAAAGATTACAAAGCCATCTGACATGCTTTGTGGACCTTGTCAGCATGAGAAGTAGGCTAGAAGGTGATTTAAAACAAAAGAGTATTCAACCACTTAGATGCTAGGTCTTGTTCACGCTGACCTATGTGGACCTATGAGGACTCGAAGCACTCAAGGTGATAAATATTTCATGTTGCTTATTGATGATTGTTCATGTATAACTTGGGTAATGCTTTTAAAGAAAAAATCAAAAGCTTTTAGACATTTCAAAGCATTCAAAGCATTAGTTGAGAATGAAACTAGTTTGAAGATTAAGTGTCTAAGATAAGATCAAGGAGGAAATTTCATGTCAGACCAATTTATTGACTTTTGTGAAGGTCATGGAATAAAGAGACATTATTTAGTAGCCAAAACTCTAAAGCAAAATGGAGTAGTTGAACAGAAAACTAGAATAGTTCAGTAGATGGCGAGGACAATGCTAAATGAATCCAAGATAACAAATAAATATTAGAGAGATGTGGTTCGTATAGCAATGCATATTTAGAATAGAGAATTACTAAGAGTCAATGGTGACAAGACTCTTATGAGATATGAAAAGATAAACTAGCAATAGTTGATTATTTTAGAGTTTTTGGTAGCAAATGCTTCATAAAGAGAACTGATGAAAAACTTGGTAAGTTTGAATCTAGAGTAGATGAAGGTATATTTCTTGGTTATTCTTTAAAAAGTAAAGCTTATAAATGTTATAACAAAATAATGAAGAAAATTGTTGAAAGTGCAAGTGTCAGGATAGAAGAAGATGGAACATAAAGAATCAGTGATCTAGTAGACATTCCTAAAATCATTGAAGAGGAAGGCTTTGAAGAATCAAATGAAGATGAGGAGAAGGAGAAAAGGGGCACCAAAACTCCATCTAAATATGTTTAGAGACATCATTAGTGACATCATTAGGGACATAAATTAAGGAATTCACACCAGAAGAATTATGGTAAGTGAATATGAACAATTTTAATTCTCTTTGTTATCTAAAATTCAGCCTAAAACTTTTTCAAAAGTTAGACATGATGAGCATTGGGTTAAGGCTATGGATGAAGAATTAAATCAAATAGAAAAGGATGATACTTAGGAATTAGTGCCTAGACCAAAAGATCATAATGTGATAGGAACAAAATGGGTTTATAGAAATAAGTTGAATGAAAATGGAGAAGTGACCAGAAATAAAGCAAGATTAGTATGTAAAGGATATTCTCAAATTAAAGGAATAGATTTTGAAGAAACTTTTGCACCAGTGGTGAGGTTAGAGGCTATTACAATGTTTCTTGCATATGCAGTATTTAAAAATTTTAAAGTGTTTTAGATGGATGTCTAATCTGCCTTTCAAAATGGGAATCTTGAAGAAGAGGTCTACAATGATTAGCTTGAGGGATTTATTCTCCCAAATATTAGTAACCATGTGTGTAGATTGAAGAAAGCATTGTATGGATTGAAACAAGCTCCTAGAGCTTGGTATGTAAGACTTAATAAGTACCTACAAGATTAAGGATTCAAGAGAGGATTTGTTGATAGTAATATTTACATCAAAATAGAAGGTGAACATAAATTGATTGTTGTGGTATATGTTAATGATATAATTTTTGGAGGAAATATTGAAAAGATGACAAAAGAATTTTATGATAGAATGAAAAAAGAATTTGAGATGTCTATGCTTGGATAATTATTATTTTTCTTAGGATTTAAAATATTTCAATCAAATAAAGGAATTTTCATATCTAAAAATAAATATGCCAAGGAAATGTTGAAGAAATTTGGTTTTGAGGATTGTGCACTAGTTGGCACACCTATGTATATAGGAAATAAGGTGAGCAAGGATGAAGATTCACCTATTACAGATCAATCTTTGTATAGATCTATGATTGGTAGTCTTTTATATTTGATAGCATCAAGGCTAGACATCATGCATGCAGTAGGTATGGTTGTAAGATATCAGTCATATCCAAAAGATAGTCATGTTTAGTTGGTGAAGAGAATATTTAGATATATCAAAGGGACATTAGATTATGGATTATGGTATCCCATAATTAGAGATTTGACTTTGGTTACTTATATAGATTCAAATTGGGTAGGGTGCTTGGATGATAGAAAGAGTAAAAGTGGAGGAGATTTCTTCCTTGGTGATAGCTTAGTATCATGGCTAAGTAATAAGCAAAATTCAATATCACTTTCTATAGTTGAAGCAGAATATATTATAGCAGTATTGTGTTGTACTCAAGTGCTTTGGATGAAGAAAACTTTGGAAGATATAAAGGTAAAGTATGATGAACCTATTTACATTATTTGTGATAACACAAGTGCTATAAATATTTCAAATAATTTAGTAATGCATTCAAGAACAAAACATATTCCCATTAGATATCACTTCTTAAGACAACAGGTTGCAGACCAATAGGTTAAGATGGAATATATCAGTACTACAATTTATATTACTTCCTACCATTGAGGTTTAGCATCAATTGAGGGGGAGCTAAGTGTTAGCTCTAGGTAGGCCCTTTGCCATTAATGTCAAAGGGGGAGAATAATAGCTATAGGTATATGTGTAGAAATAGGTACATGGAACAAGTACAAGTTGCTATAGTAAGAGGGAGTTACTATATGTTTTTAGATGATAGTATGTGTAGGTTTTAGGATGTGGTAGTTTCAAGATTGAGGTTTCCATCAATGACAAAGGGGGAGATTGTTAGAAATATTATCATCAATGTCAAAGGTCTAGCATTATTGGTGATAAATGCCCCATTACATTTAATGATGTTTTTAATAGTTATATCTAGGCTAATGTGTGTTAATATTTATTTAATATTAAAGAATATATTTTTGGTTGCATATAAGACAAAATAAGGTACCATGGAGAAGTTAAAGAGTCATGGTGTAACGATAAAAGAAGAATGGTATGCATTTTCCCATGAAGAGTCATCTTGGGGAATTACAAGAGTCACCAAGTGAAGATAAAAGAGGAAGGGCATAATTTATCATGAAGGGACACTTTGAGGAATATGAAAAGTCAACAAGATAAAGACAAAAGATGAAAGGATGATTTTTCTTATGAAGGGTCACCACATGACTTTTCAAATGCAAGGATATGAAGGGTCTTACAATTTTGGTGCCATTTTCCATGAGGATTGAATTGTCACAAATGGGGAAGGCCAAAGGTCATTTATAAAGCTATAAATAAAGGCTTGAGAAGCCATTTTTAATGTGTGAGATATAGTTTGATTTGAGATAGTAATATCTAGCTTAGAAGAGCATTGAGAGATGAGTATGATTTGTATTTGTTATATCTAGCATTAAAGAGAAAAGGTGAGAGAGGAAAGCATTATTGTAATAAAATATCATTTGTTGAGATAGCAACATTGAGAGGTAGTTGTGTGGTATACACAAAGGGGTTGGTGCTCCTATGGGTTGGTGCTCATGAATTGTTTCTATGTTGATGCTTAGCAAAGGGGTTGGTGTTCAGCAAAGGTGTTAGTGCTCCTGTAAGTTGGTGCTTGTGAATATTGTGTTTTGAGTTGGTGCTCATTCATATACTTGAGATTGTTCCTCCATGGTTTCTCCCACATTGGGTTTCCACGTTAAATTTGGTGTCTCTCTCTATCTTATGTGGTGTTTATTATTTTAGTTTTATTACATATCTTGAATGTATGTTAAAATGGAATTTGATTAAGGGAAATTTTATAAGATTAATGATATACTAATTCACCCCCCCCCACAATTTCTATATATCCCATGCTTAATAAATGCATTAACCATTTTAGTTAACATGTCATTAAGATTTTTGTTAGAGGCCTCCACCTATCCATTTACTTGAGGATGATAGGGTGATGAGAAACTCAACTTGATACTAAATGCATCACAAAGACCCTATACTTATTTATTTTTAAAGGATTTGCCATTGTACTCAATCACAGTGATGATAGAATGATATCACTATGAAGAATGGGGGTTAATTTCACTCACCCCCCCATTTCAGTATATCCCATGCTTAATAAATGCATTGACCATTTTAGTTAACATGTCATTAAGATTTTTGTTAGAGGCCTCCACCTATCCATTTACTTGAGGATGATAGGGTGATGAGAAACTCAACTTGATACTAAATGCATCACAAAGACCCTATACTTACTTATTTTTAAAGGATTTGCCATTGTACTCAATCACAGTGATGATAGAATGATGTCACTATGAAGAATGGGGGTTAATTTCACCAATGAGGTCCAAACCCCATTAAAAAAAATTCAAAAATATATGGAAACATAAATATTATGGTTAGGTGAGTGATGTAACTTGGTGTATTATTAACACTTAACACACTTTTTAACATAATCATAGCAATCTTAGTTAAGGGTATGTTAGCAATATCCAAGGTAGATGATGTGCTTAGTGATGGCTAGGCCACTAAAGTGTCCCCCATAGATCCCATCATGTGTTTCCTTGATAGCATGATAGGCTTCATTAATTCATAGGCAATGGAAGAGGAGACTATCAAATCTATGCTTGTAAATAATTCCCCCTAGTATGGTAAAATTGGAGTTACTTTGGATAAACACTCTCTGAGCATTCCTAGAAAGACCGAAAGGGATGATGGTAAGGTTGAGATAGTTAAAGGTCTATTGATACCAAAGGTTGGGTTGGGCCTCCTCCACATTGAAGATGGTTTGAGAGTCTAGTTTCACATAAGATGGTTGGGTAAGTCTATGAATAATGATAGATAGTTTAGAGTCAGAGGGTACAGATGAGATTTGAGAGGCAAGGGAATCAATGGTGTTAGAAAACTTATTGGTAGATTGTGGGATGGTTTGGATATGGTAATATTCAAATGAAGTTAAGATTTTGTCAACTAATTATTGGTACTATTGTAAAAAATCATTCTTATAATGGTAAGAGCCATTGATTTGATTGACCACTAGTTAAGAGTCACCAAAGATGTTGATCATTTTGACTCCCAAGGCTAACATAGTTTGAAGGCCTATGACTAGTGCTTCGTATTCAGCCATATCATTGGTACATTTTAAATATAGCTTAAAGGATAAAATAAGAGGTTTATTATGAAGGGGAATAAGGATAATGTTGGCTCCCCAACAATGTTGGCACTTTGATCCATCAAAGAACATGGTCACTTGATAGGTGACGTCTGACTAAGAGAGGGTCATGATGGACTCATATAAATACTCAAGAGGAGGAGGTTGGTTGTATATTAATGGTGAATTTTATAATTGGTTGGTAATTACTTGCCCTTTAATTTAATTCTACTATAATAACTCAAGGTCAAACTTAGCTAAGAGCATGAGCCACTTGGCCATATGCTAGTTTTGGTATAGTTTAGAGTGCATATACTTGAGTGGGTTGGTATTGGTTATGACATAGGTCTTGTGGTTGAGAAGTTAGTGGAAGAGTTTGGTGGCCATGAATACTAATGATAGGTAAAGTTTCTTGGTATGGATGTATCAAGTTTTGTATTCTACAAGTGTTGACCACATTTGACTTTTAGGTCAAATTAGGATCCTTATAGGTAAAAACATGAGTTTTATATGTTTTAAGGGGTATAATTTACTTTCATGGGGTGTATTATATGTTATTTTATGTCATTTAATATCAACCTAGCCTTGGTCTTAGTCATATTAGTCAATTTATCATTTTGGGTCATTTAGTGGGCTTTTAAGGGTCATAAATGCAAGTGGCACATTTACTAAGGTGTCTAAATGTCTATTTTTCCTTCCAATCATCCAAGAGGTCATTTTAACTATCACGGATCTTAGTTACATTAGAATATTATAGGTTCCTTAACTAAAATTAAAGAAACAACTAAAAAGGGGAGCATTTGGAACTTGAACAACCCCTAGGGAAGTGTTCCACAAGGGAAAAGATAATGGAGGGCCTATTCAACTTCATAAAAATCATTTATATGTTTTCTTTACTCTATAAGTTCCATTTTAAATCCAAAACTCTTCTGCTTCTTTTTTGCATTTCTAGACATACATAAGTAACCTGTAGGTTTGTGCTTAGTACAGACAACTCAGGAGGTTTCAAGACAAATTATTTTGGTAGGTGATATTAAACTCAAATACATTCATTTCCAAATTAATATTTCAAGGATTTATTAACTGTACTTTATGAATAATCCTTTACAAGCCAACTATATTATTTTGATATATGTTTCATGCACCCTATAGGTTTTGGTCCATTTTGGTCAAATTCATATGAACCAATTAGTTATTTTGAATCTAGAGGATTTTTTATACATTTTTATATGATTTACATACTTTTTTTCATGTTCCATGGTGTTTTGATGAGTAAGTTAGTCCATGTTGAAAGGAAGGTGCCACCATGTGCAATCTTAATCAAAGTTATTGTTTGAATATTTTTGTTTTCCCATAGAGGTCTCATGTAGTTGGGGAATGATATTACATAGGTATCATGGTGATATTACTACCTCCTTCCATGTTTTAGTTTCACCATATCATGTTTTGGGTAGATTACAATCTTGTCATTCTCCATTGTCAACTCTTTTCCCAACTTCACTTGTAGTCACATGTTTAGAGATTGTTCAACTTGTTCATGGGATGGTAATAAAGGTGTACTAGCTTTATACTCCATTATTAATTTGAGAAGAGTTCATTGAGATGTTTGAGAGATTGCAAGTTTGATCACATGCCCATTTTCCATGCTAAAATAGTCATGAGATACCTATGTTTGCTCTATTCCATATATATTTAGGTGATTTTCATGTTGAAATTAATTTTTTAGTCTTGTCTCAAGATTTAATTTTTGTTAATCATGCATGTATAAGGTTGATAATATGTTTGAGCTTCCCATAAGGCATTTTGTCCACCTTGTTGCTCTTTTCCACATTCAGCTCATTTTCACATACAAGCATCTCATGATGACATCATCAAATCCTTAGTATTGGTTTCAATATTTTTGAAATTTGAAAATTTAATTTGAGGGTATTTAGGGAGGACTTAGACAATTTAATTCAAATGACAATGCATACTATTCATTCCATGACAACTAGGGAAGCTTTATTGCATGTGTTTGAAATGTCCATAAACAAGTGTATGAGTAGAGCCTTGATGATTCTTTTGTGAAAATTTAAAACATGAAAGAAGACACATTTTGGAATATAACATGTGACTTTACCATTTTATACTTTTTTAAGTTTCAATGAGACAAAATAAGATGTAGATTACTATGGTGAATCGAGAGATTGAATTATGGCAAAGTTTCCCTAAAATGTCAAAATAAAGCTCTAGGGGGGTTTTTTGGAAATCTCACAACATATTTCCAAAGGATTTTAAAGTATATAATGAGTTTAAAATTTTATCCTCTTGTGTAGATAATACCTATGCCAAATATGGGAGTGATAAAGTAAATGCAAGGTAGATGTTGAATACCTCAAAGTTACCCTAAAAGACATTGAAATCTTAATATAATATCTATAAGTTTGAAATATTGAATGACATTTGACATCCTAGGAGGAAATAAGACATTAAATCATGAATAAGATGGTTAAATTATTTATATGTTACGTAAAATGGCATGGAGGCCATCACAATAAGGTTGATTCATACCTTTTCAAGCTTATAAGTGCCTACAAGTGTCCATCTACAAGAAAAAAAGAAATCAACAACAATATAAACAAAAAATAACTTAGGAAATGTGTTTTTACCATAAAAAGGATAATTCAAGATGAATAAAGATACTTTGTGACCTCAGGGGGTTAAAAGGATATTTTAAAATAGCACAATCAAGTCAAAAGGAGCTAGTACATACCTACAACAAGGTTTAAGGGTAGCGTGTCTCAATCAACAAGTAGAAATAACTTCATTTGTTGAGTTTAAGTGAATAAGAAGTTAAAAATCATGTTTATAATGATAAAATATATTTTTATCACCTCCATAATCCCTTAACATTATGAACAAGCCTATATAGACACCTTATGACCCTAATTACACCTATAACCATTATAAATCACTGTGAAGGACAATCAATAGAGAGGTAGTGTTCTTGGTGTGAATAGGACATAAACATGGGGAAAATGGGTCTATATAATTTATAAAATATATTTATAACTTAAAATTATTTTTTAACATCATATCAAAGTCCAAATAATGTAAAATAAACTATAGTTATCTTCTCTAAAAGCAGGACACAATCAAGGTAACACACTTAGTCTTGGTTAGGCAAGAGTGTAAAGAACTTGTGGAAGGTTAGAGAAATAAATGGAGATTTATTTACCTAAACATAATTATATTCTTATTAATTTATAATTATGGAAAATAAGAAAATGGAAGGCACTTCCAAGTGCAAAACATAGTCCCTTGAAAGAGACCCTGTACACAGTACTCAAATACATGGTCTATTTTAGTTTTGGAATAAGTTTGAAGGTCAAATGGATATAAGAGGGGGGTTTTTTTTTTAAGGGATAATTTTCACCTATATATTAATCTAAAATATTTATATTTTATAATAAAATAGGGTAATTACCCCTATTTTTTCTCAGATATGGGGTACTTCCCCTTATACAAGGCTAGAAGGTTTTGGTGAGAGAGGTCTACAAGGAAAGACCAAGAGCTAGAGAAAAAATTAAATAAGTTGTATTAAGATTAAATAAACCTAATAACACATGATAATTATGTCATAAAATATATAAACTAGATGGGATGCTCTAAACCTCCAAGGTTGTAGTCATGACTCTTGGCAGGGTTTTGGCCTAGAGTTCAAACAATAGGTCAATTTCACTTCTAGCCTAATTATTATTTATAACTTGTTGAGACATGTTTATTATGATTAAATATACATGTTAAATATCTTGGGACATAAATAAAACATTAGGAAATCCATTTTGAGCTTCAAAGACACTTAGGCCTATTTGACATGGTTAGGTCTAGTTTTCAAATGCAAGGTCAAATTCAATTCTAGCCTTAAATATGCATTTAAACATATTGAACCATGTTTTTGGAATTAATTAAAATTTATTAAAGATTTTATATGGTAAATATGTTGAAAATAATCCATTTTAAGCTCAAAACTATCTCAGACATGTAGGAATTGTAAAAGTAAGCTTGATAACCTAGTTTTAGATGATCATATCTTTCATGAGGCCTTGCATGGAATCCCAAGGAGTTTATATTTGTTATTATGGTCCTTTATCATCATCATTGTATAATTTTTTTGTAATTTGGATGATAGATATTTATTAACAAATATTAAGAGTCAAAATAAGTCTAAAACCCTTACAAACGCTTAGTCAAGACTAGTTTGGTGAAATAGAGTTAGATAGATGATATAATGGCATATTTTGACCATGAAAAAAATTTTAAATTGTATAATACTCACTTTATCTCCCTCACATACTTTTTAGCTATATGGACTTGCATGGATAGGGTACAAAACATGCATTTCTTGATAGTTTTGTGCATTTTTTAGGCTACAAGAGAAGTCTAAATTCTAAAGATGAAATCAAATTTGGAGGGATTATTAGTAATTTTAATAAATACTTATGGTCATTTCATTCCACTAAAAATCTCTTAAGTGTCCAAACAGTAGCTCTCATGTCAACCAGTGAAAATTGGCATAGTGGACAAACTAGTGACAAGGGTGAAGATCATCAAATGAGGTGACTTTAAGGTGTCCCTAATTATTATAAGTAAATGAAGGGTCTTTATAGTTATCATAAACTCCATAAAATATATTTTAATGAGAAATTTATGCCAATTTTGAAGCCAAGTGTGTAAGGTGCATGAAAGAGGATTTTTCTTGACAAAAAATGATGATATCTCATTTTGGGATGATTATAGAGGAATATAAATAAAAAAATTCATGTATATTCATGTTTGAAATCCTCTCCATTCATTCAAATAATTTTAAATATTCCTAGTAAGGTATGAGGTGTTCAATAATCTCAAATCATGAAGGTAGTTTTTTTGAGCTAGTTAAGATGATTTTATGCCACTTTGTAAGTTTTTTTGAGCTAGTTAAGAGGATTCCATAAATTACATGGTTCATCCCATATCATATTCTCATTAATATTTAACTAACTCTCTTACCTTGAAAAATTTTCCTTTTAACCCTTGGACTTCTCTCATCCCCTATCTCTCTCTCAAGTTTGATAAGAACTAGCCATTTTAGCCATTGTAATTTATGTTCCATCTAAGTATGTCAAATACCTCCTCATTTTAATAACATTTGATAAATAATACTATAATTTTTTACCTCTTAGTTACTATTCATAATATTTTTTACTTGCATGATGAATCTTCCTTAGTGAACACTATGGATTCCTTAACATGTCTCATTTTTTCACACTATTTATAGTTGTAAAGCTTCTTCTTGGAGGGCATGTAAAGTGTTATAGGAAATTATAAGGATTGAGTGAGTTATTATTTTCATTGTTTCCATTCAAGACCTCTTGTCTAGTCCTCCTATCTTTGTACATTCATTCATAACCTCATAATGTAACATTGATTTGAGAAGATGTAGATTTGAGAAGTGTATGTTCAGTTTGTCCTTTGTTCTCATGTGTAACATGTTGCTAGTTGAAATTAATCATATTATTTGGTGTATCACCTCCCTTAAAATAGTTTTCATTAAATTATCTCTCTCCCCCCAAAAAAAAAATTTATGTGTAGTTTTAACCCAAAATGGTACATCAAGGGAGCTCGCCCTATCTAGAGATTAACCTCATCCTTAGGCTACCCAAAAACTTAGAGGTGTTTCCATTGTGCCACTTGGATGAAGAGAGAATTTCCATGTCCTAAAATGGTTTAAATCCAATTAATAATAGTTTTTTTCATTCCCATTGGGACTCTTGGTGAAAGAGGTTGAAATATTTTTGGTGTTGTCTTTCAACAATTAACCTTTGGAAGCATTTATCCAAGCATCAATGGTGACTCTAAAGTTATATCATCTAGTCAAGTAGCCCAGGTTATCCTTTTAAGATTTTTGTTAAAATTTTTCTTTGTGTTCTTTATTTTAATGAGGTTTCATGGCTAATTTTAGTGTTGAGATTTATCTTACACAAGTTGGTGAGACGTTTAAAGCTTGTTCCATTCCCTATAAATAAGAACAAGTTCTTAATCAGCCTTAGTGTGATTATTAGTAGTCTTTTAATGACCATTTAAAACACCATCATGATACTTATAATCACTATATCTAGCCTCCTTAATATCTTTCTTCCCCTATATAACCTAACCGCTTCTTAAATTCATCCATTTCCACCTTCAAGAAAACACTTTTGGGCTATGAGAGGTATATGTTTGAGCTTAATAATCTAAGGGGATGTGGTCAAAAGGTTCCTAATCATATTATTCATAAGTTTAGAGATGAATTATAGTTGTTCAAAAGAGAGTGGGAAAATATTAAGAGAACTAATTAGCAATGGCTCATAAGTGAGATGCTTGATGTGAGTGGCCTAGTTTCTTCCTTAGAGGATAGGCTAGGAGTTCATGAAAGGGAACCTAACCAAACCTATCCGCCTTCATATCCAATTCCCCAAGTTACCTATTATCCATATTTGATCCCTACTAATGAGCCTAATCAAGGATATCAAATTCATCCTTTTACCAATCAGTTGGAAGAGAGAGTTGAAAGGAGAAGCCTTATTTTTTAAGCTAATCTTGATAGGCAAATTGAGTTAGCTAATATGTAATGCAACAATCCATGTTAGAATCAAAATAAGTGGAATTAAATCCCTCATTTACGTCTCACATTGAATCCCCACCACCTAAAAAAGATAATTCTAATCCTAACATCCTAATCTAGAATAAGATAGTGGAGTCATGAGGAAAGAAAGAAGAGAGAAGTCTTGACAAAGAGTGTGAAGGTGAGAATGAATTTTATCCTTTGCAAGTTCTTCACACCCTTTCTCAAGAAACCTCTTTTCCTCCATATGAATTCACTTACATTCCTCATCCTCATGATGATGCATATAAAATTCAACAGACACTTTTCCAAGATAAGCTATCTAAGAAAATTAAAGAGTTAGTGTCAAGGATGAAGCTATGAAGTCAAGGTGTGATAGAAGGTTTAGACCCAAAATAAGATCATATGCCTAAAAACACCCCTTATTACCTTCCTTAAGAGACTCCTCAAGATAAATCAGATGTGTATGAAGTGATTTCCAAGTGGAAGGAGGAAAATCAAGATAGTTTTGCCCAAGTTCTATCTCCCCTTCTTGAAGTGTTTCTAAAAGAGCCCCCTACATTTCACTCTCAATTTGATTTTGAGTTCTATGTGCCACCTCCACTAGATAGTTCATCTTGTAATCACCCCATCACCCTTATAATTTATATACCTTTGGTATAGTAACCTAAATATTAAAATTATGTTCATAAAGAAAGAGAACTCTTTCTTGAATAAAGCATACCTCCTTAGCAGTCTCATTGGGTTAGGTCACATAATTTGAAGATGCCTAGTCTTGGCATCACCGTGAAAGAAAATGAGATGGAGGATCTTGTAGAAATTGAATAATACTCTACATTTGATCAAAAAATTGTGTATAATAATATCAATTATGATGATTAATGTGCTATCATGGATGGAGAACAATTGAAATTCATCGCTAAAGAGGTGGAAGTCCTAGAAGAATCTCTTGAGACTAAGGTGGAATTTTTTCTCTTAAAGATGATCTAATACCTCAAACTGATCTTGAATCACCATTATATGCATTGGATATTTAATAAACCTAAATTTATGACATCATATATCAAGAAGAGAATATTGAAGAGGTAGTGGCTCTAGATGATAAAAAGGACAAGGATGATTAACAACTATAAATGGATCTCTTTCAAGAGCTTGAAGAGATTTACCAAGTTGAGGTCCAAGTATATGAAGAGGTGAAGAAAGAATATTCCATTGAGGACAATAATAAATATTAGATAGAGTATGTAAAGGTCCTTGATGAGATAAAAAAAACTTATAGCTGAGAGGAAACCCAATCTTACTGAGAGCCCTATGGAAATCAAGAACGAGGTTGTAATTAAAAATCTACATGAGAAGTTTGAGGCTATTTGGATGAAAGAATAAATCATTTATATAGCCAACCTATTTGAAGTTTCCTAGTTTTTAATAAACATCATGCCAATGAAGTTGACAAACATCAGGAAAAATTTAGAGGCATCAATGCCAAGGTTCAAAAGGCTACATGTTGCACTAAATCCTTCATGTTTTGAAGTGAAAAGAGTTTCAAACATACACTTTGATCTAGGAGGAATTTTTCATCTCAGGTTAGTTATTTTGTGAGCTAGTTTGTTTGAGTTAGTGTGTGTGTCCCATAAGTGATCATGAATCACATGTGTGTTTGCTTTTACTTTATGTGTTTCTTTTATTTTATGTGGTTGAGGTAGTCATTGGTCTTGACTTGATCAAAACTTGTAGTCAATGGTCAAATCCTTCTTATTTTTCTTAAACTTTGGTTAAATCTTAAACCCAATAGACTGTTAAGGCTATTCATCTAGCTAGTATAGCAGGCATACTACCCCTATGAGTCACCAATTTATCGACCAAATTTAACTTTCAAATCAAATTGGGATCTATATAGGTAAAAAAATGAGTTTTAAATGTTTTATTGGGTCTAATTTATTGTCATGGGTTGTATTATATGTTATTTGATGTCATTTAATATCAACCTAGCCTTGGATTTAGTAATATTAGTCAATTTATCATTTTGGGTCATTTAGTGGGCTTTTAAGGGTCATAAATGCAAGTGGCATGTTTCCAAAGGTGTCTAGATGTCCATTTTTTCTTCCAAGAATCCAAGAGGTTGATTTAACTATCAGGGATGTTAGTTATATCAAAATATTATAGGTTCATTAACTAAAATTCAAGAAATAATTGAAAAGGGAGCATTTGGCACTTGTACGGTCCATGGGGAAGTGTGAAACATGGGAAAATATTATGTAGGGCCTCTTCACCTTCATAACACTCATCTCTATGTTTTGTTTGATCTATAAGTACCATTTTGAAGCCAAAGCTATTCTACTTCTTTTTTCCATTTCTCAAGTAGGTTTGTGCTTAGTAAAAATAGCTCAGGAGGTTTCAAGATAAATGATTTTAGGAGGTGATATTACAATTAGAGACCTTAATTTCCATAGAAAGAGTGTAAGGATTGATCAATTGTGTTTTATTAATCATATTTTATGGATTGACTATACTTTTTTTCTAGTTGTTTCATACACCCGATAGGTTTTGCTCCATTTTGGTCAAATCCATACAAACCAGTTAGTGATGTTGAATCTAGAAGATGTTGTCTACCTTCTTAGATGATTTCCATAATGAGTTTCATGTTCCATGGATTTTTTATGAGTAAGTTAGTCCATGTTGAAAGGAAGGTGCCACCATGTGTAGCCTTAGTCAAATTTCTTATTTATAGATTATTATTTTCCTATAGATGTCTCATGTAGTTAGTCAATTATGTTACATAGCTATCATGGTCATATGACTACCTCCTTCCATGTTTTGGTTTCACCATATCATGTTTTGGTTAGCTTTAAATCTTGTCATTCTCCCTTATCATCTCTTTTCCCAACTTCACTTGTAATCACATGTTTAGAGCTTGCTCAAATTGTTCATGGGATGGTAATTAGGGTGTATAATTTTCCAATCCTTAAATAAGTTTAGAAGAGTTCATTGAGATGTTTTGTAAAGTGTAAGTTTGATCACATGTTCATTCTCCATGTTAAACCAGTCAGGAGATGCCTCTGCTTGCTCTATTCCATATATATGTAGGTGATTTTCATGTTGAAAGGAATATTTTAATATTGTCTCAAGATGTCCTTATTGTAAATCATGCATGTGTAAGGTTGAAAATAAGTTTGAGATATCTATGAGTCCTTTTTTCCACCTTGTTTCTCTTTTCCACATTCACTTTCCACATTCAACTCATTTTCACATACAAGAATCATGATGACATCATCAAATCCTTTGCATTATTTTTAGTCTTTTTTTTGAAATTTGAAAAGTTAATTTGAGGGTATTAATGGAGGCATTGGACCATTGAATTAAAATTAAAATTCATACTACTCATTCTATGACAACTAGAGAAGCTTTACTACTTGTGTTCGAAATGTTCATCTATAGGTGTATGAGTAGAGCCTTGACGATTCTTGTGTGAATATTTAAAACATGAAATAAGCCTCATTTTGGATTTTAACATGTGACTTGACCCTTTTTAGACTTGTGGAAGTGTCAATGAGGCAAATATGTAGATTACTATGGTGAAGCAAGATATTAAATTGTGGGAAACTTTTCCTAAAATGTCAAAATAGAGATCTAGGGGTTTTTTTGTGGGCCTCTCATAACATGTTTCCCAAGGATTTAAATGTATATAAAGAGGTGAATATTGTATCCCATAGTGTAGAAGATACCTTTTACAAAGATTGGAGTGAGAATTTAAATTCAAGGTAGAGGTTTAATACCTCAATTTTTCCCTAAAAGACATTGAAATCCTACAATAATATCTACAGGTTTGAAAGCTTGAATTACATTTGACATCCTAGGAGCAAATAAGACATTCACTCATGACTAAGATGGTTCAAATATTTAAATTATATGAAAAATGGCATGGATACCATCACTATAAGGTTTATGCATACCTTTTAAGTCTTATGAGTGCTTACAAGTGTCCATTTATATGAAAAAAGTAAACCTACAACAAGATAAACAAATAATGAATCAATAAATGTGTTTTTATAGTGTTTTAACCATCCCAATGAGAACACAATATGAATACAGATTCTTTTTGAACTTAGGGTATTAAAAGGAGATTATTCAAGTCTCAAGGAGATAGTACATACCTACAATAGGGTCTAAGGGTAGGGTGTCTCAGTCAATAGGAAAAAATAACCTAGTTTGATAATTATAAGTACATAAGAAGGGGAAAATCATGGTTAACATGATGAAATATATTTTTATCACCTCCATAATCCCTTAAAATTATTAATAAACCTATATATATCCTTTATGATCCTAATTACACCTATATCCATTATAAATGATTGTGAAGGATAGTGAGCAGAGAGGTAGTGTTCTTGGTATGAATAGGACATGAACATGAGGAAAATGGGTCTACATAATTTTAAAAAAGGTATTTATAAATTAAAATTAGTTTTAAATATAATATCAAGGTCCAATAATATAAAATAACCTACAATTATATTCTCTAAATGTAGGACACAGTTAGGGTAACACACTCAATCTTAGTTAGCCAAGATCGTAAAGAACATGTGGAAAGTTAGAGAAATAAATGGAGATGTATTTCAATAAAAATAGTATCATTATATTATTATGAATTTATCATAATGTAAAAAAATCAAAGGGAAATCACTTCCAAGTGTAAAAAATAGTACCTTGAAAGAGATCATGCACACAGTACTCAAATACATAGTCTTTTTTAGTTTTGGAAGAAGTTTGAATGTTAAATAGATAGACCAAGGGCTAGTTTTTTGTGTAGGGTATCATTTAAACCTATATAATCCTTTAAAATATTCATATTTTATATTAAAATAGGGGAATTACCCTCTATTATTTCTCAAATAAAGGGTACTTCCTCTTATACAAGACTGGTAGGTTTTGGTGAGAGAGGTATATAAGGAAAGACAAAGAGATAGAGACAACATTAAAGGTGTATTAATTTTAAATAAACCTAATAAAACATGAGATGTATGTCAAAATAGAGATAATATAAATGGGATGATCTAAACCTCTAAGGTTTTAGTCATGACTCTTGGGTAGGGTTTTGGCCTAGAGTTCAAACAATGGGTCAATTTCACTTATGGAACTAATTTTGATTTATACCTTATTGAGAAATGTTTATGAGGACACAATAGAAATGTTAAAGCTCTTTGGATTCAAATAAAACATTATGAAATCTATTTTTAACTTCAAGGACACTTAGGCCTATTTGACATGGTTAGGTCTAGTTTTCAAATGCCAAGTCAAATTCAATTCTAGCCTTAAATATGCATTTAAACCTATTAGAGCATGTTTATTTGTTTAATTTAGAGGTAATAAAGATTTTATAGGGTATATATGCTTCACATAATCCATATTTGAGCTCAAAACTAAATCAAGCATGTAAGAATTGAAAAAACAAGCTTGATAGACTACTTTTAGATGGTCATATCTTTCAATAGGCCTTACATGGATGCCCAAGGATTTTAGATGGGTTATCAAGGTCATTGAATATCATCCTTATGCAATTTTTTCAAGTTTGATCTCATATATTTATGAAAAAAGATTAATAGTCAAAATAGGTCTAAAACCCTTTCAAACCCTCAATCAAGACTATTTTGGAGAAATGGAGTTGGATAGCTAATATGAATATGAAACATATTGTAACTTTTAGAGGACTCACCTAGGATTCCTCACATACTTTTTATCTATATGGACTTGTATGGATAGGTTACAAAATAATATTTTCTTGATAGTTTTATGCATTATGAAAGATAATGGAGAATTCTAAAGATTAATTAAATATTTGAGGGAATATTAGGACTTTTAATAACTCCCTATGGTCATTTAATTCCAAGAAAAAACTCCTAAGAGTCAAAATAATAGCACTCATCTCAACTAGTCAAAATTGACATAGTGCACAAGATAGCAAAAAGGGTGAAGATATTCAAGTGAGGTGATTTTAAGGTGTCCCTAATGATTCTAAGACCATTTAGGGTATTTATAGGTGGCATAAACTCCCTCCCATATATTTTCATGAGAAATTTATGCCAATTTTGAAGCCACGTTTGTAGGGTACATGAAAGAGGAGTTTTTTTTATAATAGATGATGATATCTCATTCTATGATGATTATAGAGAACTATAATCATAACCAATACATGGATAGGAATGTATGAAAACCTCCCCCTTAATTCCAATCATTTTAACTATTCCTAGTCAATTATGAGGTGTTTAAGAAGCTCAAATCATGAAGGAAGTTTTTCTGAGCTAGTTAAGAGGATTTTATCCCACTTTGCAAGAGTTTGATGACTTGGATGGAAAATTGGGCTTCGTAACCTTGAATTTTCAATCCCATATCCTCTTATCATGCACAAGTAACTAATTATCCTAGATTAAAAAGTGTTCTTGTGACCCTTGGACTTCTCTTTTCCCCCCTCTCTCTCTCAAGTTATATAAGAACTAGCCATTTTGGCCATTATAATTTATGTTCCACTTGATTATGGTGAATACATATTCATTTCCATACAATTTTATCAATAATAATACTTATTTTTACCTCTTAATTACTATTCATTAGATTTTTTTACTTGGATGATGAATCTTGCTTAGTGAAGACTATGGATTCCTTAGCATGTTATCTCATTATTTCACCTTATTATAGTTGGAAAGTTTCTTATTATAGGTCATGTGAATTGTTATATAAAATTTAAAAGATTTAGTGAGTTATTATTTTCATTTTTTCCATTAAATTCCTTTTTTCTAGTGCTCCTAGCTTTACATATTCATCCATAACCTCATAATATAACATTGATGTGAGAAGATGTAGATTAGAGAAGTGTATGTTTAATTTGTCCTTTGTTCTCATATGTCACATGTTATTGGTTGGAATTCATTATTTTATTTGTGTATCACCTCCCTTAGAATAGTTTTATTTCAATTATCTCTCTCATTTTTCCCCTCTAAAGTTTAGGTTTAGTTTCAATCCAAAGTGGTATGTCAAGGGAGCTAGCCTTATCTAGAGATTCACCTCATCCTTAGGCTACCCACAATCCTAGAGGTATTTCCATTATTCCACTTGGATGAGGAGAGATTTTCCATCTCCTCAAAGGGTGAAAAGCCAAGTGACAATAAATTTTTTCATGCTAGATGGGACTCTTGGTCCAAGAAGTTTAAAGATTTTTAGTGTTGTCTTTCAATATTTATCATTTGGAGGCATTTATCCAAGCATCAATGGAAACTCTAGAGTTATATCAGTTGGTCAAGTATCCCAAGTTATCTTTTGAATATTTTTCATAACATTTTACTTTGTTTTATTTCTTTAAATGTAGTTTCATGGATAATTTTTGTGTTGAGATTTATCTTACACAAGTTGGTGAGACATTTAAATCATGTGTTATTCCCTATCAAGAAGAGAAAGTTCTTAATCAACCTTGGTGTGATTATTAATAGTTTTTTAATGACCATTTACAACCCCATCATGATCCTTATAAGTACTATATCTATCCTCCTTAATATCTTTCTTCTCCTAGTCAACCTAACCACTTATCAACTCCATCCATTTCTATATTTAAGCAAAAAAATTTGGGATATGAGAGGTATATGTTGGATCTTGATACTCTAAGGGCATATGGGAAAAATGTTCCTAGTTATCTTATTCATAAGGTGAGAGATGCATTATATTTGGTCAAAAGAGAGTGGCCACCTATTGAGAGAACTAGCTGGAAAAGGCTCACAAGTGAGATGCTTGATATGAGTGATCTAGTTTCTTACTTAGAGGATAGGCTAGGAGTTCATGAAAGGCAAACTCACCAAACCTATCAACCTTCATATCCACTTCCACAAGTTCTATATTAGCCATATTTTATCCCTTCTCATGATCCTAATCAAGGATATAAAATTCATCCTTTTCTCAATCATTTGGAAGAGAGAGTTTAAAGGATAAGTGTTGTTTTTAAAGCTAATCTTGGTAGGTAAATTGAGTTGGTGAACATGCATATGCAGCAGTCCATGTTAACAACAATGGAGTGGGATTCAAGGCCTCATTTTTGTGTCACATTTCATCCCCACAAACTCAAAAATATATTTCTATTCCTAACATCCTAATATATAGTAAGATAGTGGAGTCATGGGGAAAGAAAGAGGAGAAAAGTCTTGACAAAGAGTGTGAAGTTGAGAATGAAGTTGATCCTTAGCAAGTTTATCCCACCCTTTCTCACGAAACCTCTTTTCCTCCATATGAAACCCTTTATATTATTAATACTCATTATGATGCATATAAAATTCAAGAGATACTTTTACAAGATAACATATCCAAGAAAGTTGAAGAGTTAGAGTCAAGGATGAAGCTACTAAGTCAATGTGTGATGAAAGGTTTAGACTCAAAATAAGATCTTATGCCTAAACACACCCCATATTTCCTTCCTCAAGAGAGTCCTTACACTAAATTAGATGTGTATGAAGTGATTTCCAAGTGGAAGGAAGAAAATAAAGTTGTTTTAGCCTAAGGTCTATCTCCCCTTCCTCAAGATCTTCCAAAAGAGCACCCTACATTTCATTCTCAATCTGATTTTGAGTGTTATTTGCCACCTCCACAAACTAGTTCATATTGTCCTCACCCCATTATTATTTTCCTTGATGGACCTATGGTATGGTGACCTAAATAGGATAATTTGGTTTATAAATAAAGATAACTCTTGCCTGAATAAAACATACTTCTTTGGAAGTCTCATTGGGCTAGGTCACATAATTTCTAGATGCCTAGTCTTAGCATCACCATGAAAGAAAACTAGATGGAAAATATTATAGCCCTTGAAGAAGAATCTACATTTGATAAAAAAAATTCTAGATAATCATCTCGATTATGAAAATGAATGTGATATCATGAATGGAGAATAATTTAAATTCATCCCCAAAGAGGTGGTAGTATTAGAAGAATCTCTTGAGACTAAGGTGTAATTTTTTGTTTTTGAAGATGATCCAATACATCATATTGATCTTGAATCACCATCAAATGCATTGTATATCGAAGAACCCTAGATTGATGATATCATACATCAAGAAGAGAAGATTGAAGAGGTAGTCTCTATAGATGATAAAGAGGATGAGGATGATTGGAAACTACAAATGGAGCTCTTTCAAGAGATTGAAGAGATTTTACATGTGAGGGCCAAGTATATGACAAGGTAAAGAAAGAATATTCCATTGAGGACAATGATCAAGATTGGATAGAGTATGTAAATCTCCTTGATGAGATGGAAGAACTTATAACTGAGAAGAAAACCAATCTTATTGAGTATCCTATAGAAATCAAGAATGAGGTTGAAATTAAAGATCCACATGAGAAGGTTGAGGATATTTGGATGAAAGAAGATTTAATTTCTATAGCCAACCTATTTTAAGTTACCTACTTTTTAATGAACATCATGCCAATGATGTTGGCAAACATCATGAAAAATTTAGAGGCATCAATGCCAAGGATCAAAAGGCTACATGTCTCACTAAATCCTTCATGTTTTAAACAAAAAAGAGTTTCAAACTTCCCCTTTTATTTAGGAGGAAGTTTTCATCTTAGTTTAGTTATTGTTTGATCTAGATTGTCTAATTTAGTATGTGTGTTCCATAAGTGCTCATGAATCACATGTGCTTGCTTTTGCTTTGTCTATTACTTTTGTTTTGTGTGGTTTAGGTAGTCATTCATCTTGTCTTGATCAAATATTGTATTAAATAGTAAAATCCTTCTTGTTTGTCTCAAAATTGAGTTTACTCATAAACCCAATGCACTAATAAGGTTATTGGTCTAGTTAGGATAATAGGCATACTAACCCTATGAGTCACTAATTTGTTGAGGAAATTTGAATTTCAAGTCAAATTATGACCCCTATAGGTAAAAAAATGAGTTTTAAATGTTTTATGAGGTCTAATTTTTTTGTCATGGGGTGTATCATAGGTTATTTTATGTCATTTAATATCATCCTAGCCTTGGTCTTAGTCATATTAACTAATTTATCATTTTGGGTAGTTTAGTGGGATTTTAAGGGTCATAAATGCAAGTGCCATGTTTACCAAGGTGTCTAGATGTACATTTTTCCTTATAATCATCCAAGAGGTTAGATTAACTATCAAGTATGTTAGTTATATCTAAATATTATATGTTCCTTAAATAAAATTTAAGAAACAACTAAAAATGGAGCATTTGGAACTTGTACGGCCCATGAAGAAGTGTGCCACACAGGAAAATATATTGGATTGAATATTCACCTTAATAACACTCATCTCTATATTTGGTTTTCTCTAGATGTGCCATTTTAAGTCCAAAACTATTCTACTTCTCTTTTGCATTTCTAAACATATAGAAGTGACCTGCAGGTTTGTACTTAGTACATATAGCTCAAGAGGTTTCAGGATAAATGATTTTTATAGGTGATATTAAAATTAGATGTCTTCATTTTCATATAAATATTGAAAGGATTTATCAAATTTTCTTTATGAATTATCCTTTACAAGCTGACTTTACTTTTTTTCTAGTTATTTCATGAATCTTATAGGTTTCACTCTATTTTGGTCAAATCCATATGAACCAATTAGTGATGTTAACTCCAAAAGATGTTTTATACCTTATTATATGATTTAAATACTTAGTTTCATGTTCCATGGTGTTTTTATGAGCAGGTTAGTCCATGTTGAAATGAAGGTGCTACCATGTACAGTGTCATTCAAAGTTCTTCTTGTTTGTAGATTATTATTTTCCTATAGAGGTCTCATGTAGTTGGTTAATTATGTTACACAAGTCTCATGGTAATTTTACTACATCCTTCCATGTTTTGGTTTCACCATATCATGTTCTGGGTATCTTGCAATCTTATCATTCTCTATTGTCAACTCTTTGCCCAACTTCACTTGTAGTCACATGTTTAGAGCTTGTACAAATTATTCATGGGGTGGTAATTAGGGTGTATTAGTTTTACATGCCATTAATAATTTGAGAATAGTTCATTGAGATGTTTGGTAAAGTTCACGTTTGATCACATGTTCATTCTCCATGCTAAAATAGTCATGACATGCCTTTACTTGCTCTATTCCATATATATGTAGGTGATTTTCATGTAGAAAGGAATGTTTTAAGTTTATCTCAAGATTTACTTATTTTAAATCATACGTGTGTAAGTTTTAAAATAGATTTGAGTTGCCCATGAGGCCTTTTCTCCACTTTATTTCTCTTTTCCACATTCACTATCCACTTTTAGCTCATTTTCACATATAGGCATCTCATGATGACATCATCAAGCCTTAGTATTCGTTTAAATATTTTTTAAATGTGAAAATTTCATTTTAGGGTATTGAGGGAGGCCTTGGAACATTGAATGCAAATGACAATGCATACTATTCATTCCATGACAACTAGAGAAACTTTACTACCTTTGTTCGAAATGTTCATCTACAAGTGCATGAACAGAGCCTTGATGATTCTTGTGTGAATATTTAAAACATGAAAAAGACTAATTTTGGATTATAACATGTGAATTTAACCTTTGAGACTTGTTTAAGTTTCATTGAGGCAAAATAATATGTAGATTACTATGGTGAAGCAAGAGATTAAACTCTGGGAAACTTTCCCTAAAATGTCGAAATAGAGCTCTAGGGAGTTTTTATGGACCTCTCATAACATGTTTCCCAAGGATTTAAAAGCATATAAATATGTGAATATTATATCCTCTAGTGTAGATAATGGCTATAAAAAATATGGAGTGATAAGGTCAATGCAAGGTATAGGTTGAATTCATCAAATTTGCCCTAAAACACATTAAAATCCTACAACAATATCTACAAGTTTGAAATCTTAACCTACAGGTGTCCATCTATAGGAAAAAAGGAAACCTACAACAAGATAAACAAATAGTGACTCAGGAAATGTGCTTTGATAGTGTTTTGACCATACCAAGGAGAATAAAAAATGAATATAGATACTTTGTAACCTTATGGGATAAAAATTAATTTATAAAATATCATAATCAAGTCTACATACCTACAATAGGGTATAATGGTAGGGTGTCTTAGTCAACAAGTAGAAAGAACCTAGTTTGATGATTTTAAGTGCATAAGAATGGTTAACATGATGAAATATCTCGTTATATCCTCCATAATACCATAAAATGATGAAAAAACCTATATAGACTCTTTATGACCCTAAGTACACCTATAACCATTATAAATGACTGTGAAGGATAGTGAGTAGAGAGGTAGTGTTATTGGTGTGAATAGGACATGAATATGGGTAAAATGGGTCTAGATAATTTACAAAATGTCTTGAGAAATTAGAATGAGTTTTTAAAATCATATCATGGTCCAAATAATTTAAAATAAACTATATTTATCTTCTCTAAAAGTATGACATAGTCAAGGTAAAACACTCAGTCTTGGTTAGGCAAGAGTTTAAAGAACATGCGGAAGGTTAGAGAAACAAATGGAGATGTATTTACCTAAAAATATTATCATGATATTATTATGAAGTTATCATGATGGAAAAAAATAAAAGGGAATGTAATTACAAGTTCAAAACATAGTCCCTTAAAAGATACCCTACACACAGTACTCAAATACACAATCTAATTTAGTTTTGGAAGAAGTTTGAAGGACAAATGGATAGAATAGGGAATGGTTTTATGTGTATTGGATCCTTATCACCTATATAATAATATAAAATATTTATATTTTATAAAAAACTATGGGAAGTAACCTTTATTTTGTCTTAGATAGGGGGCACTTCCCCTTATACAAGGCTAGAAGGTTTTGGTGAGAGAGGTATATAAGGAGAGACCAAGAGATAGAGACAAAATTAAATAAGGTGTATTAACTATAAATAAACCTAAAAAAACATGATAAGTATGTAATAAATTGTATAAACTAAATGGGATGATATAAACCTCCAAGGTTGCAGTCATGAATCTTGGGCAAGGTTTTGGCATAAAGTTCAAACAATAGGTTAATATCACTTTTGGACCTAATTAAGTTTTATACCTTGTTAAGAAATTTTATGAGGACAAAATATAAATTTTAAAGATCTTGGGATGCAAATAAATAATTAGGAAACCCATTTTGAGCTTCAAGGACACTTAGGCCTATTTGACATGGTTAGGTCTATTTTTCAAATGCAAGGTTAAATTCAATTCTAGCCTTTAATAAGCATTTAAACCAATTAGAGAATTTTTTTGGGGTTAATAAAGAAGTAATAAATTTTTTTGAGGGTAGATATTTTGAAAATAATCCATTTTTGAAGTCAAAACTAACTAAAACATGCAAAAATTGTAAAAACAAGCTCGATAGCCTAGTTTTAGATGCTCATATCTTTCATGAGGCCTTGCATGGACGACCAAGGAGTTTAGAGGTGTTATCATGGTACTCTAACATCATACTTGTGGATTTTTTTTTCAAGTTTTATGTCATATCTTTATGATCTTTAAGATTAAGAGTTAAAGTAGGTCTAAAACCCTTACAAACCCTCAATCAAGACCAGTTTAGGGAAATGGAGTTGGATAGATGATCTAATTTCATTTTTTAACCATGAAACATATTTTAAATCTCATAATAATCACTTAGGCTCCCTCACATACTTTTTATGTTTACGGACTTGTATGGATATGGTACAAAATATGATTTTATTGATGGTTTTATGCATTATGTAGGCTATTGGAGAAGTCTAACGATGAAATAAAGTTTATATGGAATATTTATAATTTTAATGATTAAGTATGGTCATTTAATTCCAATATAAAATCTTAATTATCCAAATAATATCTCTCATCTTAGCCAGTCAAAACTAACATAGTGGACAAGCTATTGAGAAGTGTTAAGATTTTCAAGTGAGGTGATTTTAAGGTGTCCCTAATGGTTCTAAGGAAATTTATGGTATTTAAAGGTATAATATAATCATTCCCATGTATTTTCATGAAAAATTGTTGTTAATTTTGAATCCAAGTGTGAAGGGTGCATGAAAGAGGAGTTTTCTTGAGAGTATATGATGCTATCTCATTTTAGGATGCTTATAGAGGACCAAAAATACAACCAATACATGAAGATGAATGTATTAAATACTCCCCATTCATTACAATCATTGGAAATATTACTATTTAGTTATGAGGTGTTCAAGAAGCTAAAATCATGAAGGCAATTTTTCTTAGCCAATTAAGAGGATTTTATGCCACTTTGCAAGAGTTTGATGACTTGTATGGACACTTGGGCTTCCTAAAATTTCATGGTTCATCAAATATCCTATTTTAATTCACAAGTAACTAATTCTCTCAACTTGACAATTCTCCTTGTGACCCTTGGACTTCCCTCTTCCCCTCTCTCTCTTAAGTTCTATAAGAACTAGCCATTTTAGTCATCATAATTTATGTTCCACCTGAGTATGGTTAATCCCTACTCATTTTCATAACATTTAATCAATAATAATACTATTTTTTAATTATTTTTTTACTATTCATAATAGTGTTTTACTTGGATGATGTATCCTTCTTAGTGAAGACTATGGATTCCTTAGCATGTTGTCTCATTCTTTCATCTTATTTTTAATTAGAAAGCTTCATATTTTAGGTCATGTGAAGTATTCTAGGAAATTTTAAGGATTGAGTGAGTTATTATTTTCATTAGTTCTATTCAAGGCCTATTGTCTATTCCTCCTAGCTTTGCACATTCATCCATAACCTTATAATGTAACATTCATGTGAGAAGATATACATTGGAGAAGTGTATGTTCAGTTTATCCTTTGTTCTCATGTGTAACATGCTGATAGTTAGAAATCATCATTTTATTTGGTTTATCACCTCCCTTATAATATTTTTCTTTTAATTATCTCTCTCTTCCCCCCCCCCAAAAGTCTAGGTGTGGTTACAATCCAAACTGGTACATCAAGTCAGCTAGCCCTATCTAGAGATTCACCTCATCCTTAGGCTACCCACAAGCCTAAAGGTGTTTCCATTGTGCCACTTGGATGAAGAGATGTTTTACATCACCTCAAAGGGTGAAAACCTAAGTGATAATATTTTTTCAGGCCTGGTAGGACTCTTGGTCTAAGAGGTTAAAAGATTTTTGGCATTATCTTTTAATAATCAACCTTTGTAGGCATATATCCAAGCATCAATGGCGACTCTGAAGTTATATTATAAGGTCAAATAGCATAAGTTATCCTTTTAATATTTTTGGTAACATTTTTCTTTGTTTTTTTCTTTCAATGAGGTTTTATGGTCAATTTGGTGTTGAGATTTATCTTACACAAGTTGGTGAGACATTTAAAGCTTATACCATTCCCTATCAAGAAGAAGAAGTTATTAATCAGACTTGGTGTGATTCTTACCAATATTTTAGTGAGCATTTATAAATCCATCATGATCCTTATCAACACTATAGCTATCCTCCTTAATATCTTTCTTCTCCTAGTCAACCTAGCCACTTCTCAACTCCATATATATCTACCTTCAAGAAAACACTTTTGGGCTATGAGAGGTATATGTTGGAGCTTGCTACTCTAAGGGGATGAGGTCAAATGGTTCCAAGTCATTCTATTCATAAGGTGAGAGATGAATTATATTTGTTCAAAAGAGAGTGGGTACCTATTGAGAGAACTAATTAGTAAAGGCTCACAAGTGAGATGATTGATGTGAGTGGCCTCGTTTCTTCCTTAGAGGATAGGCTAGGAGATCATGAAAGGAAACATCACAAAACCTATCAGCCTTCATATAAACTACTCCAAGTTACCTATCAGTCATATTTTATTCCTAATCATAAGCCTAATCAAGGATATCAAAGCCATCCTTTTCCCAATTAGTTGGAAGAGAGAGTTTAAAGGAGAAGCCTTATTTTTGAAGCTAATCTTGATAGGAAAATTGAGTTGGCTAATATGCATATGCAATAGTCCATGTTAGCAGCAAAGGAAGTGAAATTCAAGACCTAATTTCCATCTCAAATTTCATCCCCACCACCTCAAAAAGATACTTCTAATCCTAACACCCTAATCTAGAATAATATAGTGGAGTCATGGGGAAAGCAAGAGGAGCAAAATCTTGACAAAAAATGTGAAGTTGAGATTGAAGTTGATCCTTTGAAAGTTCCTCTCACCATTTATCAATAAACCTCTTTTCCTATATATGAATCTCATTGTATTACTCATCCTCATGATGATGCATATCAAATTCAAGAGAGACTTTTTCAAGAGAACCTAGCTAAGCAAATTGAAGAGTTAGAGTCAAGGATGAAACTACTAAGTATGGAAGGAGGTATATGACAAGGTGAAGAAATAATATTCCATGGAGGATAATGATCAATATTGGATATATTATTCAAATCTCCTTGATGAGCTATAATACCTTTTATCTAATAATAAACCCAATCTTATTGAGATCCCTATGAAAATCGACAATGAGGTTGTAATTAAAGATCCACATGAGAAGGTTTAGGTTGTCTAGATACAAGAACATTTCATTTCTATAGCCAACCTATTTTAATCTACCTAGTTTTCAATGAACATAATGCCAATGAAGTTGGAAAACATCATGAAAAAATCAAAGGTGTCAATGCCAAGGATCAAAAGGCTACATGTCTTGCCAAATCCTTCATGTTTTAAAGAAAGAAGAATGTCAAAATTCCCCTTTGATCCATGGGAAAGTTTTCATCTTAGGTTAGTTATTTTTTGACTTAGTTTTTTAATTTAGTGTGTGTGTGTGTGTGTTCTATAAGTGCTCATGAATCACATGTTTATTTGCTTTTACTTTGTGTGTTTCTTTTATTTTATGTGGTTGAGGTAGTGATTGGTCTTGTCTTGATAAAATATTGTAGTCAATGGTTAAATCCTTATTTTTTGTCTCAAATTTTATTTGACTCATAAACCCAATGGACTAATAAGGCTACTGGTCTAGTTAGTATAACAGGCATACTACCCCTATGGTCACCAATTTGTTGACCAAATTTAACTTTTAGGTCAAATTAGGACCTCTAGATGTAAAATAATGAGTTTTAAATATTTTATGGGGTATAATTTATTTTCATTGGGTTTATTATATGTTATTTTATGTCATTTAATATCATCCTATCCTTGGTTTTAGTCATATTAGTCCATTTGTCATTTTGGGTCATTTAATGAGCTTTTAAGGGTCATAAATGCAGGTGGCACATTTACCAAGGTGTATAGATGTATATTTTTCCTTTAAAACATCAAAGAGGTTATTTTAACTATTAATTATGTTATTTACATCAGAATATTGTAGGTTCCTTAACTGAAATTCAAAAAACAACTGAAAAAAGGAACATTTGGCACTATACAGCCAATGAGGAAGTGTGCCATGGGGGAAAATATCATGGAGGGAATATTAAACTTAATAAAACTCAGATATAAATATTTTTATGTAGAATATCCATTTTTAATCCAAAACTATTCTTCTTTTTTGCATTTCTAGACATACAAAAATGACCTACAGGTTTATGCTTAGTATAGACAGCTCAAGAGGTTTCAAGACAAATGATTTTGGGAGGTGATATTAAAATTAGATACCTTGATTTTCATATAAATATTGTAAGGATTTATCAAATATTATTTATTAATCATCCTTTACAAGTTGATTATACTTTTTTGCTAGCTATTTCATGCACCCTATAGGTTTTGATCCATTTTGGTTAATATGTACTAACCAATTAGTTATGTTAACTCCAAAGGATGTTGGATACCTTGTTAGCTTATTTATATACTTATTTTCATGTTCCATTTTTTTTTGATGAGAAATTTAGTCCATATAGAAAGGAAGGTGCCACCATGTGCAGCCTCAATCAAAATTATTTGGTTTTGTAAATTGTTATTTCCTATAGATGTTTCATATATCTATGGAATGAAGTTACATAATTATAATGGTAATATTACTACCTCCTTCCATGTTTTGGTTTCATCATATCATGTTTTGTATAGCTTATAATCTTTTCATTCTCCATTGTCAACTCTTTGCCCAACTTCACTGCAATCACATGTTTAGAACTTGTTCAACTTATTCATGGGATGGTAATCAGGGTGTATTAGTTGTTTAAGCCATCAAGAAGTTGAGAATAGTTCATTGATATGTTTGGGAAAGTGCAATTTTAATCACATGCTCATTCTTCATGCTAAAATAGTCATGAGATGCCTTTGATTGCTCTAATCCATATATATGTAGGTGATTTTCACATTGAAAGGAATGGAACATCAAGGGAGCTAGCCCTATCTACAGATTCGTATGATCTTTAGGCTACCCATAAGCCTATATATTTTTCTATTATGCCACTTGTATGAGGAGAGCTTCACCATCTCCTTAAAGGGTGCAAACCCAAGTGACAACAACAAGTATTTGGCTGATTAGTAGATGGATTTTTCTTTGTGTTTTTCATCCTGATGAGAAAGCATGGCCCCTAAGGAGTGGTTTGTGGTGGAGATATAAAGGTAGAAGTGTTTATCATCCTTGTGAGGGGTGAGGATAGGTGGAGACAAATGGTACTTTTTAAGTTAATCAAATGCCTTTTAATAGTTATCATTCCACTTGAAAGAGACATCCTTCTTCAGAAGGTGATGGAAGGGTTGGCATTGGTCTAAGAGCTAAGAGATAAAGTGACAAATGTATTAGAGCTTCCCCTATAGGCTATGAATTTGCTTATGATTGGTGGGAGGAGGCATGTCAAGGATTGATTTGATTTTGGTTGCATTGACTTTAATTCCCCGAAGGGAGATGATAAAGTAAAAGAGATTTCTTGGCAAGACACTAAAAATGCATTTATTAGGCTTAAGGCATACATGGTAATAAATGAGCTACACATAGATAATATTGAGAATGGCCAAATGATCCTTACGATACTTGGATTTCCCAAGAAGGTTATCCATGTAGTCTTCAAATATTTTATGGATAAGGTCATGGAAGATGTATGTCATAGTACATTGGTAGGATGTACCAACATTCTTTAGTATAAAATGCATGAACCTATACTAGAAGGTTCCCTATGGGGTGATAAAGGTTTTTTTATTGATCTTTAGGGTTGATTAAGATCTAAGTATAACTTGATAATAAATCTATAAGAGATAATATCTCATGACCAGTGGTCAGATCAACAAGCTGGTCAATACTTGGTAAAGGGAAGTCATCTTTTAGGCAAGCAAGGTTGAGGTCATGCAAGTCCACACAAAGGTATATTACACTTGTGGTTTTGATGATAGGCATGACATTAAAGACCAATTAGGGATAGTCAATGGGTTGAATCAAATTGACAAAGAGGATAAATTGAAGCTTTTCTTTGATGAGAAGGGCTATGTAAGGGTGCATTCATCAAAGGTTCTACCCAATGATATTGGAATCATGGTTGGTTACTATGTTAGGGATAGTGATGTAGGGGTCAATGCTACGAATGTCACTTTAAGACCAAGAGAATGATATTTTGTTGTCTTAAAGGAAGAAGGGGAAGTCCTAAAGCTCTTTAAAAATTTAGAAATTAGCCAATTTTGATAATGTATGGGTCATCTGGGGTACCCAAATTGATATTCATGGTAGATTCATTCAACATGGTCAAAGTATCATGAGGTAGGGATTTGTGGACGAAGAAATTTGGTGCACCAAGATAGGTGAGAATAGAATCATAATCTTGACACTAAATGGTATTAATGGTAGGAGAGTCATCTCCTATCATCTCAAGATGGGCCATAGGGATGGTTACAATCACCCCATCCTTTTGATAATTTATGGGTCCAAGGATGATAATGTTGATGAAAAACATTTGGGTGGGATGTTGTCAGAATCCTTGAGTTTAGATGGCAAAGGAGTTGGCAAGGATGGGACTTCCTTGTCAATATTGGTGATGAGAAGTGAGTTGGTTTGTTGGTCCAATGGAGAGAAGCCTAGGCCATATTTCTTGTGGGGTTTTTAGGTTTAGATGGGAAATAATTCATATGTCCCCTGTTCATATCATCCAAGACCAGAACCCTTCTAAGCACATTAATGGAGATATGTCTTGGTGAAACTTGATTTATCTAGATAGGAGAAGATGGAGGTTAATGGTCAAGGTAAAATAAAGATGATAAAAGTGATAAGGGGCTTGTCAAGTCCCCAATATATGAAAGGGGTTTGATAGTTTGAAGGTCTAAGGGGAATAATGGCTCTAATATTAGGTTCATGTATAGGTTTGTTATAAGTCACCCTTACTCACAGGGATTAAAGAAGGCATCAAAGGTCAAAAAGAGATATTACTTAATTGAAATGTGTTGGAATGTTGATTGGTTTTGTGGTGGGGATTTGATCTAAGGGGATCAATGATTTAATAGATGCCTCATTGGTAGAAGAAGATATGGCTTCATCTTTTATGGTTGGGGTTTTGCCTTTAGCTGATGAGGGTATGTTATATGGAGGTAGGAGGATGTCATTAGGTTGATAAGTCATGTTTCATGACAAAAAGGGACCTGGATTAGCTTGTATAGTGACAACATGACCTTCATGCTCAAATTTGATACAATAATGAAGAGTAGAGGGTACACAACCCATGGAGTGGATCTAAGGTTATCCTAGAAAAAAATTATACTAGAATTAACCTTTCACTACATAGAAGAGCTTTGGGAGTGTGTAAGGTCCTCAGTGAATGTGAAGGACAACAGGTCCCAGAATAGTAGCCATAATACCATTAAAGGATCATTGGATGGTTGAGGTTATAAACATGATTTTATTTGGTATTTTAATTTGATTATAGGTGTGGGAGGAGACTATGTTAATACTATCTCCTCCATCAATCATAATCCATTTGATGTAGCTTTGGTTGACGTAGGTAGTGATGAAAAGAGGGGGATCTAGATCATCAAGGTAGATATAAGGTATTTGTGAATCCTTGAAGATGATAAGGTTATAAATTTAGAGAGTGCCAAAAAAGGCTTTAGAGGTTAAGGGTCTTCAACTTATTCTTGTATTGGTTATAATGCCTCTATCAATGCTTGGTAATGATAAGGTGAGGTAGAAATCAACTTGTGTAGGCTCATCTTTATCAGGGTTTGGTAAAGTTATTTGAGAACCATTATTATAATTTATTTAGAGGGGTTAGTTTGAGAGGTACCCAAGATAAATACCTTGGGTTTGGATAAAGGTGAAGATGCTTGAATTTGACTTAGTTGGGAGGTGGATGAGAGGTATGTACATAAGATAGACACTTTTTTCCTTCCCCTTATCCTTTTGTTGAGTGTGTGATCATGTCACCACATGGATAGTATGGATAAAGGGAGGAGTCAAGGTAGGAGATTGGTTTGGTCCTCCATCACTTTGAGGTGAGAGTGGGGGAGTGGGTAGGTATTGGTTATTTGTTGCTACTAGTTGGTTTGGTAGTGGACTCATGGGATGTTCATTTGACAACAAATCATCCTCATCATAGAGATGATGGATTATGGTTTGGAGATATTTTGTTCTCTATATCATGCCTAGGTGTCCTAAAATAGGAGCACACTTATAGGTCATTATACCAAACTATTTTTGGACCAAGAGGGTTAAATGGTCTGATAGGAGATAAGGTCAAGTAAAAATCTTGAATAACCTTTGGAGAATAGTTGAGTAAGACTCAGCTAAATTGGTGAGGGTCTAGAGGTTTTTCCCTTGGTTGTTTAGATGGAAGAATTTTTAGTAAAAATCATGGTGTTAGAGGTCTTGGGTAAGGTGGTGTGCTAAATTGATGATCTTGATTTTGATAGGTTGGAGGTAGAAGATTTCAAGGTAGTTAGTTTTGTTATAGATGTCTTGGTGAAGATTGGTGTCTCAGAAAGCAAGTGTGATGATGTAACCAAAAGTGGGGGTTGGGTTTTGGTTGAGACAATTAGTTTCCTATAAAATGTATAAGGATAATACCCAAAAATAGAGGGCAAGATTGAGGGAGGCATAACTTTGGCCTTTTGGCCTCTTGGTGGTTTTACCTCCTTGGTTGATTTGGTTTGGTGAGGTTAGATCCACTTTCATAGATGGATGATTAAGGCTATACATAAGGAAAATTACAAGGTTTTTGGTTGGTTTGGTTGAAGTGGTAGATGATGATTTGGTTATTTGGGTTTTGGTTGTTTTAGATGGTTGAGGGATTGTTGGGATGGTAGAGGTTTTTATTGGTTTGATAATAGGTTGTATATTAGAAGTGATGGGTTGGTTTTTTAAAGGTGTGATTGGAGGTTCCTATTTGGTTATGTAAGGGAGACCCAATTATTTCCAAAATGTGGCTCAATCTATGTCAATTTTGGAGACATTCTAATCTCTGAACAAGTCTAAAGAATAGTTTATAGATCGGTCTTGTTCCCTAGGTAGTGGGCTCAAATGATAAACCCATAGGTTGAGAAAGGGGAAGGGTGACCTCATCCTTTTCCTCAATCAAAAGATTCAAGGTTTGGATGGGTGGTTCCTTTATGGAAGGTGAAGATATGGTGGTTTATTCCTTGGGAATGATCTCTAAAGGAGGGGTTAATTATTTAAAATTCGAGGGAGAAGGTAAAATAGTGATGGTTACTTGTTCTAGTATGTCATTTGAATGAGGGGATGATAACTCCACTACCTCAATAAGTGGAAGAGGTGAAAATTTTACTTTCATGGTTTGGGTATCCAAAGGAAGAGAAGGTAATTATTCTATCTCAATAATTAGAGAGGGTGAAGAATAGGTAGATTGTGTGGTGTGTTCTTTAATAATGAGTGTGTCAAGAACCATATTGATAGTATGGGAATCCTTAGAAGACTCATCTTAATTGCTCTCATTGTTGTGAGGTGAATGATTAGGGAAAGGTTGTTTGAAAATGTCAAGGTCTTGGTTTGAAGGTGAATTGAGGTTGTCCAACACAAGTTCTCCCTTGTCAATGAGGGTTTAGACAACATTTTTAAAGGTATTACACTTACTAATGTCATGTCCCACTACTCAATGGAAAGCACATAGTTAGTTGTCATTATACTAGCTAAGTATAGGATGAGAAGAATCAAATTTTTGAAGGATTTTTATGGGAAGAAGCTATATGATATTAACTTTTAGTAAATTTTCCAGGATTGAAGCATAAGATTCCATAAGCAGAGTAAATTGCTTCTAATTATTTTGGTTTTGATTCCTCATATTTTGTTTTGAGTTAGAGTTTGGTTGATTGATAGATGGTGGAGGAGTGGTATTAATGACAACCACATTTGTAGTTCCCTTGATTTTGGCATTGGTGTTGGTTTGGTTGCTTGGTTTAGTTGAAAAGGCCTCATTGGATTATAGGTAGAGTTTTTATTTTTCAACTTTAATTTTCCTTCATTGATGTCTCTATTTTATATCTTATGTGCCATGGTAAAAGCTTTGTTAAAGGTTCTAAATATTTCAACTTGAAATGTATAAGAGATGTACTTGGAACATACGTGAGAAAAAAAGTTTTATTAGTTCAGGTTGGGGTATAGAGAAAGAGATTTGATTGATTAGGCTTCTCCAATGAGCTACAAAATTAGCAATAGATTCATCATCAAATTATCAGATAGAGTAAAGGTCAGTGATGGAAACTTTCTTTGACATGTTTATTGAAAATTGATCCAAGAAATTTTTGGCTAGTTGGGAGAAATAAAAGAGATAATGTTTGGTTATGGCACTATACCAATCCAATGTCGGCCCTAGTAAAGACATAGGAAAGGTGTAGATAAGGAGAACATCATTATAGGCAATCAAATAACATGAATGCCTAAATGCCCTAAGGTGATATTGGAGGTCCTCTTTTCTCTAAAATTTAGTAAATTTTTAGAGCTCCCATTGAGGAGGATATGGGCTGATGGGGACACATGGATGAATGGGCTCATTGTAGATCTGGTCATATGATAAAATGTTTTGAGCCCTAAAAATGGATGACTCTAGAGTGTTAATTTTATCCATTAGTATTTTCATTAGATCGATTTGGGGTTATGCATCTAAATGGTTGTAAGGTGAATATTTTTGTTATGGTTGGGTGACATATTGATAATTAGTAGGAGGTTGAGGAGTTGCCACATATTTATATGTGGACATAGGTGGTTGGGTGGATGTTATATAAGTGTAGGTGGATGTAGGTGTTTGGGTAGTGTGTAGAGGTACATGAACTTATGGGTTAGGTATGTAACCCAAGTTAGGTGTGATGGGAACCTATTGAGAGGCTAAGGTGGTTTGGGTAGGAGCTATGGTTGGGTTTGTAACCAAAATAAGGGTGGTGACCTTTGTACTAATTGATGGTAAGGTAGAAGGTATAGACACCACAATATTTTGAAGTCGAGTAGTGACTAATGGATTGGGGGTATTTGAAATAAGGTTTGAAATTATATTAGTAGGTATTCCCATGATGAGTGTAGTATAGGTGGTTAATGGTTGGGTTTCTCGTAAGGTAGAGGAGTTGATGGTGGGGGTGGAAGGTGTAAGGGTGTTGGTAGGTTGGGTATGTTGGTTTCCAATAGTAATATCAAAGGGATTATTGGTAGATGAATATTCTTGGGTATTTAATGGTTGGGTTGTTATTTTGGAAATAAAAGTGGTCCCCATAAGGTGGTAAGGCATGCCATATGGTGGGTCCACAAGTGGAGCTAAATTAGGGGTATGGTGAGGCATGGTCCTGAGATAATGTTGAAGGGCCTAAGGATTGTTATTTAAGAAGGTGAAAAAGTATTATCTCCTTGGGTAAATAACTAAGGGAAAGGACTTCCTAAATGATGAAGAGAGTTTCTAGTTAAAATATGTACTCCATGGATGAGGAGGTAGAAGAGGTTTATTGGTTTAGTTTTGCTAGGTTCTTTCATTGTTGGTGAGTTAGGACCATGAAAGATAAGCGAGAGAGAGAATGAAAAAACAATATCACCACTCAAAAAAATATAAGACAATAATTGAGTAAGGAAATAAAACACACATTAAAAAGTATGTTAAGTCCTAAAGTTCTTTTTAGTCTCTCTTTTGGCTTGTTCCTTAAGCTTTGACAACTGTGTGACTAAAATTGGGTTGTAGAGTGGGTATTAGAAAAGAGGTCTATGGTTGGTTTCAAGTGTTTAAGGCTTTCAAAAGGATCTATATTGAAAATTAATATGTGGCTTGGTATTGGGGCCTACCCCTTCACTTTTCACATCATAGTGATAAGGGTGTCGGGTGGTTAGACAATATATGCCAATTTCTAGAGTTTATACTCAACTAGAGAACCGATTTAGTTCTCCCTTTGGTAATGACCTCCAACTAGGATCATCAAGAAAGGGTAAGGCGACTGCTAGGTGATGAAATCCTATTCAAGCCTTATGTCATGTTATTTTTATCTTTTATTGTAGGTGTTTGATATAGGTGGTTTAGTTTGTATGTGTGATACAAGTGATGCTACGATTGAATTAATTTTCTTTAATTTAACTAAGTGAGCTAAAATTTCAAACAACCAATGTATGCAGTTGATTTTAAACCTAAAATAAATTTTAATTTCATTTATGAGCACATAATATGGAGAATATCATGTAGATGTAAACAAAAGAAACCCAAGTAGATATTTAAGGGTCACACCAAACATACTAGAATGTTTTAGAGAATTTTAGCTTATATTCCAATAAGGGAATAAGAAATAAACTAGATATAGGTATGGTTGAAAAACCTATTAGGTAGTGTGCACATTGAAGTATATGATTATAAATATCTCCTCTTTGTCTTGGGAGGAATGACTTGCAAATAAGACAACATTGAATCAAATGGTTGGTTAGATAGATAGGTGGGTGGATTTCCTAGTGCTATCTAGATCTAAGAAGTAAGATATTCCTCAAGGGTTGTCAATCCACACTTTTAAAACAATTAAGTTAGAAAATTCAAATATAAAGTACTTACATAAATCATACAAGATACTAAAATTAAGTACAAGAAATGCTTGATAAGAAAATTGACTAATTATAGTAATAAGTGGGTCAATACTAATGATAAATAGATTGGGTGAGGTTTAGGAAATAGCTTAGGGCTCCATGAATAGGTAGAGATAAATAAAGTTGGATTTGGTTGAGGGTAAGTGGGTGAAAATAACTTGTTATTATTTTATGCCATAATGACCATAAATAGTTGAGGTGACTGTCAATGGTTAAGGTGACCATCAATGGTTGTGGTAACCATCAGTGGTTAGGATAGACCATAAATGGTTAGGATAAATATTGATTGTTACTATGGGTAATAAAAGGCTATTTGGATGGAGTTATATAATGGTTTTTTGAGAGATTGGTTTGGGCTAGGCTAATTAAAAATTATAAATAAAGTGATTGAATAATTAAAAATAGATACTTAGCTTGCTAGTGGTTGATCAAATGAATGGTTGAGGTGGTGGAGCCTATAGAAATTATAATAGTGTAATGTTAATTGGTTGTTGGCCAATGGATGGCAATACTTTAGCTCTCTATCATAATGGTTGGATTGATAGATTATTGGAAGAACACCTGTAAAAGAAACTCTAGATACAAAAGTTGTTCATAGTTGTGGATCCCTTTTCACCCTCTCCTCTTCTCTATTTATAGGAAGTAAAGGTATAATAAGACATTAAAATGAGGTCTAACTTACTATCTAATTTTAACTTTGGCATGTATGGGCTCACACACAAACTAGATAATCTAATTATATAAAAACAAGTCCAAGTGATGTTGGTGTTTAGTGGTTCAGATGGTAGAGCCTGACTATCAGTGGTCAAGGTGATCATCCATGATTAGATTGATAATTGGTGGTCAAGGGTCAAGGTGAATTCAAGTTAAAAATGTGGGTTAAGCCAATAGGTCAATCTAACTAGAGTTAGGTGGTTTTCTAGTTGAGAGGCCAAGGTTGATCCCAAGGGGGTCCGAAGGTGGTCTAGGGGAGGTGTGACATTCATAACCATTATATGTGGATTTATAGTGTCTACACAACCCTAGTCTAGTTCTCCTTTAATTTTCTCTTGTAATCTCATATTTTTTATTTGAACTAGAAACTATGTTTGATATTAATCACTACCATCATAGTTTTAGGTTACCTTTTATATGGTTAAGGACTGTGTTTTGACCTTAATAAAATCACCAATTATGAGTAATACCATTATCCTCCAATAACTTGTATCTTGCTATGATAATTTGAGAATATACCTTTAAGAAGGCACTTCCTCAATCTACCTTGGCTTATGAACTACATGGAAAGGCTCATGACTGTACTTTTTTCTACTATATGTCATCCTTTATTGGTTGCATATGATGTTTTCAGGTCTACATACCTCCTTTTCATGTTTGTGGTCTTTGATTAATACTTGACTCTCTATGGCTATGAAACCATGGAATAGAGATGGTTGGAAGGGTGGTGAGGTTAATGGAGAATGAGGACACTTTAATTAAGATGCAAAAGAAGCCAAACCATAAGGTAAAGGTAGTGTATGATAGTGATGCTAAAGGTGAGTGAGATGGAGGTGAGAAATAATATTGTGAGCATGACAAGGCCATATTAAAAGGTCATATACAATAATAATCATATATTTAAGCACATATGTCAATTTGGAGGCCATTATAAGAGAATAAGGAGGTGAAAATGAAACATAGAAGTCTATAGAAAAAACCTTAAAATATGCTAATTTTCCTTAAATAATGCTAAATAGGCCCTTTTGAGGTGCTTTGAGAGCATATGAAAGGTATTATTGGATATGAAAACTTATGAAAACATGATAATATTGAGGAAAGGACATGATAATATGATATATACCCTACAAACAAACTCTCATGAAATCTTGATGCTACTTTCTCTTCCCCTAACCATATAATTCTCCTTCTAAATCACGTAAACTATATTTTCACTTCTCTTGTCAAAGATCCTTTATTTAACCACAAAAAATGTACAAAGGACCTATATAATGTTATATGAAGGTAGATTAGGTTCCTTTTAGGCTACACAAATTGCAATTTTCTTGAAATGATGCCATGGTGAGGAGAAATTATAGAAAATCGTTTGTCTTCACAGATACCAAACTATAGAATTATGCCTAACTTCAAATGGATGATTCATGAGAGATAAGAGACAAATTTTATAACCAATTAATCCAATAGGAATTCATCTGAGTCTAATTTATTTGACCAAAAATTTATACTTGTACTTTCTCTCTCCTAGCCATACCAGCATAAAACATGAAGGTCATCTCTATGTGCAAAGTAGCAAAATGCTTGTAAGAGAATGGTTTTGATCCTATACTAAATAAAATTGCCATGAGATTCATCATGGACATCTATCATATCCTCCTACTAATTATTTAAGCTTCATCTATATGGTTATTCATATGGATGCATACTTCTCATTGAAAAATGAATGAAAGTAGCCTCTTTTTGGATTTTAAAGATAACTTAAGCTATGAACCACCAATTTGAATGCATGGAGAGGAAAAAAAAAGGTCATTTGCATTATAAAATAAATATTGTACTTTTAAAATGCTTTTAAAGGCCAATTTTGGCATGTGGGAGCTCTATTTGACCCTTTTTTGGCTTAAAATTACATTAAATCACCTTTTTAAGACATGAAACTTTAAAACTAAGTTCAAGTCATGTATTTGAATATGTTTAAAGATATTTTGTATAATTTAATGATATTTTGACTCTAATTCTGATATTTAAGGTCCAAAAATATCCTTTTTAAGCTAAAATTCACATATTTGATCACCTTGAAGAGGTTATTGATAGGATCCTACAATGTTTCAGATTATGGGGGTTGGTATTTGGCCTTGAAAAGTAAAATATACCAACATTTATAGTTACTCACAAGGGTTGACTAGCCTAATGATCAAAATATATTAATGGATTTGACATGACAAGGACAATCTGAAGCATTTATTGACTTGATGTCTCTCTTGAACATCAAATAGACTCTTTTGGGCTTTGTAACACCTCTTTTGACTATTATAACAATAAGACTGAAAGGAAACAAAAAATAAACTAAAAATCAAGGACAACTAATCTAAGGAAATAGGAAAATAAGACAAACACAATATAAGGAAAGCATACTACTACTTGTGTTATTCACTTATTGAAATAAGATAAGCCTAAAACAATTTACTTTAAATGAAAATATTTCCTCCAGGTTAAAATGGAAAGTTATGTTATGCACAATGGAACCTTTAATCATGTTTACCATCTCTTGAAAGCTCTCTTCTATAAGTAGGAGAACATGGATGTTCATGTCTTCTTGATGATGTAGTTGGGCCTTCTACCACTATTCTTATGTGTATGGACTAAAGATCTAGATCCAAGACACAATCATCCTCCTCCCACATTATTTTTATTTGCAAGAATAATTCCAATTCTTCTTCATTCATTGACTACCAATGATCTGATATGTCTTCCATTATACCTTAATTATGCTCCATATGAATAAGTGACTTATCAATAATTTCATTATTTACCTCTTGTATCTCTTTAGGCATGCTAGAGGACAAATTTTTTTCATTTGATTTGTATTTGGGAACAATGATTTGAGGTAATAGATTATCAAAAAACTTTTCATTCTTCTTATCTTTATGAACTTGCTTTTCTTGTGAGCCAAATTGGATAGTTTTAGTAGCTAATTGGTCTTTATAATCCTCAATAGGAAGTGCAAGACTTTGAATATCTTGATATTCATTACATATATCCATATATTATTTCCAAAAGTCATCATCATTACCTTGATACTTATTTTTTTTAGTTGGGATGCACTCATCAATAATAAATTATGCAAGTTCTTGAGGAACTTCTTGAGGTGGGATAATTGATATGTGGTCAATAGGCTCTTGAGAAACAACCTCTTGTGGCATGTGTGAAACATTTTATTCATAGATATCATATTCTACTTAAAGAACATCCTATAACTCATCTTTTTTGACATTTTGAAAGACTAAGTCATGGTTGTCCTTACCTACAAGTGTCTCAACGATGATGTTCTCTTCATATTCAATTGAAACCTCTTTCTCATCTTTATGAAATTCATTCATCTTAGTTGAAATTTCTTGATTTTCCTCATAAAAGAGAGGCCCCTTCTCAATAATTGGCATGATATATCCCTAAAAGTATTTAATGAGATGAGAAAGGTCTAGAGATGTTATCTTAGATGCCTAATTTTGCTCATGGAGCTACTTATCTTGGATCAACTTCACCTCCTCCCTCTTCTATAATGTTTCTTTAATATATTTGAGGTAATAGATTATCAAAAAACTTTTCATTCTTCTTATCTTTATGAACTTACTTTTCTTGTGAGCCAAATTGGATAGTTTTAGTAGCTAATTGGTCTTTATAATCCTCAATAGGAAGTGCAAGACTTTGAATATCTTGATATTCATTACAAATATCCATATATTATTTCCAAAAGTCATCATCATTACCTTGATACTTATTTTTTTTAGTTGGGATGCACTCATCAATAATAAATTATGCAAGTTCTTGAGGAACTTCTTGAGGTGGGATAATTGATATGTGATCAATAGGCTCTTGAGAAACAACCTCTTGTGGCATGTGTGAAACATTTTATTCATAGATATCATATTCTACTTAAAGAACATCCTATAACTCATCTTTTTTGACATTTTGAAAGACTAAGTCATGGTTGTCCTTACCTACAAGTGTCTCAACGATGATGTTCTCTTCATATTCAATTGAAACCTCTTTCTCATCTTTATGAAATTCATTCATCTTAGTTGAAATTTCTTGATTTTCCTTATAAAAGAGAGGCCCCTTCTCAATAATTGGCATGATATATCCCTAAAAGTATTTAATGAGATGAGAAAGGTCTAGAGATGTTATCTTAGATGCCTAATTTTGCTCATGGAGATACTTATCTTGGATCAACTTCACCTCCTCCCTCTTCTATAATGTTTCTTTAATAGATTTGAGGTAATAGATTATCAAAAAACTTTTCATTCTTCTTATCTTTATGAACTTGCTTTTCTTGTGAGCCAAATTGGATAGTTTTAGTAGCTAATTGGTCTTTATAATCCTCAATAGGAAGTGCAAGACTTTGAATATCTTGATATTCATTACAAATATCCATATATTATTTCCAAAAGTCATCATCATTACCTTGATACTTATTTTTTTTAGTTGGGATGCACTCATCAATAATAAATTATGCAAGTTCTTGAGGAACTTATTGAGGTGGGATAATTGATATGTGGTCAATAGGCTCTTGAGAAACAACCTCTTGTGGCATGTGTGAAACATTTTATTCATAGATATCATATTCTACTTAAAGAACATCGTACAACTCATCTTTTTTGACATTGTGAAAGACTAAGTCATGGTTGTCCTTACCTACAAGTGTCTCAACGATGATGTTCTCTTCATATTCAATTGAAACATCCTTCTCATCTTTATGAAATTCATTCATCTTAGTTAAAATTTCTTGATTTTCCTCATAAAAGAGAGGCCCCTTCTCAATAATTGGCATGATATATCCCTAAAAGTATTTAATGAGATGAGAAAGGTCTAGAGATGTTATCTTAGATGTCTAATTTTGCTCATGGAGCTACTTATCTTGGATCAACTTCACCTCCTCCCTCTTCTATAATGTTTCTTTAATAGATTTTCATAAAGGAAATTCGTTGGGATTTTAAGGAGAGAGGATTGGAGGTTGAATGATATATTTCTTGCCTTTGGCTTTAGAATCTATAATTATGTTTGAATGTTCTTCTTTCTCCCTCGACTGATGTATCTAATTTCAAGTCATGAACTTGGGTTTATAAACTTTTTATTCTATACTTTTTGCAACCATGGGTGTGAAATAAGGAACTTGTTGCTATGTTCCCTTCATAGCTACCATTGAATACTAAAGATATTGATTTGGAAGCTCAACTTGATTTTCTAGATGAGCCTTAAAATCATGAATTAAATCAATGGAGATATCTCCTTATAAACTTGAAGATTAAGGTTTGTGTATGATTTATTGTGCAACTTGAAAATTAGACTTTTCAAAACATATTTCTTCAACCCTATGAGGCCCCTATTAGATAGACTTCCAGGTAGGAAATCTAGGCAAGGTCTAAATGGAATTTTGAGGGATATGATATACATTGGTTTGACATTGATGAAGGGAAAATGGCAACTCTATGGGAGAATACTAATGTTTATAATGACCCTGGTGTTTCTCATAGACCACCAACCTCTCTTCAATGCTTACAATTAGACCACCTATGTCTATAATATTAGTAATGAACTTTGAATTTCCTTTCCTTATGAAAGATGCACATACCTCTTTAGCTTGCTGAAAATTATCTCTCATATTATAAATTTCATGCTTGGATATCTCCTATCCATAGATCCTTTGAGTATCTATGCTTACCATCTATTTCTCATATCCAAAAAAAAAATTCTTGAAGCTTGAGATGGATTGTTTTGGGACTTGATTGGGCTAATCAAGAAGATAAAAAGATTCATGAAAGTTGTCATAGGACTAGTATGAGATTTCATACTACTGATAAGGATCTAAATATTATTGGTGAGGATCATTATAAGGTTGATATGAATCTTGGTAGGACTGATATGGGTCTTGATGATCATATAAGAACTATTGATAAGGAGAGGAATAATGGAATTCTTCTTTGTAGGCTGCTATAGCCTAGAAAATACATGGAAATCAACTTGAGTTATGAACAAAAATTTATTTTACCTCTGAGATAAAAACCATAGGATTACTTGAAACTACTTCTGAAGACCAATATGCTACAAACTATATACTCTAATAGTTGGATCTATGTCCCATCGAGTATGTCAAAACTATTAAAAACCTAGATAATGCACTATTTGAAGGATGATATATTACTCTAAAACTCCTTAACACCTAGAATAACATTTAAATTATATAATATTTGGGACACTTGAATTCAGCCCAAACCTCTAGTTTTGATGAGAGTAGCTCCTATGATGTATCACTTTGCTCATTGTTACTAAAACCTACTATTTTTTGGGATGAAAGGGGTAGAAAGATAAATAAAAGGGAAATATAATATACTAATTTTTATACACATATATTTATAGTTCATCCACTCTATTTGAGCTCCTAAAACACTGATAAGATAAGCAAATAACTAAATCTACAACTCCAAATGACTTTTATACATTAGTATTTCATATTAAGGTTTCATCAGGTGATCAAAACATGAGGTAAATTATGGAATATCATTTATTAAATTCAATAAATATTCAATTATATCCAATATTATCTTATTCAAATGACATCAAGCACTAAACATGACATGTATAAGTAACATACTAGTAACTAGGAGAGATTAGGGCCTAAAAAGGGAAAAAATACTACCACATGTTCAAATCAAATAATATAAACACACTATATAAAAATAATGGAATATAAAAATATTAATTTTATTCATCTTATAATGTTACAAAGCTCAATCTTGGTAGATTTCAATCATGTCCAAGAGAGGGATCCTAAAACTTGGCTTGAAAGCCTAAATACATAGAAAAAAGAAGCAAATTAGCCAATGTGGAATATAAGTGGGAAAAATGAGTCAATTAAAAATTAACTCAATTTAATATCCTTTTAAAATTATAAACAATAGTCTTTAATAAGTTTCTTCAAGTTGAAAGTCTTTGCATGGATTCCTTTTTTGGTGTTGCAAAGATGGTGGGCCTTTCTTGAGTTAAGTTTCTTTCCATGATTTACACACCAAAAATTGGTTGAAAACTCCAATTTTATGTGTTTTTAAATTGATTTAATTAATTTTATTTAATTAAAACAAAATAATATGCATGTATTATTTAGTCAACTCATGATTAATCAACTTAGAGTCATGGCACTTTAAGACTAGCTAACTACATCTCTAGCCCCTCCTTGGCTGAAATGGAAATTGAAGGTTGAAAGTTTATGATAATTCCCCTTGAATATTATATATGTGTCATGGATATTACTAATGAACTCCTTTTTTATCCCCTTCAAATCCAATCCTCTTTGCTTGTTTGATCAAATAGGCCTACTATGCCAATTAGGCTTAGTAACCTGCTTATTGCACTTAAACTCCATTAAAACTTGAAATAAAACAATGAAACATAAAAATAAAATGACTATTATACCTTTAAAAACTCTTCACACCATAAGATAGGTGCTCATTATGAAGAAACTCTTATAACTCAATCACCAAGGTTAACTAAATCAATTCTACCTCATTTTCCTACATACTAGCTATTTTAAAGGAGCCAGTAAGGTCACTTTGAAACATATTTCTGATGAAATAATGATTTTATGATGAATAAAAAGTATTATTATTTAATCTCCATGAATTGTATTTCATGTAAACTACTTTGTACCTCATATTTTATGATTTTTTCCTTAAAAACCTAATGTCTAACCTGATCAATATAATTTTGTACAATAAATTATGATTTATAGGATCCTATTTAAGTTTAATTTATTTTTTAATAGGTTTTATTTTTATACATAAGGTTTTGATGGCAAAAAAATAAAGTTTTCTCAAAGCTGGTCACTATGAGGGTTTGGGAAGGTTTTGGTGATGAACCTTCTTAACGATGGTTCATAAATCACACACCTTCAAACCCAAACTTATTGACATTAATTTTTAGTATACATACCCCCTCAAATTCCCTATTAATATTTTTTTCCCATGCAAAAGGTATGAAAAGATAGCCACATGAATAAATTTACCTATAGGGTTTACAAGCATTATAGAGATGCTTATGCTCTTAGAAATTGTTTATAAATAATATACCCTAAAAGACCTAAATTATTCATGAGTTATAACTTAATATGGGTCTTTAAATCATTATAATATAGTTTTTCCAAATTCCTCATGTGGTGAAAGATACATACACTTGATCAGGTGGCTCGAATGGGTGTCTTAACTATAGAATTAAAATTTCCTCAAAAAAACCAATTTTACCTTTTCATATATTATTAAGTTATCATATAATCATCATGGTATTTATACCATGTCATCAAAAAATACTCAAGGTGTTATCTTTCTTAGTAGGGCTACAAGTGTCCTTTGGTGTTATAGGTCTATTTGCTTGTTTTAGCCCTCAAAGATATGGTCTGCATATAAATTAGAGTTTAAACACTCTTTAAAGGTATCAATAATATTTAATAACATACTTTCATGCCTATAACACTTATATGAGCTTGAAACCCTTCAACACACCTTAAACTCCTTAAGAAGCTTACCTACACCAAAAGTGACTATCAAAGGACATGCTGATGACTGTGTTAAAATAGTGAGGTTATAAACCTTTTAAATGTTATTTATTATGTAATTGGAAGATTTTTAAGTTCATATTTATTATTTTTATCAATTTTCAAGTCTTTATTCCACCGATTGATGCCATAAAACCTCAAATTTCTCAAAATTGACCTCTTATGCATTGATTGTGTATGTGACTGGCAATGATTTCATGCTCTCTACCCTAATTTTAATTTAATAATGGTGAGTATTCATAAAATATGTTATTATATTCCACCTTGAAAAAATATTATCCTCCATTATTTATACTTCAACCTCATGTCATACCTCTCAGACCTTATCTTTTCAAAACACTATAAATGATTATATTCCATTAGTACTATAGGTGATGATTCTAAAGTATAAAATTTATTAATGGCCATTTAAATTTTAATTTATTATTTAAAGTACCCTTATTCCATTTTAAACCTACATCTCTTCTTTCTCTTTAGCATATTATTCTTCAAAAAGTGATTTATAGGCCTACATAGTTAAAGTCTATACACTTGTTATACTATCACCTTAATTCATGTTTGTTAATTCCCTAATGACTTGAACAAGGTTTTGAATATGCAATTTTTTCACTTAAATTTTATTAATTCATATCATGGTTCATCTATCTTGGATATCATAGGATTGACCTCTAATGGCATATGACTGTGCTTAGAATATGCCATATATGGTTGTAGGTGTACCTTTTTATTTGACCTTGATAAAATTGTAGTTTGAGATAAATCCATCATCCTAAAAAACATCATTTAATCATTATTTGTCACATGAAAACCCTATTTTATCAGGTTACTATCCAATTAGGACACTTGTAAAGAACATGGTTCTCCTTGATTTAGAAGGTACTTCAAAATAGTCCACCATCCTATGCATTTTCTTTTCAGAAAACCATACCTACTACATAACATATCATCATAGATTCTTCATGAATAAAGGCCTCTCTTTATGGGCATGATTATGGCCTAGGCCTAAGGTCCTATTGACTACCATGATATGACTATGTCATTGCTTAAACCCTCTTATCTTTAATTTCTTGACCCCATGTCACAAATTCATGATATTATTATTGTATTTGGCCACAAAGCTCTACCACTCATTTTCCCTACTTAAAACCTTTAATAAAATGAAATATATGCCCATGTTGACATTGACTATAGGTATATGTATGCATTAGAGCATAATTTAGAGATTGGTTGGAGTTTACACAAGGTGGAAAGAGTTATGATGATAATCTCACATGACATGTGATCTCAAAACAATCTCAAAAAATATCCTTTAAGATCATAACCTTAGAAACACTTTTGAGCATTATTTATCTACTTGGTTGTAGATCACTATGTGGTCTAGTTGTAGCTTCTATCTCCTCCTCCTAATCCCTATAAGACTTTGATATTTTTTATTCTTAATCCAACTTATTGAAGTTAACTACCCTCATATGGTTGGATCTTGGCTAGCCTCATTTTCACTTTGATAAGCCTTAAGGTTGCTAAGACTTTCACAACTATAGGTTTTAATCTAAAAAAGGATTTTAGGTGTCTATAAGACACCTAAATTCAAATATATGTTTGATTTTCTAGATTTATGATATGAATGGAATATTATTAGGATTGAAAAACCCTCATTGATGGTCCATCTATATCATACATTTGATGTCATGTCAAAACATCATAAGGCCTAAGTCCATCAAAATTAGTTGATTGTATGATATTTAATTTTTAGGTTTATGAATGTGATAGGATTTGGAGGAACTCAAATGGTCCTCTAAATATATTCAAAAGTTATCACTCCTTGTATAGTTCTCCTTTGAGTTTCTCTTCTGATCTCATATTCTTGATTTGACATAGAAACTATCTTTGATCTTAATCACTACCATCATTATTGTAGGTTACCTTTTGTATGGTTAAGGACTATGTTTTGACCTAAATAAAATGACAAACTATGAGTAATATCATTGTCCTCTAATGACTTGTAGCTTGATATGATCATTTTAGAATAAACCTTTAAGAAAGAACTTCATCAATCTACCTTAGATTATGAACGCCATGGAAAGGTTCATTACTATACTTTTTTGTACTATAGGTCATCATTTATTTATTCTATATGATGTTTGTAGATCTACATACCTCTTTTTCATGATTATGATGGTCTCTAATCAATCCTTAAATCTCTATGGAAATGAACCATGGAATGGATATGGGTGGAAGGGTGGTGAGGTTAATGGAGAATGAATACACTTTAATGAAGATGGAAAAGAAGCCAAAGCACAAGGTAAAGGTAGTGTATGATAGTGAGGTTGAAGGTGATTGAGATGGAGGTGATAAAGATAATTGTGAGAATGATAAGGATAGATTTAAAGTTCATATACAATAATAATCCTATCCTTAACCATATACATCAATTTGGAGTCTATTGGAGGAGAATAATGAGGTGAAAATGAAACATAAAAGTCTATAAAAAACCTTAAAATATTCTAGTTTTCCTTAAACAATGCTAAACAAGCCCTTTTAACATGATTTGAGAGAATATGAATGGTATTAATGGATATGAAACATTGATAATATTTAGGAAAGGACATGAAAACATGATGGAGACCCTACAAACAAACTCTCATGAAATCGTGATGTTACTTTCTCTTCCCTTGACTGTACAATTCTCTTTTTAAAGAACATAGACTATAAATTTTCACTTCTCTTGTAAAATTTCATTTGTTTGACCCAAACACATATGTAAAGGACATTTATAATGTTATGTGAAGGTATATTAGGTTCCTGAGAAGCTCCACAAACTATAATTTTCTTGGAATGATGCCCTAGTGAGGAAAACTTGTAGAAAACCAATTGCCTTCATGGATGAAAAACTATAGAATTAAGCCTAAATTCAAATGGATGATTCATGAGAGAGAATAGAACAATTTAATAACCAATTAATCAAGTATCAATCCATCTGAGTCTACTTTCTTTGACCAAAAATCTAGACTTGTACCTTCTCTCTCCTAGCCATACAAACATCAAACTTGAAGGTTTGTCTCTATGTACAAAGTAGCAAAGTACCTATAAGATCTGGGTTTTTATCCTATATTACATATAATTTACATGAAATTCATCATGGACCTCTATCATATCATCCTCATGTTTTAGGCTTAATTTGTATTGTTAACTATATGGATCCATACTTCTCCTTGAAAATGAATGAAAATAGCCTCTTTTTGGCTTATAAAGATAACTTAAGCTATTAACTAAAAATTTGAATGAATGGAGAGTAAAATCATGATAATTTTAATTCTAAAACAATATTGGAATTTTAACATGCTTTTGAAAACCAATTTTGGCACATGGGAGCTCTATTTGACCCCTTTTTGGCTTAAAATTACATTAAATCACCTTTTTAAGACATGAAACTTTAGAAATAAGTTTAAGTCATGTATTTTAATATGTATGAAGGTATTTTTTATAATTTAATTACCTTTCTAATCCAATTTTATATTTAAGGACCAAAACTCTCCCTTTTAAACTAAAATTCACCTATTTGACCACCTTGTAGAGTCTATTGATAGGATCCTGGAATGTTCTAGATTATGGGGGTTGGTATTTAGCCTTGAAAGGTCAAATATACCAATAGTAAATAATTTAAGATTAATTTATATTTTTCATTTATCTACTAATTTTTATTAAAAATTTATTTTAAATTCCAAAATTTCCTTATGGTTTTTTTATGTGGTCAGTTCTTTATTTGACCCTTGTCAACTCACCCTCATTATAGTTTTAGGATTTTATTCCTTTTTAGGTTACTAAATTTATTTTTTGTTCAAAACTAATTTTATCCTCCCAATTTTTCAACCTTGGGGTTTACACATCTATCATCCCTCTATTATGGAGGTCTATGATATAACTACCATAAGAGGTAGGGAGCAACATTTTAATGAACATTATATATGCATTTAATCTTCCCAAAATATGAGTATTAATGTATCTAATGATACAAATTTATATCAAATATTTTTTATGAGGGAATCCATATATATTATTCAAAATAAAATTACATCACTTGAGGATAAGATTGCACATACCCATAATCCCAAGCATGTTAATGTCTATTGCACCTTTGCCCCTCCATTACAGAATGATGTGCCTCAAAATATATCATATAAAGTATATATTAATAAAAAAGATACATATGTGACAAATGGGTCAAAAATCTCACCCCAAATTTAAATACTTCAAGATAAAATCTTCATGAGATGGGTCCTCCTAGGTGCCCTTTAAAGAAATAAAAATGTTAGTCTACATATCATAAACTTTTGGTTCATCTTATAAAACAATGTTGGGATTTGAAGCACATAATGTAGAAACTAATTGATAGTGGATATTTTGAAATAAATAAATCCATTCAAGCACCACAAGGTTCAATTGCACCTTACATAATTAAGTAAATTACTGCAGTTATGAATGCATGTTCTAAGGTACAAACAACTCAAGAAAAGTTAAAAAAATAAAAAATGGAACATAAAAGGTTACAAAGGGTAAAATTAAAAAAATAATAAGAAAATTTATGAAAAGAACAAATGGAACAAGAAAGGTTACCTAAGGGGAAAATTACAAAAAAATTCAGAAAAGCTACCAAAGGAACCATTGGCAAAGGTACACTAAGACCAATTACAAATGTAAAAGTTTCAAAATGATGTTCATGATAAATAAGAGAGTGCACATATGTATAAATAAACCAAGAAATCATATTTTCCTAAGAAATAACATCAAAATCAAGATGTGCCTAATAATTTTAATGGGGAAACTATACAACATTACTCACAATTAGAGATTTTGATTCAAGAGAAGAATAATAAGGGGAATATTTAAGAATAAGATAAGCATATTAAATCATTTCTCTCATAAGATGATGACTACATGGATGATTATAATAATGATAATCTTTAGGATTGGTAAAATAGTGATAAATACAATGAATACAAATTCAATCATATATATATATATATATATATATATATATATATATTGAATGACTATAAAATAAAGGACTCAAAAGATGATAGACATGGCACTATACTTGGTGACACATGCCATACATATAAGTATCCACTTGATGAATTATTTAGTTGGTAGCAACATTACTTATTTTACATATATTTTTTTATGATTTATTGACTTTTTCTACATTATATTCTTTGTTTTTTACATACATGTGTTCATATGCCATTATATAGACTTTATTCTATCCCTTAATTTTTTTCACTTGGACCTTGCCTCTTAATTTTTAAAATTATCTATACATCCAAGAAACTTATCCTAAAATGATTCTAGTGTGTATTTTTGGTGGAGTTTTACTTTCTTGATCTTACATATTGACTACATATACATATTATGGCTTCCATTGCACTTACATGATCACATACACTTATATCTACATATTGCATGAATACATATTAATTATTTACCATTATGGTAATGCAAATATTTATCTCCACATATGATATTAAGCTATATTATTGTGATACATATATATATATATATATATATATATATATATATATATATATATATATATATATATATATATATATATATATATATATAGGGATTATAGTACTTTTTTCACTTCCTCCACATTTCCATGTTATCACATCTAGTACACACTATGCATTGACATAATTTTAGAAATATTTAGATCCCTCCCACTATTTTATTTTTAAATAAATTCAAATTAGACTCATATAACTATATAAACTATTTAAAAATTACACAAAACTTAAATAATTAAATAATAAATAAATAAATAAAAGCAAGGCTTGCATGACTTGGTTACTAGATTACACTATTTTCATATGTTATTTATCACATGTTTGGTATATGGAATATTATTTTAATACACACATAAATTCAATGGTATATGAGTGCGATGAAGGACATACAGGTTACACATGGACATATATATGTTGAAATTTTCTCTACCCAGTGGCCATGCAAATATTAGGTGCATATATTTCTACAAGTTTCAGTATCACTGGTTATATCTTTCTATAATCTCTTACCATGTTGAGATATATATTTATTAAAAATGTTATAGTTAATAAAATCTTACACAATTTTGCATGGATATGTTATTTTACAAGGATGTGACATTGATGCATATGGATGGTGTAGACTAGTCTTTAATTGTTTTATGCTTCATTAATGTTGTTACTCTCTTACATGATAGGCTATTTTGAGATTGTATATTATGTGTTTCCTTTATCATTTTTTTATGTGACATATTTATTTCCATTGTTTATGATATATTTATTTCCCTTTCATGTGGCATTTAGCCTTATACTATGTGACATTTATGACCTTTGTTTTTTTGACAGTTTTATGTCCTTTATTTATTCACAGTATATTTTTTTCCTTATAGTGTCCCTTCACCTTATTTAATTTTAAGTTTTTATATCCTTGTATTTTTCCCTTGGTCTTATCTATGACATTAACTTTTGAACTTATTGATCTTGTTGCACTTGTTGGGCTTGCTAACATTGAGTGGTGTCATGATCTATATCATGCACTTTTATTAAAAATTATTATGTAGTTATATTTAAATTATAATTACTATTGGTTGGTTCATTTTTACATGTTTATAGACATTAAAATTATATATCATGCATTACATATTTTATATATGTGTCTTAATTGACATATGCATTACTATGATGACATACTCTCACATGTTCACATGATTATACATGATGTTATCTTTACACATGACATGATACAATTAACTTTTATTTTGAGATGATTACCTTAAAAGACACATCCCTCATATAAAAATTGGGGAATTATAGTGGGATTATTATAGAGACAAAAGTCTCTATGATTATAAAATCAAATTTTAGAAATATGTTATGGTTCAAATATTAAATGAGTTTAGTTATATTACAAATATTGGTACATCATTAAAGAGTATAGGGTCATGTGCCATGCATATGTAATCACTTTGTCTAGTATTGAGTACATATTCATACACACTTGGGTTCTTAAGTTTAGGCATATGTAAATAGTTTACAAAAATATGAATTATAGACTTTTTCACATACATGTATTTGAGATAGATGTTTTCAGATTTAACATATAGATGCATAGTATTATATATCAATTGGTATATATTAAGGTGGAATGATATTATTTAATACAAGTATATACACTTTCAAATTCATGGGCTATGAAATTGGTTCATGTACATATTACTATAATATTTTCTAATTGGAAAAATTATAAAGGGGCATTATACTAATTCATGCACTTTACATATTTTGTAGCATTATTATATTTGTCTATTTGTAAAGTAATTTTCAATTCACACTAATTAGTGGTCAGCCTTTAATCTATCAATTTTTATTCAATGGTTGACTCATTTTTTTAAGAGTAATGTACCTTGAGGTTTAATGACAATCAACAACCATGGAATTAATTATTGTGTTCCCATCATGTGGATCATATTTTTATTATATTTTAGTAGTTATTTGGGTTATTATATTTTGTAGTTCTTCCCACATATATTAGGGTTGGGGAATGTTTCCTTTCCAATCCAAGGAATCACACAGTTACAAAAAAATTAGGGTTTGATCATCTTGAACTTATTCATGGATTAAAAAAGAGGAACTAGTCTCCAAGTGCTTTAGTAAAAATCACATTTATATAATGTTTAAACAAGGAATAATCATCTCCAAGAAGTTATAATGGCATCATGGTTTTAACCAACACACATGTACCCCTTCCTTTCTTTTTAATATTCAAATTTCAAGTTTAAATTTAAAATTTAATATCTATGAACATTGACTACTATATATTTGTTAAAAATTTTGATATTGAGTGACCTACACAATTGGAGCTTCCTACTAAAGAAAAAGTGTTTTATACACACTCATGTATGCCTTTTCCTTTTAATATATCAATTTTATTACTAAAATAAAATCAAACAATTTGTGGATACTAAAATATAGTGTTAAGTACTTGAAAATAACAAGTTTGGCATACATTTATCATGCATGACCTACACACAAATATATATGATCCTAACCCACCATTCTCTCACACTTTACATACTATATTATGAGTTTGATGCTTCCATTTTACTGTTGCACACCTTAAAAATAGCTATATATTTTAAACCTACATACTCTCCTACATGAACATGCCTAGATTGTTAGAAGTCCCTTAGGCTCCACTATGAAAATAACATTTTTTTTATAATTAACAATTATAATGTCTGTTATTGATTATGATAATTCAATATACTTAAACATTCCATATGTAATATAATTATATTATTACTATATATACATAATTTATATAAAATACTTAGATGATTATTATGCTAAAATCATCTAAGTACAATAATCACATTATTCATATTATATCACTAGTATGAACTTACATGCATTTATTTATTTAACCATAAATGGTATAGATACAACAATATTATACAATAGTAATATAAATGTAGATTTCATTGGTATATTATGATGTTAATTCAACTTCATAATACATCAATATACATCAAAACATCCATAACCAATAAATATAGCCATTATTGTAATACATTACCATGAGTAATGAATGTTTATTTATATTAAAACCATTGATTTTTTTATTTGTTTAATATAATAATGTCAAGAACATTAATATAATGTCACAACATAGAATCCATGATATATCTCATTGAATCATAATAGTAACCATGAGTACGTCTTATAAAAAGTTTGGATCCATCTATAGAGATGGAGAGCATCATCTGGGCACTTTATCTCCAACTACATATTGATGGTCTCCCACATACCTACCCACTAATATTGTCCCTTCCCTTCACTAAGGGGTAAATAATGGTGATGTGAACATCAATAACCCATCTAAAATAGTGGGTTGTAGAGTCATTTTCACATGCATTAGTCATACAAACCATGGAATACATCCTCTATATAATATGACATCACACATGCATGAGAAATAGATAATATAATGGATATAAAATGTATATATAACATTACTTTGGTCAAATATTTTATTATAGTTTCACACTTCAAATGATGTTGGTTGTTAGTCCACTACAACCATACTATCTAATATAATGTATATAAGTAATTATTATTGATTTTAACTGATGATGAGTGACTATTTTAAAGGCTCATTTCCTATCACTATCACCCTTTAGTATGAGGGACATCTATTTTCACAACAACAACAAAACAAAAAAAAACTTCATAACATTATAAATGACCTAAATAAGTAGAATTTTGATTCAATGTTCTTTATACATAGATTATAAGTTGGTATAAGTAAGGTAACTATTTATTTTTCTGGTGTACATGTTCACTTTAAGTAATACATCAATGCAAAATACAATATCAAAAGAAATCTCACATTATAATTCCTAACAGTATTAAAATAAATCTATGTCAATGAATAACCCTCTTGTATGTACATTATGATTACATATTGATCTAAATTTTTAAATCACTTGATACAAGATAAGAGAGGTATATGATTTTTTTAATTACATCCCACTCAAAATAATTATCATGATCTAATATGATCCATCACAGTTATTACAATCCTCAAAACACATATTATACTAAAAGGTATAAAATTTGAATTTTCCATTAATATCCATAGTTTATTGAATATAACCAAGTTATTGTTATATTTATTAATTATACATGTCATTATTATATTTTTAGAGTAATCAAGTTCAAACACTTGGAAAATTATCCTCTACTTAATCCCTATCTCGATATCATTCTAGTACTCATATTAACTTCATTTCCACATATTGAATGACATTATTCTTAATTTATTATAATAAAAAATTACCCACAATAAGCTAAAACCTGCTCATATCTATGTCCTTGAATTTTATAATATCTTTTAAAATTTCATGATTTAAACTTTTTAAATGATAAAGGTAACTATTCAAACCCTTTTCTATATTTAATGACAAATTGCAACAGTCATCAAAGTATACTTAGTAGGATATGAGTACATATTTTGATATCTACATAGCTTCCAATCATTTAAAATTTATACTTTATATTTATTTCAAATCAAATTATATTTATATTTATATATTATAATAAGATAGAACAAATTTATTTCTTGAAACACAAGTGCTTCCAATAGACAAATGCGTCAAATTGTCTTTTAACTACAAGCATTGTCTTTGTTAATTTCTAGGAAAATAGTTGGTTATTATATACACATAATGTTTTTCAATTTTATCATTTAATAATGTGTTATATTTTAGTAACCTATCAAGCTTCAATCTCCCTACATGGGTGTATTAAAGGGTACACCAAGAAATGGGTGGGTAGGCCTTTGGTGATTTGAAATAGATGTTGTTATCCATGTCATGATCATATAATTATTACTATTAGTATAGCTTCCTTATAATGTGTATCCATTTAAATCTTATGATATCCCCCTAAAATCCTAAAACCCTATAATATGGCTAAGTTTAAAATCTAGTAGGACCCTACAAAACCTAAAATTTTCATTATATCTCCTAGATATTTGAAACCACTCTCAAAAATCTTGAACGTATGTCTAAAATATAAAATTTGTATCTAAATTTTTAGAGGTATGAAGCCACTCTCAAACATATTAAATGTGTGTGTGTGTGTGTGTGTGTGTGTGTGTGTGTGTGTGTGTGTGTGTGTGTGTGTGTGTGTGTGTGTGTGTGTGTGTGTGTGTGTGTGTGTGTGTGTGTGTGTGTGTGTGTGTGTGTGTGTGTGTGTGTGTGTGTGTGTGACATCTAGGATATATAATGAAAATTATAGGTTTTGGAGGATCCTATTAGATATAAAACTTATCCATATTGTAGGGTTTTAGTATTTTAGGGAGTCATCATAAGAGGTAAATGGATAGACACTCTAAGTAATATAGACTAATAGAAGGAATGAAATTATCATGGCATGTATAGAAACATCTATTTAAAATCACCAAAGTCTTTCCCATCCCTTTTCTTGGTGCCATAGGATAAGATGGACAAGGTGTTGAAATAGGTAGTATATATAATAAATATTTATGTATAATAAACTAGGATTCTATACATAAATATCAACTTATAATTATATTATACCTATTTTTAACACCTTTTACATTTTATCATATGGCATCGGTTAGGCCAAAACCATTTTATATCATATCCTATGGTATAATCCTAGCCAATACTATCATTATGTTATATCATTCAGGTAGATAAAGCTCTACAGTATCAACGAACTTGATATTGTTTTGTGTTAGTAGAATCATTTTGAAATACATTGAGTTGGTAGATAACATCAACATAAATTTTGGGATGGATTAATTCTATTGTAAACTATAAATACAAGTAACCCTTTCATTCCAATAGATCATATACACCAATTTCACTCTATTTTTTCTCATACTTCTGCCCTAATCTACATTTGGAGGAGTTATTTCTTAGAGACTTTTCTTGAAGGAAGATTGTATTGTGGAGTCTTGAATATTTATTATGAGGATTCATTTTATACTAGAGATTGATTCAAATTTCAATGTCTTCACAACCACAAAAATCTCTTGTAAATAACCATTGGCTAAGGGAGATATTTACACTTGACATGTCATCTTAAAGATAAATATAATCTAACCCTATCTCTTTAATTTAGTAGATAGAATTTATTTTTTACTTAGTAAATGAATGTTTGTATATCCATATTCAATATTTATCTAAAATTTTATATTCAATATTTATCTAAAATGTCTTCACAACCACAAAAATCTCTTGTAAATAACCATTGGCTAAGGGAGATATTTACACTTGACATGTCATCTTAAAGATAAATATAATCTAACCCTATCTCTTTAATTTAGTAGATAGAATTTATTTTCTACTTAGTAAATGAATGTGTGTATATCCATATTCAATATTTTTTTAGAGATATTTATGCCAAGGTAAATTTCGTGACAAATATAAAACATACTTGGTGATTCTAATTTTTCTAAATGATGGTAAAAAATCATTTGTAACATCTTTAAATCTACCACAATATTTCAACTGTAATCATATGTATTTTGTATCTTATTTACAACATCATCATCCATTGCATTTCTTTCTCTATTATCTAGTATTTATAACTGGTCATTAAATTCACTTCTTTAGAGTTAACATCAACATTAACATTCATTCAATGATGTGTTTGAACTGCTTCATGATTACATTCTTGTAGATGGTTTCTTTTTTCCTCTATGAATTTATATTTAAACTTAGTGTGGCTATAATATTGCTTAAACTCTTCATTTATCCAGTTTAGGTAGCTTAGGCCCCCATTTTCATTCCATGGCTCCTTACCCATTTTGATGTGTTTCTAACCCTTCTACTTAATTACATTTATTGTTAATAATATTATATTATTAATAAATAAAGATCTAACTATAGATATTTCATTGTATTATTTTTATAAAGGCTTTGGAACCCTTTCCTTTGACATTGAGTTGTAGGTTCTCCTATTAATAGGTTTGCAGATCCATTTGGTCACATCCTAAATCATTAAGTATCATTGGGTTCTCTTTTCTTAACCTTATCCAAGTCCATATATTTAGAGATATTATAGTTTTAGGTTGATCCTAACCAATTTCATACAATTATTATAACCACCTACATCTCTAAATTAATATTTCCTTATATAAGATAGACTAATACACTAAACCTAAACCCTATTATTTTCAAAAGACTCATAATGGCAATAGTCAATAAATCCACACTACACATGTCATGTTAACATAATAGAGTCACTATTATAAACTTGTGGGTGAGAGTGAAATATCACCCCCAAGTTCATAGTGGTAAATCCACCCACATAAATATTCATTTAAACATTAATTTAAACTCAACATTTAAAATTAAAACCCACATATAATCATCCTAATAATAACCTAATATTATGCATTAAAACCCATATTATTTTAAAAGGTAAAAAAACCAAGTTTTATAGGGATATTTGAACCACTAAAGTGTAGTAAAAAAATTTAAATAGGCCAAATCAAGGTTGCGTAACTAAAACAATAAAACACTTCAGGAAAAAATTGAGAACCAAAAAAATAGGAAACCACAAAGAGACTTAGGAGGAAAGTCCCTTTGATGGATCTTAATAATGTTTAGGAATATTTACAGGGATGATCTATTTTACCTTAGAAACCTTTACTTGAGTGTGATTCCTAAGGCCTTCAGTAGTTTCACTAGGGAAGCTCATGTAGGGATGATTTTGTCCTTTAACCTATAAGGGAGACTATTTTAGGTGGATCCCCTTGGGGAACCTAAAGGGGGTGATCTTAATGCTTTACATGACTGAATGGTAGGGGATTATGTGATTTGGGTATATTTAACAAGAGCTTAAATTTGGGTATATTTAACAAGAGCTTGAACCATGGGTTAAGCCTATTTGTGCAAAGATTTATAGTCCTGAATGAGCTTGGCAAGGGTCATCCCTACTTGTTGAACCTTGGAGTTAAAATTCTCCAGTTGTATTTGTTCCTTTCCATCTCATCAATCAGAATAGATTTTTATTTTTATATGGTCTATACTAGGGTACCCACTTTGAGAGAGATAGGCTTAGGTTTGGGGATAAATAACTTAAAGGGGAGGTCATCAGGAGGGGACTTGGATAGGCTATCCTTGGGGGCATGATCAGAGAGCTAGTGGGATCCCTCAGTGGGATCATCCAATGGGGAATCCTCCATAGAGGAGGATCCTCAAGGGTAAGTTCCTGACCATGAAGGGCTTGGAAATGCTTTACTAAGAGGATAATCAAACACCTATTATAAATAAAACACAAATCTTGTATTAAACAAGTGTATAATGTATGTAAAAGAGTATAGATTTAAGAGGAACCCAACTATTATTTTATATAAACCCATGTTCAAAATAAAATAGGGTTTTATATTTTATTTCAAATACAATAATATAGATAAAATATCTATAAAACCATAATAACAATTAAAAAAACCCCAAATCTCTAACTCTGATTTTGTGCACTTACTTATTTACCTAGGTTGACCAAAAATACTAGTCGATGCTTGGCTTGCACATTTTTTCTCAAGTAGTATATTTCTTCCTCTATCTTTCAATATCAAATTTATCCCTCTTCATTTTTATAATGTCATCCATTTCTACTTTTTCATATTTTAACCCTAAATATATATGTTTTAACTTCACACATTTCCATTCCTACAATAGTTCTCTCAGGGTTTAGATGGAAATAAAATATACTAAAAGCATGATTGGATTATAGTTTGAGTTTAATTCCCTATTGTCTTAAATCAATTTCTTTTTAAAATAACATGGAGGGTTTATCCACCAAAAACTCGATTCATTCTTTTTACAATTCAAGGAGCTCCCAAAAATTCCATTTGATCCATGCTTTCCTTATATCATCATGAAAGCCATAATGATTTTTGCCTTTTGGCCAAACCCAAATATAAGGTAACGATTCATTTTAACAAGTTAGTAATTTTTATATACATAAGCTAATGACTTCACAACATACTCAAAAATAAAACAATGTACACCAATAGGGGTTAAATGATCCCACACGAGTTTAAATAACCTTATTGATTTTTTAAGCTAAACAACCTTTTTCTAAAGCATTAGGGCCCAATATAAAACAAAATATGATCAATAAATCAATACTGAAGTAAATTCACACATATATTCATACATATAATTATGTGAACAACACTATGATTCTTATATTGATAGACTTACACATAAATCTATTTGAATAACATATATGTAAGGATGTGTAATGTGACATAACCAAAGTGTTATAACTAAAATCAGAATCAACAATAAATACAACTTAGTTTTAAGATTACTAAGATAATTCTACATTTAACAAGTAACATTCAATGTAATTATGTAGGCATGTAAGCTATCCAAATATAAAAACACATAACTAAATAGACACAACAATAAAAAAATATGGCATGAGTGTGTGACTATTCTAGTATTTTTATATTTTTTTACTTTAGCCTCCATAGTTTTCCAACCTCTCCCTAATGAAACTTTCCCTTTGTATCACTAAATGAGGGTGAAACATTCCTACATCCAACTTTGAAAACAAAATAGTAATTATTCCATTATTATCATTATAATTGTGAAAAATGACCAATTATAAATGTTATAAATACCATTATATCATTCACATTATAATATATAAAAATAAATAACATTCATAAGTTTTTAACTGAAAAATAATACTAAAAGTTAAGATGTAAAGTGGAAAATACAATAGTTTAATCACAAATAGTATATATTTATTTCATAAACCAACATCTAATAAATAAATTATCATAATATATAATTAACACAAAAGTTATTCGTTAAGGTTAGGTTAGGATGTAACATATATGCTCAATTTAATCCTCATATATAGGGCCAATAATGTCAAACTAGTTGAATATTTCCAATCGATACTAACTTACACTTCATGTCATCAATTCTCTCCTAGTAATGACTACATTTTATAATTAAATCTTTCCTTAGGATTGGTCCATATACCTAGTGTGTTTATGGCATGATAAATTACCCAATCGGACTCATATACATACATAAATATGCATGCACGCACACGCATGCACGCACACACACACACACACACACACACACACACACACACACACACACACACACACACACACACACACACACACACACACACACACACATTGTATAGGCCATGACATTTATCTAGTACACATTGTATAGGCCATGACATCCTCACATTGTATAGGCCATGACATTTATCTAGTACACATATGTACATTCTTGCACATTGGTATAATCTACTCTTTTCTTCCCAAATTGAAAATCAATCACTAGGAACAACACAAACCAAGTATAAAACATACCAAATCCAAATCAAAGTAATTATTTTAAAGTATAAAATATAAATCACTAGTTGCATTCACATAACAAAGCAACACAATTTCATAATCACAATAGGTAGGAAAACTATGTGTGGCTTTATTTGCCTCATTACAGTATCAAATACATAGGTAGTGATCAATCATCAATGGAAGTGATTAGGATCAACTTAGCCTATTACACTTTCCCAATTTTGTATGTCTCTATCTCTCATAAGCACACCAAGGGTTTCAAGATGAAGGAGGCTAGTTTTTGGAGTTGTGAACATCATCAAATTTTGACATCACACATACAAAGCTTTAATAGACAAGAGAATATGGAAATATTATTACATACATAATTTTTTCACTCAGATCATTACCGCACACTATAGGTCAATATTGATGCTCAATATTTACCCAAATTTGATGGAACTATACATATTTAGTCATAAACATATTCCTATAACTTAATGAACCACATGCCAATTTCATTTTTTCCAATGCCATCATATAATAACAATCAAATAGTTAACAAAAAATATATGTACTTATCCCTTTGTTATACTAAACATAACATATTCCACTTGTCAAATCAATATTATTAGTTTTAGTATTTTATATTCAAATACATGCTTAAAATACATATACATTAGTCTAAATTCATATAATATTTTCTATCAGATTATGATTTCTAAAACCAAATGAGGGTAACACAATAACCAATCAATCCATCTATAGAGGAAATCATCACATACCAAGCTATAATGCTGATCATATCAATATTGGTTAATGGGAAATATTCCTTGGGATATGCCTTGTTCAATTCTCTAAAATACATATAAATACTAATGGACCATTTATTTTATCAATAAAAATAATGCCATAAATATTAGGTGAACAATCGATAAGTCAAATGAAACCAACATATAATAACTTTTGGATTTCATATTTAACTTATCGAATAACTCCAACATATTTATAATATTTTACTTTACTATCTTGGAATCACGATGAAAAAATAATTTATAAACTATTATGGATGGATCAATGCCAAACATGTTAGCATAAAACCAAAAGGGTAAATTGGTAAAATTACACAATACCTCTCTATGGTCTTGTTATTTTTTATTAGGCATAAATGCATTCAATAATACAATTTTAGGATCTCCCTTAGTAAAATAATTGAACTTAATTTTTTCTTCATTTAATAATATATATATATATATATATATATATATATATGCTTTCCCTTTGTATCCCTAAATGAGGGTGAAACATTCCTACATCTAACTTTGAAAACAAAATAGTAACTATTCCATTATTATTATTATTATTGTGAAAAATGACTAATTATAAATTTTATAAATAACATTCATAAGTTTTTAGCTGAAAAATAATACTAAAAGTTAAGATGTAAAGTGGAAAATACAATAGTTTAATCACAAATAGTATATATTTATTTCATAAACCAACATCTAATAAATAAATTGTCATAATATCTAATTAACAGTTAAGGTTAGGTTAGGATGTAACATATATGCTCAATTTAATCCTCATATATAGGGCCAATAATGCCAAACTAGTTGAATATTTCCAATCGATACTAACTTTCACTTTATGTCATCAATTCTCTCCTAGTAATGACTACTTTTTATAATTAAATGTTTCCTTAGGATTGGTCCATATACCTAGTGTGTTTATGGCATGATAAATTACCCAATTGGACTCATATACATACATACATAATTCTCTCCTAGTAATGACTACTTTTTATAATTAAATCTTTCCTTAGGATTGGTCCATATACCTAGTGTGTTGATGGCATGATAAATTACCCAATTGGACTCATATACATACATACATAATTCTCTCCTAGTAATGACTACTTTTTATAATTAAATATTTCCTTAGGATTGGTCCATATACCTAGTGTGTTGATGGCATGATAAATTACCCAATTGGACTCATTTACATACATATATACATACATATATATTCCTCACTTTGTATGGGCCATGACATTTATCTAGTATACATATGTACACTCTTGCACATTGGTATAATCTACTCTTTTCTTCCCAAATTGAAAATTAGTCACTAGGAGAAACACAAACCAAGTATAAAACATACCAAATCCAAATCAAAGTGATTATTTTAAAGTATAAAATCTAAATCACTAGTCATATTCGCATAACAAAGAAACACAATTTCATAATCACAATAGGTAGGAAAATTGTGTGGCTTGATTTGCCTCATTATATTATTAAATACATAGTTAGTGATCAATCATCAATGGAAGTGATTAGGATCAGCTTAGCCTATTACACTTTCCCAATTTTGTATGTCTCTACCTCTCATAAGCACACCTAGAGTTTCAAGGTGAAGGAGGCTAGTTTTTGGAGTTTTGAACATCATCAAAGTTTTAATTCACACATAAAAAGTTTTAATAGACAAGGCAATATGGAAATATTATATGCATACATACATACATACATATACATACATACATACATATATACATATATACATACATACATACATACATACATACATATATATATATATATATATATATATATATATATTCCTCACTTTTTATGGGCCATGACATTTATCTAGGATACATATGTACACTCTTGCACATTGGTATAATCTACTCTTTTCTTCCCAAATTGAAAATCAGTCACTAGGAGAAACACAAACCAAGTATAAAACATACCAAATCCAAATCAAAGTAATTATTTTAAAGTATAAAATCTAAATCACTAGTTTTATTCACATAACAAAGCAACACAATTTCATAATCACAATAGGTAGGAAAACTGTGTGTGGCTTGATTTGCCTCATTATAGTATCAAATACATAGGTAGTGATCAATCATCAATGGAAGTGATTAGGATCAGCTTAGCCTATTACACTTTCCCAATTTTGTATGTCTCTATCTCTCATAAGCACACCTAGGGTTTCAAGGTGAAGGAGGCTACTTTTTGGAGTTTTGAACATCATCAAAGTTTTACTTCACAGATACAAAGCTTTAATAGACAAGGCAATATGGAAATATTATTGAATATATAATTTTTTCACTTAGATCATTACCAAACACTATAGGTCAATATTGATGCTCAATATTTACCCAACGTTGATGGAACTAGACATATTTAGTCATAAACATATTCCTAGAACTTAATGAACCACATGCCAATTTCATTTTTTCCAATGTCATCATATAATAACAATCAAATAGTTAACAAAAAATATAAGTATTTATGCCTTTGTTATACTAAATAGAACATATGCCACTTGTCAAATCAATATTATTAGTTTTAGTATTTTATATTCAAATGCATGCTTAAAATACATATACATTAATCTAAATTCATATAATATTTTCTATCATATTAGGATTTATAAAACCAAATTATGGTAACATAATAACCAATCAATCCATCTACAGAGGAAATCATCACATACCAAGCTATAAAATCGATGATCATATCAATATTGGTTAATGGGAAATATTCCTTGGGATATGCCTTGTTCAATTCTCTAAAATCCATATAAATACTAATGCACCATTTATTTTATCAATCAAAATAATGCCATAAATATTAGGTGAACAATCGATAGGTCAAATGAAACCAACATATAATAACTTTTGGATTTCATATTTAACTCATCAAATAACTCCAACATATTTATAATATTTTACTTTACTGTCTTGGAAGCACGATGAAAAAATAATTTATAAACTATTATGGATCGATCAATGCCAAACATGGTAGCATAAAACCAAAAGGGTAAATTGGTAAAATTACACAATACCTCTCTATGGTCTTGTTATTTTTTATTAGGCATAAATGCATTCAATAATACAATTTTAGGATCTCCCTTAGTAAAATAATTGAACTTAATTTTTTCTTCATTTAATAATATATATCTATCCTCAACATATGGCATAATATGTAAGGAATTAAGACCATCTACTAGAGTGTTTTCATTAATAAGTGAGGGCCCACACTCTCTAAAATATGCATGATTACTTAATCTGAAAGGGGTTATTTTACTTCTGGTTGAAGTCAACATTGTTGTTCTTAGCCCTCGGGGATTATACTTTATGTCTATTTTTTATTTTTTATTTTTGAAAATATTTCATTTCTTGTATGGCTATGTGATGTTAATCCCTCCTTTTAACCTTATATAATAAAAAGGTGTGTCATGAAATTGCTTAATTTTTTCACAAAAATGAAATAATATATCATAGTAATAAGATCAAAATAATCATAACCACAAAAATAATTCACAAAAGATCATAATACTTGATAATTATGACTAATCCACTATGAGGGGGAAACCTCCAAAATAATACAATAAGAGTAGAATTTATAATATTATGATAAATACTAACCAATAGCTCCTATATATAGTCTTCTTATCCATTACTATTCCATAGGTTGACCAAAATAATAACATAGAGAAATGCAATAAGATAATATTAAATGTATGTAAGCCACAATTCAACCACACCCATCCCTAGATGCATTATAGGTTAAAGGTTTATCATGCCCTTCCCCTTAAAAACAACATTGCCTTTAATGTTGAATAAACTATGGATGTTGTTGTACAAATATTCATCCTCCCATGTTTCATCTTCATGAGTTATACTCTTCCACTTGATCAAATACTCTTAATCTCCATTTTTTTAGCCTTTTTATACATGTGTGAAGGATGTCCTCAGGTTCTAGAATGACTCTGCCTTCTTTATCTAGTTTAAGTAACTCAATATAGGTATAAATTTTTTAGACAATGACCTTATTTAGTCAAGATATATGAAATACATGATGTATGCAAGTGGATTGGGGTAGCTCTAGATTATATTCCACACTACCAATTTTATGTAGGATCTGATAAGGGCCTTAATACTTAGGATAAACTTTTTTAAATCTTTTTTGTACATATTGAAATAAATATACATATATAGATACAATTTCATAAATATCCAATCATCGATATCAACATTACTTTCCCTATGGTTTTGATCAACTTGTTACTTCTTATTTTTGTGCCACTTCTAAATTCTCCCTTAAACTAGCTAGTACCTCCTATTGATATTGAATGTGCTTGTCACTATATTGAACCTTGGGTTCACATTCAAAGAGGAAGTGATGGATAGGGGATGATATCCATAAAATTACACAAATTGAGACATTTTAGAATAGTTATGGAAGGAATTGTTCTACCATCATTCTGTTAGTGGAAACCAATGTACTTAACATTCATATTTAACTATTTCAAAATAATCAAGATACCCTTAAAGGTATTTATTGACAACTTATGTTTTCCCATCAAATTAAAAATGATAAGATGAGATATGATCTAACTGAATACCCAAACATGTAAATAAATCAATCCATAATTTATTGGTGAAAATAAGAACACACTCACTTATAATGATTTTTTAAGTACCATGTAACTTATGAACTATATCAAGAAAAGAAATAAATATTATACTAGATATAAATGGTTGTGATAAGGGAAAAATGATCATTTTTTGTGGTCCTATTCACAAATACCATTATGAAAATTTTACCTTTGAAACTTATCAACCTTGTAATGAAAACCTTGGAAATCTGCTCCTAGTGCTAGCTAGGGATGGATAATGGATACAAAAGACTTAGTGTCTTAATTTTTTCTCCTTTATTATGTTAACAAACCATTATTTCTACCACTAATATATGTATATCCCCTTTAGTCATTCTCAAAATAAATCTTACTTGATTCAATGATATGTCTTAGAAAATCATGAGTGCCCACTATTAGAGATGCATGAAGCTCCTGAATGATCCTGTATTTAAGGATAAAATCCTTACATATGTACAATATATCTTCATACCATAAAGTGTTCCATTTTCATTCAAATTTTTGAAAAATACCTCAATCATATTGAATATTTTAAATCAAGACATGTGTATCCTTACCATTCTCCCATCTAATCTTACTTTATCTAATCAATTTGCTTTCCAAATGAATAATGCCTTAACTGATTCATCCCTCTTGGATAGTGCATATGCTACCATAGCATATTTTAATTTCTTATAGACTATTTCAAAGTCATATCCCAATATTTTAGTCACCCATTTTTGTTTTTCTACTAATTAAAATCCTTATTTCAAAAAGTATTTTAGACTATTATGATCAATATTTACCTAAAATTATCTATTCATTAGATAAGGTCTCCATTTCTTGGTTGTGTGAAGAATATCCATAACTTATTTCTCATATATTGGATTGTGCTTATTTTTTTCATTGAATTGATGAAAATAAAATTCAATGATTCTTCTTTTTTTCATGGGTACTACCCCCTTTCCATATCTTGATGCATCACATTCTACAAAAAATGTTTTAAAAAAATTAAGGGTTACCAAAACTAGAGTGGTTCATATAGACTCTTTCAACTTCTCAAATTCCTTGGTGGTTGTCTCAATTAAATGAAAGGAATATTTCTTGAAAAAAATTGTGAGGTGAGTTTCTATTCTACCATAATTTTTTTTAAAAATTTGACAGTACTCTGTCATCCCCAAAAATCCATGAAGGTTCCTGATGGTATTTGGAACTTTCCACTTGTTGATTCCTCTATGTATACCAAAAATGTCCTTAGTGTTCAAGAAAAATTCTCATTTTAGAATTCTAAGAATCTAGAGCATGAGTAGTAGGTTTTGGCAACTTAATGTTACCTATGGTGAAATAATGACAAATTAATGTTTAACTACTCCCATAAATTTATATCAATTAATGGTTGGGAGACATCATGGTTAAATTATATATAAATTTTAGGTATCTTATGATAATACTTGGTTAATTATGATCAAAAATCAAAATGAAAGCTAATATAAATTGATATTTATAATGAAATTTAAGATATAGTCATCTGGTTAAAAAGGGAACAAATGAGAAGTGTATGGTAGAAAGAAAACAAGTGATTGCTTCTCTTAGCCTCAAAAATTATGAAAAAGATTCAATTACAACTAATTATGCATTCAAACCAATATATAATGAAAAGTAGCCTAAGCTCAAATTTCACCATACATTAGGAAAACTTTAAAGGATGATGTAAAGAATCACAAGTAAGAACTAGGTTTAATTTAAAGATTTACTACAATAATCAAACAACATTTACACATCTGAATATAGAGAAAAATGAAGTGAAATAAATTCAATATCCTTCAACTAATATAGTATATGCATAAATTAGAAATCCTGTGATTAAAGATGTAACCCATAATTCAAAGAAACTATTCAAATTTAAGACATAAAGCTAGCAATTGAGAGAAAAGCTATCTTAACAATTGACAAATCAAATATGGACCATATTTATATAATTCCTTGATTGTATAAATTGCTCTAAGTATACAAATTTAGCTAAAAAAATCTTTCCCTTTACAAATGGTAACACTACCTTTTATAAAAAAGACAAGGTAGTATACTAGTTAATTACAAGATACAAAATATTTTAAAAATAAGGATAGTTGTCCTTTTTCAGAAAGTTTTAGAATACATTTAATTTTATACACTAGACTGACCTAGAGGCAATATGCTAATAGAGTAGCATGTGCCTTACAAAATAATATTCCCTATTTTAGATATTACAATTTAAAAAAAAAATATTAACTAAGTTGGTAGGCCCATTACTAAAGGGTCTCCTTATTTCTCTTGCAAAATCTTCATAGCCTTTTGATGTTTTTCCTTGATGAAATCCAAATATACAATAGGATTCAAGAGACAAACCTCTTCCTAATGAGCTAATTCATCAAGGTCCCTATCATCTCTGGCCATAGCTTCTTTGATGTTCCTATCCTCTACAATATTTTATTTAGATATGAATATCATGCTCAAAATCTTACCATTGTCACTACCTAATTAACCCTAGTTCTTGCCATTTACCTCCTACATTACCAAGGTAACTCTATGATTATACTTTGCATCATTAACAATCCCCAAGTTTGTAGTCTTGATAGTATTAGCCAGCATAATGCCCAAAAATTACTCAATTCTAGTGATCAATTCCTTATCATCAAACAAGAGTCTATCCAAACTCTTTGTACACACACTCAGACTCTATATATTATCTATCACTATCCATTATATAGCATTTAGGTGGGCCAGGGTAATAGTTTTGAATTTAGGGATTCTATTCCCGATTAAAATACTAGTGAGCTCCCTTATCTTGGTCTCTACCTTCTGCCACTCTATTATTAATCCCTTACCCACCTCACCTTGTTGGCTTAATCCATATTACCTTAACTTTATTGATTTTAAAGAATCAAACATATCAAATAATTATGTTTTAAACATATTTATTATGGCATTAGGTATTGATAAAATGGCCTATGTCTCTAACTTTTCCTTTTCCTTTACAAAATTTTGTATCCTCTATTTCATGACCCTAATGTCAACTCTAACTTGGTCTGAGTGAGCCTCTGATAGGCTCTCAATATATTCCTCATGGATAGGAACCACACCAAGTTATTTCCCTCTAACTATGGTTAAGCCTATAAAGGGTTTAACCTTTTAGAAAATAAACTACTTAGTTCCCACCATGGCTTTCCTTGTGGTTACCCTTTCTAATCTAGCTGTCTCTAGATTAAAATGCACAATGATGGATGACTTTGTGAATTTTGGAGGTTGTGGGACCTATATCTTTGTGTTGTGTGATGCTCTTGGAGCATCCATCTTCTTGTCATTCAGCCCTATAGTAGTCACAATTCTTCTTTCTTCTTTTTCTTTCATTAGAACCCTTATCCATGGCTTGATTTATTCATGAAAATCAATGTTGATAGCCTTGGTCAAGGCCCATGAGTGAGATTAGGAAGGGATATTCTAAATATTTCCATACATGAACCAATTAGGGATGATTGATCCATGAATGGTGAAATATTTATTAAACAAGTTGATCTCACTTATAGGATGAGTGAAAGTCAACTTTGACTTTTTCCTTGATCCAATAGGGACTAATGTTAATTCTATCTTTATCTTCTCCTTGGGTGCTAGTAGGACTATGTCAAAGGAAACTTACTTCCCCTTATCCTCTTATTTAGCCTGCTCTACTTGAACTTAAGCTTCTTCAACTTGTATTTTTTCTTCCTTAGAACTATAAGCTTCAACAAGTACCTTGAGGGCTTCCTCTACTCTTTCATCAGGCTCAATGGAAATAATATCCAAGTGATCCATAGGGGATGCTAGTTTTAGAGGGATATTTGATGATGAAGGTCCCTCACTAGGTCTCTTCTCTATATTTTACTTGATTGTTATTTATTTAATTTGTGTTGGGGGTTATGGGAGATCCATTTTGAGATTATTTTTGAGGTAGATTGGAAGGTCCAAATAAAAATGGTACTAAAGTGGATGCATTTGACATATGTTCTCTTGTTTTTCATCACTAGTTAATATATGCATTAGCTTGAGGTTGGTATTCTTGAATCTGGCCAACACTTCCTCAAAATTGTTGGCCTTTATGTATAGGGTGTCATGAGGACCCAATTAGTGCTCATAGATTGGCTTGGGAAATTGATTGCTCTTAAAATGGTTTCCCACCACATTATTTAGATCCCACTACCTGAGATCATCCAATTAAAACACAAAGGAGTCCTTGTGCTAGGACATGGTGTCCACCTTCTTCCAATCTTGTAAAACTATTGTTCTTATTATTAAAGGAAAGGGATGGAGGAGTCCCTTCTTTTTCTCTTTATAATATCCATCAACACCATGAAGGAGTTGAGATGTAATTTCATACTCTACTAACTTGGGATGAATGAATATAGGCAATTTGTAGGGCTAGGTTAGAATTCCCTCGATTATAATAATAATGTAATCTAGGTAAAACTAGATATCTCCCATTAGATCCACATATTTCTTAATCAAAGGGGGAACCTTAGGCATGACAATCCCTATGATGGCCTGCACCAACATAGGATAGACACAGTCACATATGAATTTCATGTGTTGTCTATATTTGAGTATGTGTAAATTTGAGTAGTGATGGGAGATGGTGGTTCTTCCCTTAGGAGACTAGCTCTTGATGTTGGGGACCTTAGTGGAAGCTATTAAGGCATCTAGTAGATAAAACATCATGAAAAATTTATTTCTTATATTCCTATTAATAGAAGTGAATTATTTCCCTAGGAAGACACTAATCATATCCCCTATTATAGGAGTGAGCTTCTTCTCTGCCATCAAGTAGATGTAGGACACCTAGCTCTTATTAACATATGTGGTTACAGGGGCTCCATATATTCTATTTAATAGGTTCATGATTACCCTAATCCCTATCCCAAACTATAAAATTGGCATCTTTCCCTCAAAGTCCCAGAATACATGGTTCCCTTGGTGTAACCAAGGTCTAAGGATGGTATCCAGGTCATTCTCACTGGTTCATCCTTTGATTGAGGGTAGGTCCACATGGGGTTTTGGGAACTTGTAGTATTTCTCAAAGTCTAGTGTGGAACTTTAAGATACTCTCCTAGAGATTCCTTCATGGATAATCCAGTCATTATAAATTTTACAATTAATTAAAATTATAGCAAGGATGTCAATATAATGAAGTACTCTACTTTGGTAGCAACACGATGAAGCTCAATCATTTAAACTACAACTAGGTCATAATACTTTTTTATGACAATTGTAATTATTTTATCCTCTGTGGTAATAGGTTACATCTCTTATATGTTTTAAAAGAGCTCAAACCAATTCTTATCTCCATTGTTTAGGGTTCTGACATCCAACTCAATATCCTTGAAAACTTTTCCTTTATTTTTAGTAGATAGGTACAACTCTGTCTCATTCGTTAACTATTATCTTTGAGCCGCCATAGATTACATGCTTGAAAATTGGTTCATAACTAGATTAAAATTGATCTATGTTCTCAAATCATAATTAATTTTCTTCTAAATCTGTTATTATTAATCCAAGTTTGCTTAGGGTCTTTTTATGCAAATTTAGGGATTTTAAGATTTAATGGTGGTATCTCATTTAGAGTGTGGCTCATACATGCTTCAAATTTGATTTAGACCTTTGCCTTTATATGTTTGTATTCTTAAGCACATAAGATCTCTTCTTTTGTCATTTTTTGCTTACATGGTTCTTATGTGACATCAATCTAAAACCTTTCATGATGTTATTTATAAATTCATTTTGAAGCACTAGTCACTAGCATTTAAAAATGCCTTTTTTCTTTGCACCATTGGATCAATACCCTTGGGTCAGCATGGGCTATTGATCATGATTTGGGCCTTTTCCTGTTATTGGCTCCCTATGTACCAACTCCCATGGTTGTGCCACTTGGTACCTTTGTTAGTCATGTATTAAATGTGTGTTTACCACACATCAAACCCATGGGATCTTGGAGCTCTATTTAAAATTCATTGGTGCCCTAGCACCATTGGATCATCCTTTTATGATGAAGTGTGAGACATAAGATCTACAAGATGCATAAATTTTAATCAACACATTATTAAGGTACATAATTAGGTTTAAAATTTTAGGATAAGGTTTATTTCATGTTTATCAAACATGAAATAAACTTTAGGATAAAGGTTTTATGCCTAAGTCTTTTGAGATTCATACAACGGGGACCATGGCTAAATATTTTAGGCTAAAGTTTACGTTGTGTTTAATAATCACAATACATACTCTGGGTTAAAAAAATTATGATAAAATCTTTGAATATGCCCAAATGGGGTTAAAATGGTGTAAGGATCAAATGCTAAATTTTGACATAGGGATTTATTATATTAATAAACACAAATACATTTGATTAAAAGCATTTGGGCCTAGTTTCTTATTGAAAAAACCCTTTTAAAACAAGATATAATATGAGTCTCTAGCCTAAGGTTCATGGCATTAAAATAAATGCAACAGGGACCTTAAGATATATTTAGACTATGAGACTATTTTATTGTTTGTAGTTTAAATATTTTAAGTGTTTAAACATCCTACAAAGGTTTATATTCTTCTACAAAGAAATTTATAGGCTTTTTAGCAACATTTTAGAGTCTATCTTAGTCCTGAATAAAATAATTCATTATCTTAAATTTTATGGTCTCGAAGATGTCAAATACATCCTTGAGGATGTCAAATGATGGTCATGTAAACATCAAACTTAGGCTCATCAAATTATTAGTTTTGATAGGCTTAAAGTTGAAGATTGCATAAATGTCAAATACATCTTTGCAAGTGTCAAATTATGGTCATGAGAATATCAAATTTAAGCTCATCATATTATTGTGTCCCAATGCAAGAGTTCAACTTGGTGCCTCCATGGGACCTCCCAAGAACTTAAACTCAATTCACTCCATTAGATCAAGAATCATGATGAAGTAGAGCCATTCAATCATGATTCAGGATCTTTCTCATGATTGGTTCCTTTTGTCATGTGGGCCCCTTTGTTTTTAATCTTAAAATGCAATAATGTCACATGGAAACTTCATAAAGCTCCTGGGATTTTGAATTTTTAGTTATGTCTTCACTTCATCATATCTTTAGCCCATAATGAAGTGAAAACTATTTATCATGATTCAAGTGCTCAAACATGACTGGTCCAAAGGACTAAGTGCTTAGATTTTTTAGGATTTATTCACATCATCTAATTGAAAGGGTATGAGGAGTCATAGATCATTAGATCTTATGATTTGAATGTTTTTTAATGTTAAGACCCAGGCCTTTCTTGCTCATTAGATCGTGCCTCATGATGAAGAAAAAGCCATTCGATTATCCAAGAAATAAAGAAATTATTTTAGACTTGGGATCAAATATGAACTTAGTTTGAAGTGTTTAGACTAAGGTCTCATTTGTGTTAATAAATATGATGGGGCCTTAGCATTAAAACTTTAGTCTAAGTAGGAAATAGTAAAGGGATTCTCACTAGGACATAAACGGGCCCTGTTAGCATGAAATTTAGACCATGGTTAGGAATAAAAAAGGAAAAAAGGGGAAAATAAAATTGGACCAAGAATATTTTTTTAAGCTAAGGTTTAATCATGCTAAAAAACATGACCAAACCTTAACATAAAAAATTAGGCTTAAGTCCGAAACATATTTAAACTTGTCTCATCAAGTGATCCCACCAAAGTTGAATTAAAATGTGAACTAGGGGTTTATACAAGGGTTCTAGAACAAGAACCATCAATAAGGATCTATGAAATCTATAAATTAAAGACATGAAGACCAATTATTAGCAAATTTGGGTAAGCTTAAAATAAACCATAAATCAATAAATAATTTTGATACAGTGGATGATCTTCAAACTCTAAATAATATCCAAAATAGGCCTTGCTTGTAGGGTTAAGCGTCAAAACATCTCAAGGGCCCCAATTTTCAAAAATGGGGGTATGTTGACCTCAATAAATGTAAACTTCTAGGGGAACATAACAATATATCAGAACTTAGAGACTCTAGTTCAGACAAACAACTAGGTCATCCACTCTATTTGATCAATGCCATTTATCTAATTCAATTTTTTGGTTGAAATAAATAGTAAACTTATGGAATTGGGATCAAAATTAGGGCATAATCATACTATGTGTGTGATTTTATTCAGCTTACCATTTACCATGGGATTTAGGAAATAAATTCCAAGTTTTATATCCTTAATAATTAACACTAACTTGGAGCATGTTTAGGTATCCATTTAGAACCATGCTTCTAGCTCAAGGATGGCTTGGGAATTACTCTACTAATAGATAGGCATCAATAACCCCAATATATATGCCTTTGGATCCACTCAAGGCCTTACACCACTACTATCCAGGTGTCCATAGCCTGGTGGAGGTATCTAGAATCATCTAAGTTTAAAAACTTTTTTGATTTTGTATTGAATTCTTATTTTTATATTTTTTATGCTTTTAGTAAAGTTAGGAATTAGGGTAGCTAGTTTTAAGTATTTGGTCAAGTGTTTGATCCTTAGAAAATCACCTATGAATGTAACCATTTTCCTAAGTAAGGATGTTTATTAAGTACAAGTATGATTGTGTCTTAGTAAATTGAACTTGGATTCTACAAGTGAAAATCTTATTAAAACTAATTTTTAGGTTAGGATAATGCTTAAGTTATCATGGAATAGTTGGCTTCTTTTATTGTTCTTTACCAGTTTATTTAAATAATAACATGATGGTCACATTTCAGAACCATGGTTAACATACGTAAGAGGTTTAAAACATCATTTTTGATCTATAGGACTTCAAGAAACTAAATAAACTCTGAGCTCAAGGTTGTCCAAAAGGACTTATTGAAATAAAAGAACATGAAAACATAAGAAAACACATAATAGAAAGTAGCAAAGCAAGACACTAACAAAAATAAACAAATACACACATGTTTATATACACATAAGGGATAAGAAGGAAAGAATTGAAATAAACTAACTACCCTACCTATATTAAGCCTAAACATCTTATAGTTTTACTCCATAAAGACTTCAGGTGGAGAAATAAAGAAGTAATGCTTGAGGTACTACCCATTGGTGGGTAGTGTGAAATCTACTCATTACAAGTCATTAAGATTAAATTTTTTGTCTCTCAATGTTTTTTCAATCTGATAGGGGCTAATCCATATAGGTGTGAACTTTCCATGCTTTACCTTTGGCTCAAATGTTTTATCCTAGAGGATAACTAGGTCCCCTTGTCTAAACACCTTGATTTTTGAAATTTTTTCAAACTATATCTTTACTAGGATCTGATGTTTATTAAAGTCAGTAAAATCTTTCTCTTGTATATCCTCCATTTGAAAGATGTCTATCAATCTTGACTGTGCAAGATCTTGGCTTTCATCCATGTATTTTTGCATGAATTTGTATGTAGGTAACTTGAGGGTGATAGTAAAGATTGGTTCTTCACCATATACCAATAAAAATGGTGATTCATTCAAGTGTTGATTGATTCTAATCCTATCTACCCATAAGGAACATTTGAGAAGTTTATGCCATGTCCTGGGCTTGTCTACAACAAAATTCTTGATTTCCTTCATTAGTTTCTTATTGGTAGACTCAGACACTCCATTTCCTTGGGGATAATGGTTGGATTAGAACTTGAGACGAATTCCATTGTCATATGACCATTCTATCATTTTAATGGATATAAATGTAGATCCATTATCACAAACCAAAGAGACTAGAGTTTCAAATCTAGTAAAAATGTTCTCCTCCAAGAAATTGAACACTTCCTTAGTCCTATAATGTTTGGTGGCTATAGCTTTAGTCTACCTTATGCAATAATATATGGCACTCAAGACATACTTGTGACCCTCAAATTAATTAGGGTTGATCAACCCAAAAAAATCTAATCCCCATTGTGAAAATAGTTTGTCAACGATAATTGGTTGTAAATGCATTACTACCTTTGATTCCTTCATGCTAAAAATATGATATAATTGGCATTACCTTATGTTCTTATGGACATCTTTGAAAATAGTTGGACAACTCTAAGGATCTTGTGGGTTGTGGTTCTCCCAGATGGATGTCCACTGCTTAGATTTTCAAGGAAGCTACTTATGATCTAGGTGGCTTCTTCTTGTGAGACACGTCTTAGGTAGTTTCCTTACAATTTCATTCTATACAAGATCCCATTTTTGATCACATAATGGGTTACTTTCAACCTTAATTCCCTCTTTTAATCCCTAGATAGTCATGTAAGACAAGTACCATTAATTATTAAATGTATGATGGAATCATACAACTCATTAGATAGAAAACTCTATTGATTAACTTGCATAATACTCAGTTTAGGGTTGGTATTAACAATCATTTGGATCAATCCTTGGCACCTTACCAATTTTTATATCTTCATTTCTATGTCATATTTTTGAAAAACTAACATCCACTTACCTCTACATTCTCTAAGCTCATTCTAGCTCAACATAAGCTTTGAAATAGGGTCAGGTAGAATAACATGTACTTTATTTCTAGGGATATAGTTCCTAAATTTATTTACTAACTTAACTAATGCATATGCCTATTTTTCAATTAATTAATAGTTTAAATAGGCATTCTTAAAGTTAATACTCATTAAAGTTATTGGGTGATCACTCCCATCAATATTTTGAGTTAAAATTACAGCCATAGTATGGTTAGATACAAAAGAGTAGAGATAGAAGTCCCTTGAAAATTCAAGACTTATCAAGATTGATGTTTGGCTAATGTATTCCTTGATATCATTGAATGCCTTCCTGAACTCTTCATTCTAAGTGACCTTGGCATCCTTCTTCAGCATGTCATTCAGTGGCTTGACAATCTCTACAAATCTAGAAATGAACTTTCTTAAAATGTTTATCTTACCAAAAAATAACTTTATCTCTTTTCCACTATTTGGAGGCTCTATTTTAGATATGGCCTCTACTCTTTTAGGATCTATAGAGATCCAATCCTTAGTTATGACATGACCCAAAAATTTGCTTTTAGTAACATAAAAGATACTTTTCTTGGGGTTTAAGGAGATTCCATACCTTATACATATTTCAAAAAAATGTTGTAAGTGCACAAAGTGATCTTCCCTATTTTTATAAAAAACTATTAGATCATCCATTTATATAATAATACACTTACCAATTAGGCCCTAGAAGGCATGGTCTATAGCCCTTTGAAAATTATCTCATACATTGATTATCCCAAAGGGCATTCTATTGTAAGAAAATATCCCTCACTTAGTTGTGAACATTATTTTCATCCTATCTTCCCTATCAACCAACACCTGATTATACCCTAAAAAACCATCAAGGAAAGACATCATAGCTAAAAGTGAAACAACTTGAATTACTTAGTCAAGAGAGGGGAGAGCATAGTTATCCTTTTTATATGCTTTGTTTAATTTATACAGTCAATGCATAGCCTAATATCACCATTATTATTCTTAATTGGCATCAAATTAGCCACCCAAGTAGAATGCCTGATGGGAAACATAAATCTAGCATCTAGTAATCTCTTGACCTCTTTGAAGATCATTGGTTTTAGGATAAGATTCAATAGATTTTGCTTCTATCTAAAGGGTTTACAACTTTATTTAAGGGGTATAATATGGGTGATGACCCTTGAATCAAATATATTTAGGTCATCATAGGACTAAGCTATGACATCCTTATATTTGTTTACTAATTCTTTGGCCTTCTTATTCTCAATATTGGTGTAGGATTTTCCCATGTTCACCAGTTAAGTTTAATTTTGGGGACCAAGATCCATTGTATTGTAGTCATTCCTAGTTACCTTAGGAATCTTAGAAACCTCAGCTAGTTTATCTTAGTCAAACAACCTCTCTAAAGAAATCATGCCCTAAGAGATTTAATTATCATTTAACTGAATGACCTTACATCAAATTTGTCTTCCCTAAGTAAATTTTCATCAGTCTCATCAATGATTTGAGCCTCAAATGCTCAATTATTAGTTATGAAATTTAATATATATTAGTCATCACTAAAGAATTGAAAGTGATTCATATTATCAGGGACTGAAGGACAAGGCATCAACTCAATGTTGAAGTTGGGTGAGTCCTAGTTGGGCATGAGGTTGGTTGTAATAGATACAAACCCATCAGTAGCTTGTTTATCTTTTCTTAGGATTGAGATAATTTTAAAGGTATAAAAAGACTCAATAATATCCTAGACCCTAAAAATATACCTCTTGAGGTATGATATTTTGCATTGATATTTTCTTCTCACCTGATTGACTACTAGTTCTGAGTCACCATAGACTAGTAGTTTTTTGACTTTATTTTTTACAAAAAATTACAAACCTAGGATAAGGACCTCATATTAAGAAATATTATTAATGCAAGGGAATTAGAACCTATATGAAGTATGTTATTATTTACCACTAGGATCAATTAGGACAATACCAACTCTAGATCCAACCTTATACTTAGCACTATCAAAATACAACTTCCACTATCTAGGAACAACATGAGTACTTTTATGATCACATACCTTTACAGTCTCTAAGGTGAAAACCCCTAAGTCTAAGTAAATTATTTTTACCCTTTCATTTATAGCATTGTACTCAGTGATCATGTATTTCATCCTTAGATCTCTCTCAACCCTGGTCTAATTTGGAACTCCCTTCTAAGGTAGCCACAAATGTGAGTAATCTATGGACATGCAACCATTAAAAAAATTGGTCCATTCCCTACTTAAAAATATTCCATATACACTAATAATTTTAATAACTTAAATTTCAATAAACTACTACACTCTAGGCTTAGAAGCTAATTTCATATGAACATTTAAAATATCTCCAATTACCTTGACTATATATTTGTCTAACTAAGTTACAACTCTATCAGACTTAATAGGAGTCAAGCCAAGTTGTTTACAAATACTTTATAGCATGATGTTGGTAGATGCACCTAAATTAAATAAATAGTTGTGCAAATTTTTACCAAACATCTTTAAAATGAGCAAGAAAGGAGGAGACTATGCATTAACTTTATGTATAGTCACATTAGCATGGTCAATCTTGGGTGATTTGTTATACTTTTTTGATAATGATTCTAGCAAGATATCCCTTTATTATGTAGTTTGTGTCAATTAATATATTGTAATGTTAGATTTTATATTTTTAATATATTCAATAATGTTATATCCATTTTTATTAGAATAACTAGGAATATCAATGTTAGGTTTACAAGTACTCCTTTTAGGTGGCTTTAGATTATTGCTTGAAAAAGTGTCTGGAGGAGTTCTAAAATTATTTAGAGGAATTAAGGTAGTCAAGGGCTTCCTTTTATCTCTATTCCTTATGATAGAAGTCTTCTTAAATAACTATTAAAAGGTATATATCTCCTCAGGGATCTCATTAGGTTCATTCTCTTGAAAGGGGAAGTTAAAGGTCTCCACCATAAAGGCTTGATTAGATGATTTAGATCTAGAAGTGCCTTCACCACTATCCTTTTTAGGGACCACTTCAAATGTGTCCAAATCCTCTTGGAAATATTAAAAAGCCTTACAAAACTCAATAAAATCAATCTCTCCATATTTGGATGTACAATGTACTCTATAATAATCAAGCAATAATATATTAGTGAGATTAATGTCCATAGTTTTCTTTTTAGAAGATGGTTCATTATTCCTATTATTTTGAAAAATATAATTCTAAAATATATTTTTTGGCCTATTACACCTTTGAAATGAGAAGTTTCTACCAAACTTTTCTCTAGTATTACCTACTTGTTTCTACAACTGAATGAAATCAGTGCTTAATTTTTGGACCATTATCAAGATAGACTCATTCTCATTCTTGTGAGTTTTCGAATTGTGTACTTGTTTGTTGTTAGTAGATGGTATTAAATCTCTTTGATCACTTAAATTTAAATCATTATTAGGATGATTCAAGAATCCTAAGTTTTGATTAGGAACGTCATGACTTAAGGGTAATTAATTTAGATTTGAGAGTTAGTTTAAGGATGGAATATTTTGGTTATTGTTGGGGAATAAGTTTAGTATAGGCATATATGGGTTGATATTTGGGACTGAGTAGGAAATTTTTACCTAGGGTTGCATTTGATCATTGATGATCTCTGACTTAGAATAAACACTAACTAATGAAGTTATAACCAGAATATATCTTTTCAAAAATATAGAGGTCATGGGATCTACTAGATCCTTGTAGATTTCTAAAGCTAAAACATCATCAGGCTTATAAGGTTTCATGGTCTCACTATACATTTTCTTAAACCTATCATTAAAGGACCTTAGGGGCTCATTTACATCCCTCTTGATGGTGGTAAACTGATGGTAAATGACACATGGACTGATAATTTTACCAAATTGGTCTATGAAAACATTAGTAAACCCATCCCAGCTAGTAATATAATTATCAATAAAATTCAAAAACCATTCATAGGTGGCTTCTTTAAAATTAATGTGGAATAACCTACATGATATGTCTTTATGCACAACATTTATCAACCTTAAGGTAGATTTGAAAGACTTTATTTGATCTTCAGTAGTTATTATACTAGTTGGACTAAATGTAGGAAAATACTTTTTAGGGTTATGTGGGAGATCATGTACCACACCTGGTACATTGATTAAACAGTCTCCTATCCATTACATACCTAGATGAAGATTCAAGACAAAGATACCTTGAAGAGGTGAATTTGGAAAAGATTTGGATCTCATGTGTTTACCATTATCATGCCTGGCTCTTTTATGAACTTCAAGTTTAAGTAAAGGTTCCCTCGTTTCTAAGTGTGATCTAGTTTTAATCCTTGGAAATTTCATCTTGAAGGTTGAATATCCTATTTGAAATATGATGTACCAAGATAATATTTATAAATAATAAGGATTAAACCTATACATTAATCTCATTTTGTAAATATTGTGTAAAGAATAGTAAAGGACGTTGATCTTTTCCTAAGATAGCTCAAAGATGTGTCCAAGTATACAAATATGATCTATGTTTATAATTCTAAACTCAAATAAACTCATATATATGAAATATAAGATAACCTTTGATCAAAAAAAGCCATCCTAACCTCAAATACTATGGATTGTCAAGTCTTAAGCCAAATTTACCAAAAATAAGTATCAAACCACAAAGAACTATGATCTTTGTCTAAGGAAGCACAAAGATAGGTCAAAGATAGAAAATATAAATGATATTTACACTTCTAATCAAAGGATTACTCAAAATTACAAATATAACATCAATCTAAGATCAAAATATACTAATATCAACAAAGATTCAACTAATTCATGGAGATGGCCCTCTTTCTAATGCCAATGGGACTTGTTGATGCCTCTATATATACCACAAATGTCCTTAGTGTTTAATACCACTTCTCATTTTAGAACTATAATAATTTAGAGTATGAGTAGCACATTATGGAGAATTAAGGCTACTTGTGGTGAAATAGTGGAAAATTAATGTTTAACTATCCCCACAAATTTATATTAATTGATGGCTGGGAGCCATCATGGTCCAATTATCTATAAATTGCAAGTATCTTATGCTAATACTTAGTTAATTATGATAAAAAATCAGAATAAAGGCTAATCTAAATGGATATTTATAATGAAATTTAAGCTACAATGATCCAATTAAAAAAGGAGTAAATGAGAAGAGTAGGGTTAAAAAAATAAGTGATTACTTGTCTTAGCCTCAAATATTATGAAAAATCTTCAATTACAACTGAGTATGCATTAATACCAATATATAATGCAAAATAGCCTAATCTTAGATTTTGATATACACTAGGCAAATTTTAATAGATGATGTAAAGAATCACAAGCAAGAACCAAGATTACTTTAAAATTATACTACTATAATAAAATAACATTTGCACATCTAAATATAGAGAAAAATTAATTAAATCAAATCCAAGATCCTTCAACTAATATAGAATATGCATAAATTACAAACCTTGTGATTAAATATGCAACCCATAATTTAAAGAAACTATTCAAATTTAAGATACAAAGCTAGCAATTGAGAGAAAATATATATTAATAAGTGACACATCAAATATGGACCATCTTTATAGAATTACTTGATTGTATTAATTACTCCAAGTATACAAATTTATCTCAAAAAATATCACCCTTTATAAATGGTAATACTACCTTTTATAAAAAGACAAGGTAGTATAGCAGTTAGTTAAAAGATACAAAATGTTCCAAAGATAAGGATAGTTATCCTTCTTCAAAAAGTTCTAGAATACATTTGTTTTCTACACTAGACTGACCAAAAGGCATATGCTAATAGACTAGCATATGCCTTATAAAATAATATTCCCTATTTTATATATTTCAATGTTTTAAAAAAAAGGAATATTAACTAAGCCAGTGGGCCCATGGCCGAAGGGTCTCCATATTGCTCTTACAAAAGTTCCATAGCCTTTTGATGTTATTTCTTGAATAGCTCCAAATATACAATAAGATTTAAGAGGCAGACCTCTTCCTACTTAGCTAAGTCATCAAGGTCTGTATCATCTCAAGCCATAGGTTCTTTGATGCTCCTAACCTCTGTAATCTCTTATTCAAATGTGAAGATCATGCCTAAAATCCTACCATTGTCACTACCTGATTGACCTTGGATCTTGCCCTTTACCTCTTGTATTACCAAGGTAACTCTATGTTTATACTTTTCTTCATCAATAATCCCCAAGGTTGTAGTCTTGGTAGGATTAGCCAACATAATACCCAAGATTTTTTCAATTCTAGTGATCAATTCTTTATCATCAACAAAAAGTCTATCCAAACACTTTGTCCACAAACTTAGACTCTAGATCTTATCTACCACTATCCCTTATATAGCATTCAAGTGGGCTAGGCTAATGGTTTTGAATTTAGGGTTCTATCCCTAATCAAAATGCTAATGAGATCCCTTATCTTGGTCTCTATCTCCTACCACTATGTTATTAATCCCTTAGCCACCTCACCTTATTGGCTTAATGCATATTGTCTCATCTCTATTGATTTCAAAGAATCAAACATATCAAATAATGATGCTTTAAACAAATTTATTATTGCATCAAGAATTGATAAAATGGCTTGTGTCTCTAAGTTTTCCTTTTTCTATTCTAAATTTTGAATCCTCTATTTCATGCCCCTCATGCCAACTCTAACTTAGGCTAAGTGAGCCTCTTATAGGCTCTCAATATCTTCCTTACGGATAGGAACCTCACCAAGTTGTTTCCATCTAACTAGGATTAAGCCTATAAAGGGTTCAACCTTTTGGAAAGTGAACTCCTCAGTTACCACCATGGCTTTCCTTGTGGTTACCCTTTCTAATCTAGCTATCTCTAGATTGAACTACACAATGATGGATGACTCTATCAATTTTGGAGGTTGTGGGACCTCTATCTTTGTGATGATAAATCTCTTAGAGCATTTATATTCTATTCATCTAGCCCTACAATAGTCAAAATTATTATTCTTCTTGTTCTTTCATTAGAGCCCTTATCCATGGCTTGATTTCTTCATGAACATCAATGTTGATAGCTTGGTCAAGGCCTATAAGTGGGAGTAGGAAGTGATCTACAAATTTCCATACATAAAACATTTAGTGATGATTGGTCCATGAATGGGCAACTCTTTATTGAACAAGTTGATCTCAGTTGTGGGATCAGTGAGAGTCAAATTTAGCCTTTTCCTTGATCCAATAGGGACCAATGCCAACTCTACCTTTCTCCTCTCCTTGGGTGCCACTAGGACCATGTCAAGGGTGATTTACTTCCCATTATCATCTTGCTTAGAATTCTCTACTTGAACTTGAGCTTCTTCATCTTGTTCTTCTTCTTCCTCAAAACTATAGGCTTTAGCAGGGACCTTGAGGGCATCCTATATTGTTTTATTAGTCTCAAGGGCAATCATATCCAAGTTTTCCATAAGAGATGGAGGTCTTAGAGGGAGAGTTGAGGATGAAGGTCCCTCACTAGGTCTCTCCTCTATCTTTTCCTTACTAGCTCCTTATATAATTTGTGTTTGGGGTTGTGAGAGCTCCATATGAGGTTGTTCTTGAGGTGTCCTAGAAGGTCCAAGTATTAAATGGTACTGAAAGGGATGAATTTTCCATATGTCCCCTTTATTTTCATCACTAGTTAATATATTCATAATCTTGAGGTTGGTATTCTTGAATCTGGCCAACACTTCTCAAAATTATTAGCCTTTATGTACAGGGTATCATGAGGACCCAACTAGTGCTCATAGATTGGCTTGGGCAACTACATTCTTCAAATGGTTTCCCACCACCTTAATATAGATCCCATTTCCTAATATCATCCAAATATAACACAAATGAGTCCTTGTGTTGAGACATGGTGTCCACCTGCTTCCAATCTTGTAGAACTATTCTTCTTATTATCAAAGGAAAGGGATGGAGGAGACCCTTCCTTTTCTCTTTGTAAACTCCATCAACACCATGAAGGAGTTTAGATGCAATTTAATTCTCTACCAACTTTGGAGGAATGTAGATATTTAATTTGTAGGTTTTGGTTATAATTCCTTTAATTTTGATAATAATGTAATATGGGTAAAACCGGATATCTACCATTAGCTCCACATATTTCTTAATCAAAGGGGGAACCCTAGGTATTGGAATCCCTATGATGGCCTCTAGAAATGAAGAATATACATAGTCACATATGAATTTCATGTGGTGTCTATATTTGAAGATGTGAAACTTGATTAGTGGTGGGAGATAGTGGTTCTACCCTCTAGAGACTAGTTCTTGATCTTGGGGACCTTAGTGGAAGTTAGAAGGGCATCTAATAGATAAGACATCATGAAAAAGTACTTTATTTTATTCCTCTTGGTAGAAATTAAATATTTCCCTAGGAAGACACTAATCATATCCCCTATTGGAGGAGTGAGCTTCTTCTCTACCATAAATTAGATGTAGGACACCTAGCTCTTATTAACATATGTGGTTATAGGGGATCTAGATATTCTATTTAATAGAGTCATGATTACCCTAATCCCATCCTAAACTAGACAATTGGGATCTTCCCCTCAAAGTACCAAAATACATGGTTCCCTTGGAACAACCATGATCTAGTGATGGTATCCAAGTTATTTTCACTGGTCCATCCTTTGATTGTGGGCAGGTCTACATGGGGTTTTTAGAGCTTGTAGTATTTATCAAAGGCTAGTGGGGAAATATAAGCTACTTCCTAGAGATTCCTTCATGGATAATCCAATCATTATCAATTACAAAATCAATGAAAATTAGAGCAAGGACATCAATGCAATGAAGTACCTCTAGTTTGGTATTAGCATGATAAAGCCCAATCATTTAAATTGGAACCAAGTCATAATACTTTTTTTTTATAGTGGCAATCATTTTCTCCTCTATGGTAATGGGTTGCATCTCTTCTATGTTCTAGAAGAGCTTTAAAAAATTCTTATTTCCATTGTTTAGGGCTATGACATCTAGCTCAATATCCTTGAAAAAAAATTCCTTCATTGTAAGTAGATAGGTACAAATTTGTCTCATCTCTTAACTATTGTCTTTGATCTGCCATGACTTTTGTGTTTGTAAATTAGTTCACAATTGGATTAAAATTGATTTATATGCTAATTCTTTTATGATCAAATCATAATTAAGCTTCTTCTAAATTCATTATAATCAATATAAGTTTACTTAGGGTCTTTTTATGCAAGTTTAGGGCTTTGAAGATTTACTAGTGGTAGTTCATTTGGATTGTGGCTCATATGTGATTTGAATTCAATTTATACCTTTACCTTTATACGTTTGCATTCTTAGGTACACAAGACTTATTTTGTCATTTTTTACTTGCATGGTGCTTATGTGGCATCAATCTGGAACCTTTCATGGCATTTTTTTATAAATTCATTTTGAAGCACTAGCTATTGGCATTTTAAAATGCATTTTTACTTTGCACCATTGGATGAAGACCCTTGGATTAGCATAGGACTTTTATTTTAATCTATGGCTTCATTTATTATTAGTTCCCTTTATATTAACTCTCATGGTTATGACACTAGGCACCTTCATGGGTCTCTTGAGCTCTGGCACCTTTGTCAGTCATATATTGAAAGCATGTTTTCCATGCATTAAACCCATGATCTCTTAGATATCTATTGAAAATTCATTAGTTCCCTCACACCATTGGATTATCATTTCATAATGAAGTGTGAGCCGTAGGATCTACAAGATGCACAAATTTTAATCACCACATTATTAAGGTAGGGACTTAGGTTTAAAATTTTAGGCTAAGGTTTATTTCATGTTTATAAAACATGAAATAAACTTTAGGATAAAGGGTTTATGCCCAAGTATTTTGAGATTTATACAAATGGGACCATGGATAAATATTTTAGTCTAAAGTTTATATTGTGTTTAATAAACACAATGCATACTATGGGCTAAAATACTTATGCTAAACTCTTTGAATATGACCAAAAGGGGTCTAAATGGCCTAAGGATCAAATGATAAATTTTGACATAGGTATTTTTTATATTAATAAACATATAAATCTTTGGTTAAAATCATTTGGGCCAAGTTTCTTGTTGCAAAGACCCTTTCAAAACAAGATTTAGTATGAGTCTCTAGCTTAGGTTCATGGCATTCAAATAAATGTAATGGGGACCTTAAGATATAAACTTAGACTAAGTTCATTTTTACATATATTTAGACTATGGGACCATTTTATTATTTTTATTTTAAATATTCCAAGAATTTGAACATCCTTCAAAGGTTTCCAATCATCTGCAAAGCAATTTATAGGTATTTTAGCAACATTTTGGAGTCTATCTTAATCTTAAATAAAATAATTCATTAGATTAAATTTTATGGTCTTGAGGATGTCAAATACATACTTGGGGATGTCAAATGATGGTCATGTGAATGTCAAATTTAGTCTCATAAAGTTCTTAGTTTTGATGTGCTTAAATTTGATCATGCAGATGTGAAATAAGTCTTTGCAAGCATCAAATGATGGTCACACAAATGTCAAATTTAATATCTTCAAATTCATATGTCCCAATAAGAGAGTGTCACTTTGTTCCTCCATAGGGCCTCCCAAGATCTTGGACTCAATTCACTCCATTGGATCAAGAATCATGATGAAGGGAGAGCCATCTGATCATGATCTAGGAGCTTACTAATGATTGATCCCTTTTGTCATGTGAGTCCCTTTAATTTTAATATTTTAATACATGAGTGACATATGTAAACTCTATATATCTTCTAGGATTTTGAATTTTCAATGATGTCTTTGCTCTGTCCAATCTTTAGCCTGTGATGAAGTGATAATTATTTATTATGATCCAAGTGATCAAATATGATTGGTCCAAAGGAATAAGTTCTTAGTTTTGTTGATATTTATTTGCATCATTTGATTGAAAGGCCACAAGGAAGCATGGATCATTTAATCTTGTGAGTTTCATGTTTTTTAATGTTAAGACTTGTGCCTTTCTCACTCTATTGGATTGTTCCCCATGATGAAGTGAGAGCCATTGGATTATGCAAGAAGTAAGGAAATTAAGTTAGACTCATGGCCAAATATAAACTTAAGATAAAGTGTTTAGACTAAGTTCTTGTTTGTGCTGATAAATATGATGGGGCTTTTGTGTTAAAACTTTTTTCTAAGTAGTAAATAGTAAATGGAACCTCACTAGGACATAAAAGGACCATGTTAGCATAAAATTTAGACCATGGTTAGGAATAAAAAAGGAACAAAGGGGAAAATAAAATTTGACCAAACATAATTTTTAAGCTAAGGTTTGGTCATGTTAAAAAACATGACCAATCCTTAACATAAAAAATTAGGCTTATGTCCAAAACATATTTAAACTTTTCCCACCAGATTTGAATTCAAATGTGAACTAGGGGTTTATGCTAGGGTTTTAGAACATGAAACATCAATGAGGGCTCTATGAAACCTATAAATTAAATACATGAAATCCAATTATTAGAAATTATAGGTAATCTTAAAACAAACCATAAATCAATAACCAATTTTGATATAGGGGATGATCTTAAAATTCTAAATAATATCCAACATAGGCCATGCTTGTAGGGTTAAGCTTCAAAACAACTCAAGGGTCCCAATTTTTTAAAATGACATTATGTTGACCTCAACACCACTCCATCATATATTTTATCTTCTTAAGGTCTAATTTTAATCCCTCATGTGAAATAATATGACCCAATTAATTCACCTCATGGACTCTAAAAGCAAATTTGGAACATTTTGTATAAATTCAATGTTGTTCCCAAAATAATAGTACATGTTTCACATGCTTCAAATGTTATTCCAATTTTTTGTTATATATTAGGATTTCATCCAAAAAAACCAACAAAATTTTCATTAAAAAAGGCTTAAAAATAATATTCATCAAACTCTGAAATGTAAATGGTTCATTTTTTATACCAAAAGGCATGACCATAAACTTGTAATGGCCTTCATGAGTCTAGAATTTATTTTATTAATATCCTCATCTTTGATTCAAATTTTATGATACCCCTAAAGATATAATTTTATAAAATAAACATCACCATTTAAATCATCTAATAAATCATCAATTTCTAGAATAAGGAATTTATCTTTGATGGTGTACTTATTTAGTTCTTTGTAATCAAGGCACATCCTCTAGTTGTCATCCTTATTCCATACCATAACCACTGGGGAAGAATATTCACTTTGTCAATGTGTGTATAATACCTACCTCTAGTATCTCATGTATCATATTTTAAATTTCACTTTTTTAGGCATACAGATACCTATATGGTTTGATGTTTGGTCATGTACTACATAGAATTAGTCTTGTGGCATGATCATGTACTCTGCATTGTGGTAGGCCTTTTGGCATTGTGCCAAAAAATATTTGGGTGGTCGTCAATATTTATTTATAAATCATGATGTGTAGACATATTTTTTGTCTTAACTTCTATGTAAATAAATCATGCTACAAATCTTTCATTTTATTTTTTTAGAATCTTCATCATTTGATGTGAACTAACCAATTGGGGAGACTTTACCCATATTCTTTGTAGTTAAAATGTCCTACCTTCATAATTAAATAAAATGAATATTTATAAATTTTTATCTATTTTTCCTAAATTTTTTATCCATTTTACTTCTAAAATAATTTTATCCCAACCCATGGGAAAATCAAACATAGGAAAATTAAGTAGGTAGTCAAACATGGAAATCTTAATACTATGGCATTTTTTATAAAAATATAGTTTGATACCTTCTATAATCATGACTTGAAATTATGAATATAGATAAATAAAAAAAAAATTAAGTGAGTAACCAACTTATTATTGATAAAATTATGTGTACTTCCTAAGTTAATAAAAAATGTCACCTTTTGTTTCTTGAGGAAGCTCACCACCTTAAGAGTTTGAGAAGTACTTATACCTAAAAATGAATAATAAGAGATAATAAGGTGATAATATTTAGATTACTCCTATGGATCTTCCATACCCTCACCTGAGGCCTCATCATCATCTTAATCTTCATTGGCTCCTTTAATGTAAAACAACATTTTTTGGCACATTTATGTCATTTGTTCCACTTGCATATCCAAAACATAACCCTTTAGCATGCTTCTCATTAATTTTATGAGGAGTCAATATTCTAGGTTGATGAAATGATGGTTCTATGAAATTTTATTCATGTCCATGAGTGAAATCCCTTATTTTGACCAAATTTTTTTCCTGACTAGCATGAAAATGGTATGGCTTCAAAATTGGATGATAGATTAAATATGTGAATGTCAATTTGTATGTTATCCTTGATCCCATTAAGAACAAGTCAATCATATTTTTCTAATTGATGTCATCCACGTGTAAGGATATATTATATAATTCTTGAATATTATTCTTAATAGTATAAGTTTTTTGCAAATTTTATAACTAACTGAAGTGATTTTTTGAGATATTGTTGTGATATTGCATCTTTAACTCCTCAGTAAACACCGACCAAGTAACAAGAGAACCCTTATTTTTATTTTGAGCACACAACCACCTCTACCAAATGAACTATTCATTTTATAGATAGAGGGATGTTGTGATCACCTTTCATGCACATGGGGTTTGATGTAGATCAAATAGTTTTTATATTTTATTGATCCAAGTGAGTGGATCATTACCATAAAATTTTCACACTACCACTTTTGACAACATATGCTTTGAAATAATATAAGAGTTATGATTATTTGGATTGGGTGAATTGATCAGAGTGGTGGATGATTATTTTTCAAAACTTGAGCTGTAATAGAGGTAAAATGATCACTCATAATTGATAACTAATCTTTCATATAATCTATTTTCCCTTTTACTACATCAAGATCATCCTTCCTCACCATGCTTTGTATATTTGACTAAATTTGTTGAACTACCTCATAAATTGATGGATATGAAGTTCCAAACTCCATGTCATAATTTTGAGGAGTTTTTAGACTATCTTGGCCTTTATCACATCTATGAGTGTTAGGACTAGTCGTGCACAAACCCTAGGATGGAGGGTTTTTGGAGCAAAAACGTGTACCATTAGATTATAACATTATGATCATCTCACTAAGATGAATCCAATGACTGATAATTTTCACATAGGTGTGAAAAAATTATAGACATTTTTTAAATTATTTTAACAATACTATAGTGGTGGAAAATTTAATTATTACTAGATTACAAAATGTGTTTTTTTATTCTTAAGCTCTTTATATTGTTACAACACTATATCTAGAAATAATGTCATAAAAACTAGCAAAATTATATGCTCTAATACCACTTGTAATGAAATCACTTGGATGTTTCACAATAATGAAATAATATATTATAGAATTAGAATATAAGAATTAGATCCATAATATAATTGACAAAAGATAAAAATACTTGATAATTATGATTGAGTTGCTTAGAGGGGAAATCTCCAAAATAATTCAATAAGATAAAAAAAATTAATATTATGATAAAATACTAACCACTACCTCCTATATATACTCTACTTAACCATGATTTAGTAGTTTTAAACCTAAACCTAAGAATGTTGAGGAATTGATTTCACCTCACAGTAGGGTTGACTATAGGGAAGAGGGCTCATTCAATGATTAGGTTTTATAAAACTCACATTTAGTGATTAATCTAGAGGAAAGAGATAAGCATGTTATCAAGGAATAGGATACTTCCATAAAGAATTGTTTGCCTATTAGGGAAGGGAAAAAATAGGATGTGATAAGAAGTAGGGGTAATAATGAAAATGTTGGTGTAAAAATAGGTGATCCTCAATCTAATGCCCAACCCAAATTTGATTTGAACTCAATGAAAGATATAGCCAAGAATAAAATTATAATGGAAGTGTTGGAGGATGAGGTGAACCTACATAAATATTTCCTTTGATGGTTTATTAAGGATCATACTAAATTAAAATAGGATATCAATAATTTCAATAAGGATGGGATTTTTACATAAGGGAGAAAGAAGAAGAAATAGCTACTCAAATTGAGCTTCTTAATTATAGTATTAATATTCTGGAGAGGGAAAATAGATAGCTCAAGGATAAGCTCAATATTATTGTAATATTCAGCAAGGTAATGATAAATAATGGAATGCAAAATATGGAAGGTGTGTTTGTATTTGTTAATAATGAAAAACAAAATGAGGATGGAACCATGCCCAAGAAAAAGCCTAAAGGAGTCACTACTACGGAATAAAAGGATAAAATGGTAGGCATTTTGGATAAGTATTTCTAGATTATGAATGAAGAGTGGTCCATGACATATGAATAATGGAGGAAAACCCATATTTAATTATATTTGTTTTGTGATGAAGGTTGTGTGTCAGTTGTTTCTCTATTGTGTTTATGTTGTTTCTTTCTAGTGGACTTGAGTTTATTTACTATATTTTCAAAACCTTTTCTATATGTTCCTAGCCATGGTGGTGGTTATTTTGTATAGGTAGGGTCCCACTAAAACCCTCTTTTACCTTCAATAAAAACATAGATAAAATAAATAAGATAATATGAAAGGTATGTAAGTCACAAGTCAACCACACCAATCCTTAGACATACTATAGGTTAATGGCATAGCAAATGTAATTTTTTATTATGATAAAAATAAGGTAAATTCTTATATGATCTCAAATATTCATAAATGTATTAGTCATTATATAAATTTTCAATGGTCTAAATAGCAAGTGAATTCACTGTATCATTCAAATCATTATATACAAGCTATAAGATGTTACAATGTTTAATTCATACTCATGAGTTGTACTAAATTTGGAAAAATGAGTATGTAAATATTTTATTGATAAGATTGTTATTATTATGAGCATTTAAATAAGTATGATCCACTTGGAAGGGTATATCTTCTACTCAATAATATTCATTATATTCAAGACATATTTTAAATTGATGAATAGTTGAAATGATTAGTTCTTTGAGACCTTTCTCATATTTTCCTAAACCCTTAACTTTGTAACCCACAATTTTTATACATTTTAATAAAACCCCATATTTTCTAATCTAGTTTGGACTATACCAAGAGGTTTTTTATTTTAATATGTTGAAATAAGTGTTCATTAGAAGGTCTTTACCTCTATCATTGAAGTAATGTATATCATCAATCATAAATAATTGAATAGGTTTTCCATATTATTGAGGGGTAAAATAATTTTTACCATTACCAAAGGCATGCATGTCATTTATATATTCTCTTAGATTGATAGGATTAAATTTAAGCTTGTATAAATGTTTGTATTAATATAATTATTATTTCCACTATCCTCATCAGTTTTACTACTTTTACCCACTTATAATGTATTAGATTTTTATAAGGGAATGTATTTTTCAAGTGACATAATAGATGGTTTTTATGATTTGAAATGAAAACTGAATATTTATGTGGGTTGTATCATCTTTAAAACCATAATGGAACATTATACATAGGACACATATATAATAATCCCTCATAAACAAATTTTAAGCATATATGTAATGTAGATGGGACCATATTCATAGAATGTCCATGGTATACCAAGTAGAAGGTTAAAGCTCACATAATTACATATCACTTGGAATTATATGGATAATGTTCAATGTAACTTTTCTTAAATACTTTCTTGTTTAAATTTATAAAGGTAAATGTTAGAACACAAAATATCTTTGGAATGTAATTCCTAGAATTCAAAATAGATTAGGCTCTCACTGTATTTCAAAGTTTTAACAAAAGAAAAAAAAAATTGTGGGCTTGGTATCATGTAGTAAATCAACATCATGTAAGGTTTCATTAAGTATTTCCTTATAATAATTAAACTTTGTGAGAAATTATAAAATTAAATATCTGGCATGAGTATTCCTAAGTTGATTTACAATATCATAATCCTTAATTACATTCACTTTAACTCAAGGATCCTTAGGAAGGTTAGGAAGGGTGTTTTGGTTAACCCCACCTTGAGGTTATGAGGAAAGAGGAGAGTAATATGTATTATGCCCCTATTATTTGTGATAACATCTATCTTATAATGAGACATATAAGATGTATCACTAAAGGGAACTAAAATAAATTTATCATTTACAAGGGTACCAATACTTAAAGCATCATTATCACATACAACTCTATCATGCCTTAAGCAATATGTTAACATTATATTATGTACGCAATGAAATAAACATGAATTCATTGATAAACATTTTCAAAACAATCATATCATCATGATTAATAACATATAAAACCTAATAACCTTTATTATATCTAATATCATAGAAATAAATGTTTTTTATGAATAACATATAGCTATGAAGAAAGAGAAAAAAATATAAGCCTGTGCATAATCTACAAATGCAAAGAGAACCAAAGCTTAGAAAAGACAACATGATCCAAGAAAGGATAAACCTAATGATAAGGTACACAGATTAAATGGTTGATATAAATCCTAAAGTAATAATATCTTAACAAATTTAGGCCCAAGAAGGATAAGGATATAAAACTCTAAGGTTGGATAATCATAAGGTCTGGTTCACTAAAATGTTTTATGTGAATGGAGAATAAGTGTTCAAAACACTAAAATATCAAAATAATATGGGGGGACAAAGGCAAATCTAATATTAATAGATTACATATTGGGAACATAGTATAAAAATGTTTTTCTTAGTGAAATAATGAATGAAATTACCTTGAATAATCTAGAAGTAAAGTATATGGATATTTTTATAGGTTTACATTCCCTAGATATTATCATAGGCTATCCATGTCCATTGATTATGTACTTGTATATTTGTCTATGACAAAAGTGTAATTATTTTTATGTTTATACTTGTGTCTATTAACAGGGTAGATTTATTTTAATTTTGTAGATTCTATGTAGAAACCTTTGTTTTCCTTCTCTTTGCCATTGAAACCCTAGGGGTGATTTTAAGAACTATAAAAAAATAGAGAGGAAGTGTAATGGGTTGAGTTGACCCCAAAAATGACCTTTAATGATTGATAATTGATTTTGTATTCAAATACTCCAAGAAGGGAATTAAACCACACATAGTTTTCCCACCTAGTGTGATTCTACAATTGTGATCCTTGACTATATGTATGAAACTAAAAATTTGGCTTTGATACTTGACAATGTTATCTCTTGAATTGATTTGGAATGATTTAAACCTAAATTATGACTAATCCTAGTGAATGATATTAAATTTGGGAATAATAGGGAAGATTTTTAAATGTGTAGTGGTGTAAAATATAAATATAGATAAATCTTAAGTCCTTTAATGAATACATTTTTAATTGTATTTATACTGAAACCTTTTGATAGTTTCATTTAGCCTACTTTTGAAATGAGTGGGATGACCTAAATGAATATTTCAAAATTTGGAAAATAGTTGTTAAATGGCATGGGAATGAGGTTGCACTAGGTATATAGGTACATAGAAATGGACCTATCTACCTAGTGCAGACCTATCCAAAAAGGCAAGGAAAACTATATTAAGGTTGGAAAGAGTGATATACGGTAATTTTGAGCATTTTATAGGAAATTATTATGTATTAGTGACATAAAATAGAGGATTCAAACCTTCATATAGATAAATGGCAAATAAGAGTCATGTATTTGGTCGTAATTCAAGTGGCTCATGATGTGTTAATAAGTGAGATTATCAAGTACATGTGACCAGATTTAGGTGTCTACATTTTCTCATCCTTTATTATAGTAATGAAATTTCTCAACTAAAGGAGAAAGATAGATTTGAGTATATAAAACACACTTTATATTTTGATAGGAAACTCTAAATTTGTAGAGAAATCATTAGATCAAACCCTAGAATAACACATGAATTATTCATTGTTCATATTTAAAATTTGAAAAATTTAAAACACTAAGATTTTTAATTTTAAAAGAGAGAAAGCAAGTATTACAATTGTAGGGATATGAACCCATGTTGCTATATAAATTTTTAAATCATTGGATAAGCATTCCCCATTTTTAAATAAATTAAAGAGATTATTCCTCATTTTGAACCATCAGTGAATTGAGAGTGATCAAGTCCTAGTTTTGATTAACTAGTCAATCCCTTAGGTTGGAAAGATAATAATCCAACTCTCTTGAATGCAAAAAGTACATCATGTACTAGTCTAAAATAAGCTGGAACCACAATGTGCTCACTATATTGATGACAAAGGCATTTTTGTGTCACTAGACTCAAACATACATCACCTATAACATAAAGGTGGAACCACATAATGGGTTTATTAGAATTAATGACAAGGTCATTAAGTGTCACTAGACTCATTACCTCTATTCCCATAGATTTGAATTGAAATAACAAACATTTTTCATTAAATTTGTAAATTATATTATAGTTCATATGTGCATGAATATCATGCCTTTTGGATTTGAAAAATATATTTGTGTATGAAATAGTATCATTACCCCTTGAATATGTGTTATAATGGTATATAATTCCATGCATTTATATGCTCAACTATAACTATATGTGGAAACCTGTAATTCATGTTCTTGTAACTATTTTACATATGCCCATGCATATGCATCCAAGTGTATATGAATATGTACTCAAGTTTTTGTAAATTGAGTCCAGTTGAATTTCATATTCCCTATAATATATATAAAATGTATAACATCTATCATGTTATCTAGTTTTTGAGTTACTTTGAATCTTTGAAACCTTTACTCTATCATGGAATCTTTTTTTTGCTCATGGACGACTGAATCTATAAGACAAGCCCATTTCAATCCCTCCTTTTGATATAAGGTATTTAGTAAGTCACTTATCTCAAAATAATAGTTAATTGTATCATTTGATAAAGATAAAATCATGTATAATCATGACAATCATGTGGAGATTATGTCACCATAGTAATGCAATTACCATTGAAGCATGTATGAGACACAAGTAATACAAGCCATACAAGTGCCATGTATAAATAGATTTTTTAGTGAATAATGTAGTAATGTAACAATATTTTAATAATGTTACATAGTAAAAGTGCATGATATGAATCATGGAATCACTAATCAATCTCAACAAGCACAAAACATAATGTCATGGCATGTCAAACATAAGGTCAAGGGACACATAAAATAGTCATAAATATGTCACAATAAGTAATGCCAAGGTCCATATACAAAGAAAATTTAAAATGTCACAAAAACATGGCAAAAATATGTTCTACACACAAGTCCAAGTGGCCACACACAATAAGAAAGTAATTTTTAGCCTATCATGCAAGAAAGTAACTGTTGAAGCACTTAATGTGCTCCTTATATCACTAGGGAATGGGGGAAAAGTAAGAAACTCAATTTTGAGTCCTAGAAGAATTGGAGCTTGATTTTTTAACAAAATTACTATTTTAAATATCACAAATAGTATATATACAATCACCACTTATAATTCTATAAGTAGACCCTGTTGTAGGGATAGCAGATATTACACAATGATACTACTTGTTAATCTTTATGATATTATCTTAATATTTGCCAACTATTGCCCAAATATAAACAAACAATGAATATTTACATTATGAACTAAGCTAAAGTGATTCATGGGTAGATCCAAAGGAGATAAGGGTAAGGTAGGAAAGAGAATTTTCTTAAGATGATCAAAAGTACTAGTTCTACTAACTTTTATGACAACATATAAAACTAGCATCTACCAACTCTAGTGTATTAATCAAATATAAATAAATGTAGTTAAATCTTAAAATACAAATAAATGCATATATCTAGAATAATACATTACAAAAATATTACTCATTCACAATAAATTTCATAGCACATTTAGTTACAAATTTGATGAAAATAGAGAATTTATACTAGCAGGATTGTTAGCCTAGTGTTAACTCAATATAACATATGCATATATTGAATGTTATTGCCAAAGTAGATAGTATAAAAGAAACTATTATTCATCTATAAGTGTGAGAAATATAAATCATAGAACACTCACAATACATCACTTTAGACAAACTCTAGAATTATTGGCTTTATTGTATTAATTCTTATAATAGTTATTTTTTATTACAATGAGGGGGGACACCCCTATTTATAGGCTTCAAAACTACCTACACAAGTTCAAGTGGGCCCATAAACTGAACCCAAATTTATCCAAGTGGCTAAAATGTTACATACAGTGGAATATTCTAATTCAAATTTACAAAATAGAGAAAAATATTCTCTAAGGTCTCAAAGGAGGCTATTGGCTAGCCTATTGTTGTCTTTTTTTATTCTCTACTTCTTCCTTTGTCTAGACCTCTACACATGCCAAGTATTCCTAGTTAATTTGGGTAATGTCTATGATCATAAGATAGAATAAGTTAGGTATTTCCTTAATTAACCTATCATGTTTTATAAGTATTGGCCTCAATGCTTCCTTAATGGCATTTTCTTTCTCCAGTCTCTGGTTAGCGAAAACCATAATGATCATTACCTTAGTGGCTATCTTTTCACTAGAAATATCCTACTAGAACTTAGTATTGAACACCTTTATTTGAATCTTGAATTCTTGATCATCCATAAAGGTGCCATTAGTTTTGGTAATCCTAGTGACCACGGCATCTTTTAACATCAAAGTTATCTTGAATTATGTCTTCTCCAAGGATATGGTTGCATCATTGACTTGATCCATCCATCTATTTGATATCCTTATCTTATTCATCAGGATGTTAAATGTAGGAATAATATCCTCAAGTGGTATAACATTGATTTCTAAGAATTTATTGCTTCTTGCAACTCTATCCAAGTTTCCCAACTGGACATCATAGAGTGCAAGTTTCTGGTAAAGTTTAAAAACCACCTTGGATTACATGGTCCCATCTTCCTACCTCCTCTTCATAATTTTATATAATTTTAAAACATTGATAACAACATTTAATTTTTGAATTATAGTGTCATCTTGAACTATTTGCAATGTTTTCTCTTTCAACCTTTTCAACTCTTGTTGCATCCCCTTCATCACGTCTATTATGGATTCTGATTGAGCTTGAACTGAGGACACAAGGTCCTCTACATATTCTTCCACATCTCTAAGGATGGATTTACTCTTCCTTGTCAAAATTAAGATGGAATCTTCACTCTCATGGACTATATCTAAACTTGACTATGGATACTCACAATGCCTATTAACCACCCTCTTCATCATGCTTATGACATCATCATACCTCATGTTGATTTTGGGGTAGAGAAGACTACCTAAGGCCTCTCCTACCTTGATACTTGTATGATGTCTCTAAGATAATTTGGGGTAGTAATAGGTTTTGTCTATGTGGGAGGTGGTTGCAAGTGCTATGGTTGAGGAAGAGGCCAATTTTTTAGTAAGGATCTATAAGTTTATTAGGTCTAGCTACCCAAGTGTGTGAAATAGGGATTTAGCTAGGCCCATATCAAGGAAAAATAAAGGTAACTTAGTAGGCACACTCACTATTGAATTTTTTGTAATGTTGAGTGGATTTTGAAAGTTTAATTTCTTGGAAATAGGTTTCAATGGCCTTATAGGTGAAAGAGAACAAATAACAATTGAGGCACCTATTGTGTCTACCTAAGAAGAAGCTAAGTAATAAAGTGGGTAAGGTGAATCAAAAGCAAGTACTAGATTGTCTCATGCTAGTATTAATTGAGGATCAAGTATTGGTAGTTGCTACAGTTGATGACATTAGAGTTAATATGGAAGTAATGGTAGGGGAGGTAAAAGTGGAAGTAGAAGCAAATTCTATTGAGAAAGAAGGTAGTGGGTGAGTACTTACATCAAGAATCTAAGGTGAGATGGTGTTAATAATAGTCTCTTGAGAAACTTCTAGAGGATTTATTACCCCTCTCATAGTAGTCATCAACTCTTTTTTTCTAATGTAAACATTATCTATATATCTCCCAGCTAGTGCCTATAGTTTTTTCATTGAGAGCTTAATTCCTTGTTGCAATTTACCAAGGTAACTTATAGTAGGGTTATGTTAATTTAATATTTATAAATCATCTCCCATGGTGGATGCAAAAATTAATGTAGGCCCTTGGGAGGGGTTTAGTTGGTTGGTTGATCTTCTTTGCTCAAGCCGTGGACGTAGGCTCTAACTTCTTAAATTAGGAGGAAGTGGAGGCATACATGGTATATTCCTAATGAGAGGAACATTGTATTCTTCCTCTTCTTATTTTACCTATAATATACATTGAACATACTCCCATGAGTTGGCAGTGGCTGAGGTTTTATAATATATTTCTTCTTCTTCTCCCTATCTAGCCTCATTTCAAACTAAATATTATTTATAGCTGCATTCCTAAGGACCACCTCGTCATTCATGGCATTTCAGTGTATTCATTCACAAACTTCGTCTTGACTCTTATACCACATTATCACATCTTTTTTGAATTTTAAGAGGTGCTTTGTAATTACATTTTTGGGGTCTCATGCCCTAAAATCATCCTTAGGTAATATGTATGAGTCACTATGCCTTGTAGCCATAATGATATCATGCAATTTAATGATCCTAGTCCGTCCCAACTTATAAGGAGTCTTGTGGGGGAATATCTTGTTCTTAATTTTGAAGATACCATCAATTCCATGTAATAGTTGATAAGCCATCTCTTCCTTATCCAACTTCATAAAAACATATCTTGGTAACCTAAGAAGAGCTACCATTACTCATTCCATTTAGATGATTGTATAATTTGGGTATAGCCAGTAGCTTCCCATTTCCTTTAGTGTTTGTTTGACCTTTAGGGGAACCCTTTTTATCTCATGATCAATGGTTTAATTTTAGATAATTGGGTAGAAGTCTTCTACAATCACCTTTATGTTGAACCTAAAGTGGTGAATGTGTATTATAGAGAATAACTATGGCACAACCTCCAGTCATTTGTGAGATCATGAATTCTAACCTAATTATGTAATTACATAGATAACATCCAAAAAATAGCTTATTATAAATAATGAGGCATGATTATTTCAAGTATCATTCACTACATATAATATATTATTGCTAATAATATCCCAAATTGAAGGAATCTACTAATCATCTAGGATTATCTACAATAGTGGGATAGTTCTTATGTCTACATACCTAATACATGGGATAATGGATATTATATTTAGTATGGCCATACCAATCTTAACTCCCTTCCGTAATTATTGAATAGGCATATTCCCTTGTTCAACCATGAAGACAACCCTATTTGGTTTAGTTACCCATGATGCCAAGACCTTCTTTGAGGAGTGCACCTCATACTAGTTATCAATTTCACTCTAGTTATAGTCTACTTATGGGGAAGGAAGGTCATAATACTTTTAAAATATTTCCCTACCATGAAGGTGATTGGGATCCCTTGGTTTATTTATTTGAGTAACCCATCCTCACATCTCATCCTCCCAAAGATATCATAGACTATTTCAGCACATGGTATGACCTCTAGCTTCACTATGGCCTTGTGGAGATTTATAACATTGATTTCAAGGATGTTTTTATCTAATTGGATTATGTGAGGCATTGTCTTTTTCTCATCAACTACCCTATATACTTATACATTGAATTAAATGTTACTATACTACATGTCTCCTAAGTTTATGGCTTTGAGGATGAATTTCATGTCTTTAAAAATAACTAAATTACCATATTAAAATAGGAAGTCATCATTTCTAAAAGAAATGCTCTTACCCAGGGTAGAAGGACCTACTTATGCCATCTCAACAATGTTCTAGGTACCAACCAACATCCTTTTATATCTCTCTACAACATTCAAACTCTAATAATAACAATCAAGGTTCAATCTATTAATAAATCAAGATTTGTCATACTAGGAGAATGTAGGTAGCAGAGAGAGTAAACCTATATAGCTTAAAATGTAAATGTAGGTAAAAATAGTTGAGTTAAGTATATTTTTGAAAGATTTATTTTATGAATGTAATATAGATGGTGATTCTAGTTCATGATATATTATTAGTGATCTCATCAAATTTTCAAACATTTGGAACAACTTTGATTTATTTATTTTGGCATTTAATTACATTATAATTCAAATTTAGTTATAATTTAGATTTTATCCACCATCAATTTTATCTTTAAAGCTAAATATTTCCACCTTTTGACATGTGGTTGCCACCTCAAATCTAGCTAGGTACTCATGGGGATTGAATGTGACTACATCACCTAGTTAGCTTGAAGTCTAGACATTTGGAACATTTTGATTTCCTCATGGGCTCTTGAAATATAACTTAGTATGATGAATCATTTGTATCATACCATGTGGCATATTTCAATTCATGGAAAGCTCAAGGGTGGCCTTTTAGTTTTGATTGGTTTTGGGAGTACCACACATCACTCTCATAGGCAATTAGAGCTATTCTTTTTCAGGTGGATCTCTCATGAGCACTCATGGATTTTCTTGATAGGTGTCACCTTAAAAAGGATCTTAGATACATATCAACAACTTGGCATTAACTGGGTGGCTTGGGTAGAGACACAAATCCCTCTTGAAGGTAATCTAGTTAATTTCAAAATGTAGCTTCATGGGAATGATATGTGGCATCATTATGTATGCTGAAGGTGGACACAAATCACTTTTGTGGGTTTTTATTCATTATTCTACTAGGTATCATTATTAATAGGAGCCTTAAATAATTATATACCATAAATATTTGTTTAGATGGCTTGGGTGCTCCCAGATGTATGCCTTACAAGATCTCACAAGCTTTAGATAGATGTAATGTAATGTGGACATAAATTTATATTAGATGCACCTCTAGGGAAAACACATCACTTTGGGAGGATGCTTAGGTTTGGTTGGTCATGCTTGAGACATGTGGTGTCATCTTTTGGGTTTATATATCTTAGTGGGATGCATGGTATCTTGAATTATGCGGGCTTATTTGTGAAGGCTAAGACTTAGACACGTAGCCATGAGATTTGAATTCCAATGGCTATCTTCCTAGTGAGCTCTCTATATGATGTCACATAGCTTGAAAACTTCATATATTTACTCCATTTGTCTTATGCAAGACACTATAGATATCTAAGGCATTTCAAATCTTGGTGAGGTGGGCACCTATCTTTTTGAGTTATGGTCCAAACTTTGGCATCCCATGAGGTGTCATAAACTACTACATTAACTTTGAAATCCTAAAAGGCCAAGTGAGGAGCTTAGTTAGATTTGTGAAGATGTAATATCCCATTTTAAATAAACTTAAACAAGTCTAATGTGTATAGCTTTGAAACTAAATGATTAAACACAACATAAGGTTGGTTTAATAAGATCTAATGAATCTTGTTTCATCCATGCATATTAGAGATCTCAATTTCACTTCCTTCATGAGAGCCTATTTACACATCATCAAGACATTAATGGTGAATAATCCATTGTTTGAATAAAAATTAAGGAAATTTTAAAAACTCAAATATTTTTAAGTATGCCTTTTGTAAGTTCCCTAAGACGGACGAGGAAGAGCAGAAGCTGGTCAAGAATGGGGATTTCTATGAATTGGATCAGATTAAAGGGATTTGGAGGGATGTCTTAAGCTGCATAAGGATTACTTCATCCTAGACGAAAGAAGTAAGTGCGTGCACAAATTCCACTTTGTCTTCCTTAACCATTTCAGGCACAAGGTAAGTTTGTCTTTCCCTTTTATCTTCGCTTCTCCTTGGTCCAAAGTTTATATGCCCATAGGATAAAGGAAACTCGCCCTATCCTAAATGAAGGCCTTATTCTGTTAATCAAAGGCTACTACAAGAATAATTCAATGGTAAAGCACCCCAAATAGGGGAAAAACAAGGAGTTAGGGAATAGAAAGAGTGAAAGTGTAAATGGGAAAGGCAAAATCAAGCTCCCTAGCACTAAAAAGTAGAATGTAGAAGAAGAAATGGAACAGGAGAGAATTGATAAACCCAAGGAGGAAAACTTGGAAGAAGAAGAAGGAACTGAAAGCTGGGATACAAACTCTAATGAGGATGAAGAATGTCCTGAGAAGAATGAAAAAGATGATGTCAACACAGAGGAGGATTTTGCAAACAGAACAAAAGATACGGAGGAAAATCAGAAAGTGTCAGAGGATGAATTTGTCCAGGATGGCCCTGTTGAGGACCCAGCTTCAAAGAACGAAAAGGAAACTATAGGTCAG
>JARHVA010000695.1:450000-482500 GCA_037957365.1 Torreya grandis
AACCCATCAAGACTCAATCTCTACCTTGAACAAAGGGACTTTACAAGAGGTTGTTGTGGTTTTTAAGGATCACTAAGAAAGGCCAAAGTATCCAAGACTTCTCCAAAAGACTAGATTCTCCATATAGAAACCCTAAGCTAAGACTCCTTAATTAGAATGGTAGAATAATAGATTGTAAATAAGTGTAAGTAAATAATAACTCTTGATCATTGGTTAATAAAGATGAAAATGATCTTGTATATATAGGTGGATTTAACCCTAAGCCCTTCTAATAGTTTTGGTCGATAGGGTCAACCTAGTCATGCTAGTAAAATTAAGGACAAAAATTCATTAGGTCATAGGCTAGGTTGACCAAGGTCCAACATAAACCCCAAATGAATTTCACCTAAAATTATATAGGGTTGACCTAGTCAACCTAGTACAACTAACTATCAAAAGAAACATAAGGTGAGCAAAAGAAGGATGGAAAAAGGGAAAAGACTAAAGGAGTATGTAAAAGAGGATTAATATCTTAGGTTATGGTTTTAGGATCTATTTTCATTGGTAATAAGTGGTAATAATGGACAATAATCCTATGAAGCACCAATGGTCTGCCCACCCCTTTCTTGGTGCACCCATTAGGGCATGCACTCAGAGAGATGGAGTCTCAATGGGTTATTTTAAGATTTAAAGCATTGATATTTGATACAATTTTAAAATATTATTTCATATACATATTCCCCACTCAAATCAAATCACATGTCACTAAGGTGAAATAGGGGATAGTTCTTTGAGAAAGAACATAGTAACACACAACACTAAATCTAAAAAAAGTTGTAGTATTTTAAAGCATAAAATAACTTAAAATAAATGACTAAAATGTAAACAAATTCAAATTAAATGACTAGAAATTAAATGTGATGCATAACTTGACTTAACTTTATCAGTGGATGGTTCTCTCCTATGTTTGTAGTTTTGATTGTGTAGGGCATAGAGACTAGTTTTGACAAACCCAAGAATGTAAAATTAAAGATAAAGAACAAATAAACATAGGAAAGCCAAGATAATTAGTGATATGTGGATGGTATGTACTTAAAATTTGGCAAGATAGGGTGATAAGTGTTGAATTAGACAAAATTACCAAGTCAAACGTTAGTGTAAATTGAGTAACTAAGAAGACAAGGTTACTAAAGACCAAAAAACTCAAACAAGTAAACCTTAAGTAAGAAAGGAAAACTTACCAAATCAAACCAATGATATATGTTAGTAAGGATGGTAATTAGACATCAACATGAAATTAGTAACAATCATTACTTAAACAAAGATGGGAAAGTACAATGGTAAAACAATATTGATGAGTGAGAAGCAGCAAGCCTTACTCAACAATGGAAAAAGGTGCATAAAATGGAAAAACAACATTGATGAGTGAGAATTAACAATCCAAACTCACTCAATCAATGTAAAAAGTTACATTAAATTATAAATTGACTCAAGTTTCCACAAAAAGAGTGGTACAATAAATGACAAATGGTAAAATGAAAGCAAAACAATTATAAGAATGTAAATCTATGTTGTAAAGAAAGTAATCTAGAGTTACTCAGGCATGTTGTTGTGATCTAAGGATAGATAAAACTAAATAAAATTAGTGCTATCATTTGTTTAAGAGGTTAATAATAAGGAAGTAAATAATAAGGAGAAATAGATTTGGAATCACAAATTACCTATCAAGGGGGAATTAAAATGGGTGGAGGAGAAAATGAAGGAAAAAACAAGGTAGAGGAATTGAAGTTAAGACACTCAAATTAATTTTGTCAAAATAAGAGAAATTTTTACCTTAAGGAGTCTAAAGAACTTCTCTTATCCACACAAATCTTAGGTTAATAAATGAAGTATATATATCATCCCATGAAGGCTATATGCATGAAAAGTAAAATGGACCTACCCTCCCACAACATGTTTCCTATTCCTCATGATCCTTTATAGATTCATTGGTCTACTATTAATATTGGGTAATTTCATGAGAAAATAGGTATTATTATATAGTTTTTTGAATTCTCCTATTCCAATCTACTCACCTATGACAACCTAATAGACCTTAGCTCTATGTAAGGCTAACTATGGAGTTTTATATTAGATTAGAGATAAGAGATGTGTTTGTAATCACATATTTTGGTGTGATTTTGAATTTTGAGATTTTTACGTTGCCTTTTTTTCAAATTATTTGGCTTTAAAATTTCTTGATGGTTTTTTCTATTCCTCCTCTATACAGATTTGGAAAACCAAACATAGGTGCTAAAGATGACTTTAATTTGAATACTTGGTACTTGGTTGCTAATAGAGATAAATTTAGAGAGCATGGTGTTTAAGAGTCTCACAAATATAGGTGAAATAAAAGTGATATCTTGACTTTGACCTTGTTTTATCCAATGTGGAGTAAAAGGAAAGGAAAATAAGATGAATGACACATGGAACAATTTGAATTACTTCAAATCACAAAAAATTAAGAAATGGTAAAAAAAGAAGGGATAAAATGATAGTAAAGTGTGATTATTTATCATAATAATGAGGCAAATAGAGGAAAACATGTTAACATAGATTGTTTTAAAAATTCCATCTATCAAAATAAATAAAAGCTAAAGCTAAGAACAAGGATCAAAAACACATTCTAGAAAAAGAATGATAAGATGGTAATTTTATGAGGAAGGCCAAGTCCTATCCATGGGCTTAAACTACAACTCATAAAAGAGAAACTCACGAGGGTGATAAAATACATTATAAAAGTAAATGGGATAAGAAAAAGATGGTATTTATGAGGAAGACCAGGGCCTATCCAAAGTTTTAATTAAAAATCATAAAAGAGAAACCCAGGGGGGGCTAAAAAAAGTGTAAAAAGAGTATGAAAACAAAGAAGACTATGGTACATCATGAGGAATGTTGGGTCCTATATGTGGTTGTATAATGCAACTCATGAGAGAAAGGGAAACCAAAAGACCAAAAAGGAAGGACTAAAAGTTTATGAAAAGAGAGAATTGCTATAGAGGGGGAGACCTATGTAGGTATCCTACAAAAAGTGTTAGATAGATAGAATATATATAAATCATGAAACTAAGGAAATATTTAGGCAAAATACTTCTTGAGAAATTTCACATTGGTGGGCTCTTTGAAAATATGGCCTTCATTGGTTTGAAAGCAATAGGTACTAGACAAAGAATATCTTTAACTAAATAAGGTCCCCACCATTTTTGGACATATTTATCATGAGTGTAGTATAATTTAAGGACAAGATCATGAACATTAAATGTGTGGACTTTAACACATTTTTTATGTTATTTGGTAATATAGGCCTTCTATTGGTGGTTATGTTGTCGAGCAAAAAGTTGGTGTTCATCAAGGAGATCAAGGACATGAAGGTGAGATTCATGTAATTATTCATCAAGAATGACACAATGAAGAGATATATGAAGAGAGGGAAGCTCAACTTCTAATAGAAAAAATGATTCAAAACCATAGACTAGAGAGAACAGTGTTACCCCCATGAAAGTGTGTATGATAGTCCCATAGGCCCAAAGAGCAGGGTAAAGATGAAGGTGCCAATCCATGTGGGTTTCATGAATTATCTTTTGGAGAATTTTTTTTATAATTTTGCTAGTAACCTTGACTTGGCCATTATATTTTAGATGGTAATGTGTCAAAAATTTGTGATTGATCTTCAATTTAACACAAAATTGTTTGACATCCTTATTTTTGAAATTATCACCATTATCTAAAATGATAGTATGGGGAACACCAAAGCAACAAATTATTTAACTAAGAATAAATTTGGCAATGCTATTAATAGTGACATTAACAAGGGGAATAACTTCAACCCACTTGGTAAAATATTTGGTAGCAGTGATGATAAAAATATGTCCACCTTGGGAGTGAGGTAATTTATCGATGAGATCGAATACCCACATAGAGAATGTCTAGGGAGATTTGATAGTTTAAAGCTAGGTGGTAGGTGAATGAATTAGATCATCATGAATTTGAAAAGGATTAAACTTTTTAGTGAATTCAATTGGATCTTTTTCAAGAGTAGGCCAAAAGTAACCCATACATAGGCATTTACAAGTTGTAGCATGTCTATTATAGTGACCACCATAAATACCCCATGTTCTTGTTCAATAAGATGAGGGACCTCCTTTTTCATAACATAATTGATCAAAGTACCTTTAACATTATGATAATAAAGGATGTTATACTAAAATACATAATTAAAATATTTTTTTATGAATATGAGTGTTTTCATGAGAGTCTAAGTTAGAAGGATAAGTTTGGTGTTCTAAAAATTGAATGATATCTTTATACCATGAGCTTTGTCAAATGGTGACATATTCGATGTGGTAGATAAGAAAATGTGGTGGTTGAGTAGAAGATGGATATTTTATTATTTGTATAATAAGATTAGGATAAAAAATAACTTGGTGTGGATGAAAGAGAGAAGTTGAAGAAGCTAGGGAATTGGCAATGGAATTTTGATCTCGAGGGATAGACTTAATAATGAAAGAGATGAAATAAATGGCAAGAGTGGTTGAAATTTGATGATAGGTATTGATATTCTCACTTTTGCATTGGCAATAACCATTAAATTGGCAATAAATAATCTAATAATTACCTAAGGCATGGAGGTATTGGATGTCTAAATCAAGGGAAACTCTCATGCCTAAGATTAGAGATTCATACTTAGCCATATTATTGGTGACATAAAATGTTAAATGGAAGGATAAAGGAATGATTTTTATAAGAGGACTTGTAAGAATGCAAACCATGCTAGCTCTTTAAAGTAATTTAACACCATCAAAGTGAAGGGTCCATGTATCCTCATTCAAGTCAACATTAATTTTAGGAAGCTCTTTGATAGCTACTTTTGGTTTATTAGTATCAGAGGGAATAACAGATTCATCAAGTTTACTTGCCTCAATATTATTGGTAACATTATGAAAATAATCTTTGAGATAAATAACTTGATTAAGACCTTAAATTTAGACAATATTGTCATTTGGAAGAGTATCTTGAAGGTGACTAGCGGTTGGTACATGAGATACAACAAGTTGGATAAGTATAACTTGTCCTTTGACAAATTTTTGAGTTATAATGTGGAGATTAAATTACATAATAAGGACAATCCATTTTCCAATTCTATCTCTAAGAATAAAGGCTTAGGAGAAGAAATGACAAAGGGGGTCAAAATGAATGATGACATATGTGGTTTGGTATAGAATGTAATGTCAAATATTTTCAACTATGAAATAGATGGTGAGGTAATCATGTTTGACTTTCATATAATGTTTCTCATAATTTATGAGGCATCAACTAATGTAGTAGATAACATACTCTCTTCCAGTATCATCTTATTGGACTAAAAATACCCTAGTTGATATAGGTGTGGAAGAAGTATATAGAATTAATGGTTGATAGTTGGAGGGAAGATGAAGTGTCGATAGGTGAAGCAATGATCTTTCATGTTATCAAAATATTTTTGACAAGGGTCTATCCATTCGAAGGCATTAAATTTTTTAATAAGATAATTGATAAAGTGAATGCGGTAAGTAATTTTAAGAATAAATCTTCTAATTACCCCAAGTTTTCCTAAGTGAAAATGTCTAGAATAGATTGAGGAATAAGAATTTTTATGATAGCACTAATATAAGTTGGGTCAAGATTGATGCCTTGGAGAAAGACTAGGAATCCTAACAATTTTCTAGATGTGACACCAAAGATGCATTTATTAGGATTTAATCTAACTTGGTATTTAATAAGATGGTCAAAGATGACAACAAGATTATAGAGATGAGTCTTACAATTGTTGGGTTTAGTAATGAGATCATCTACATAGGTTTCAACAACTTTATGGATAAGATCATGAAATATGTGAGTCATTGCTCGTTAGTAAGTGAATCTAGAATTTTTGAGGCTAAAGGGCATTTTCACATAGAAATAGGTGCCCCATTCCATGGTGAAAGTAGTCTTATATCGGTCCTGAAGGGAAATGTGAATATGATTGTATCCCAAGAAGCAATCCATAAGGCATAACGTTTCATAACTAGGTATGGAATAAATGATGACATCTATTGAAGGTAAAGGGAAATTATCCTTGGGACAAGAAATATTAAGATTGTGAAAATAAATAAAAATGTGAGTGACCATAGTGACATTTTTTTGAATGGGAATAATATTACAAACCAATTTGACATAGTCCATTGGTTTGATAAATTTAGCATCAAGAAGCTTGATGATTCTTTGTGACATAAGGTGGAAACCTTAGGTGGAAATTTTCTTTGTTTATGATGTATAGGCTTAGCATCATGATAAGTAATGATGTTATGTAACACAATGTTAGCATCAATACTAGGCATGTCCTCATATGAAAAAGTGAAGATCTCATGATATTTATCAAGGAATAAGATAAAATTATCATGCTTGGTAGTTGAGATTTTATGAGAAACTATAATTGGTCAAGGATAAGATGGAGTACCATATTAAATGTGAGTGGTTTCTTAGATAAGCATAGCATTTCCATATTGGAAATGGTATGGTGCATTAGGTAAATAATATACTAGATTAGTTTTGGGGTTAATGCTATCAATAAAGTTATTGAAAAAATGATTTTTGGTTTTAAATTCCCAAGTTTATGATGTTGCCAATGAAGTTGAGGTTCTTGGGAATGAAGTATTTCAAGAATAGATTCTTCACTAGGAAAGGTGGGAGGAGGACCATAATACTCAACATCTATTTCAAGATCTAAAATTTTATTACCATGGTGATCATACTCAGATTATATCTAATGGATATTGGTTGCCTTGGCATCTAATGTAATCGTAGGAGTAGGAGAATTAGATTGATCAGAAGGGATGGGAGTGTTGTTGGTTTCAATTATGGGGGAAGGATTAGATGCAATGATTATATCCTTAAGTGGTAAAGAAGATGTAGGAGTTTTTAGAGGTTTAAAAGGTAAGATTTTTTATACCACCCAAGGAGTATCAAGAAGCATAGAATTAGTAGGAGGCACATGACCTTTTGGCTCTAATGCACGATCCATATAAATAGTATGAACATCCCATTTAAAAGCATGAATTTAAGATAATGTTTCTTGATAATGTTGCAAATCTAAGTCTCGAGATTGAGCTTGGGCCATTATGTAATTATCATCATATGTTGGATAAAATGTACATGCTTGAGATTGAGGGGGAGTTTTAGAAGGTGAAATTCCAATATTATTGAATGTACGTGGAGACATGATGAGAGGATCTTGAAATAATTTGGCCACTCCAAAGTCATCACAAGTGAAGGAATCTTTAGGTAAATAAGGTTCTTGAGTATTGAATTGAGGGGGAAAATGTATAATCTCATTAATAAGAGGAATAATATGGTCCTTAAGTAATAAAGAAAGAGGAAGCCACTCTAAAATGTAGGGAGGTATCTTGGAAGTATTGCAAGTATGTTTCAAATCATTGGTTCATCATCATCTGAATCATCAAGAGTAACTCAAAAGTCAGGATTGATGTTGATGAACTTGATTAAAGAGCACAATTGATCTTAGGAATGGTAGGAATATGATACTGAGATTTGGGATTATGAAGTTGAATACTCCATGGGTTAGGATCAGCCTCATTCTTATAGCATTATCCATTACATAATAATTTAATGCAGTTGCTACTAGAATAAGAAGTGTCCCTCATTATATGAGTCCATGGGTGACTAAAGAATATATTATAAGATAAGGGTAAATCAAGGACCATAAGCTTAGTTTGAATGGTCTTAGGTCTGATTGTTAATGGAAGCCAAATGCAACCAAGTGGATTTTGATTAGTTTTATCAAAACCATGACAAGTAATATGGGTTTGTTTAAGATGATCCTTTTTATAACCAAGTTGTTGGATAAGCCACAAAGATGTCACATTAATACTAGAGCCTTTGTCAACTAAAACTTTATGGATAAAGGTATTATTAATGGATATTTTAAATAAAAGTGGTAAATCATCAGCATGAAAAATAATTTCATCATTGATCATCTCCTCTTTAATAAATTTAAGAGAAGGATTGGAAGAAGGAAACATGGTTTTAATGGTATGCACAATGGTAGATTGAGGTTTAAGAGAATGTGGCTCTTCATCTATAGAGGATGGATCTTCGATTTCTTATAATTGTTACATAAGGAACTTTTAATGATAGGGGGATGTATGAACCAACTCCATGAAGGGAATCCTACAAGGCATATAGATAAGCTATTTAATAAAGTTCCAATGTTATTTACAAGAAGAACCAATACATTGTTTAGGAGGTAAAGTAGATTTTGAAGGAATATAAGTGGTTGGGGGTTCAAAAGGAATAAGTTGTTCCTCAAGAAATTTTGAAGTGTTATTAGTGGTGGTAACATATTTGAGAATTATGCAGAAAGGAAAAGTTATGAGCTACATGGAAAGACTCCATGGATCAAAGCCGCATATCACTATGACTTTTTTCAAAAATTGGTCTGACGAAAGGGTCACCCTGCATGGTATCACAGTGAACTTAACAGAGGATTTTATAGCTGAGGTTATAGGGCTGCCTATGGAAGGACTCAAATTTTCCAAGTAGACAAGCATTTCGAATGAGGCCTTTTGTAAGTTCCCCAAAACGGATGAGGAAGAGCAGAAGCTGGTCAAGAATGGGGATTTTTATGAATTGGATCAGATTAAAGGGATATGGAGGGATGTCTTAAGTTGCATAAGGGAGTACTTCATCCTGGACAGAAGAAGTAAGCACGTGCACAAGTTCCATTTTGTCTTCCTTAACCATTTTAGGCACAAGGTTAGTTTGTCTTTTCCCTTTTATCTTCACTTCTCCTTGGTCCAAAGTTTATATGCTCATAGGAAAAAGGAAACACGCCCTATCCTACATGAAGGCCTTATTCTGCTTATCGAAGGCTACTGAAAGAATAGTGTAATGGTAAAGCACCCCAAACAGGGGAAAAATAAGGTTTCAAGGAATAGAAAGAGTGAAAGTGTAAATGGGAAAGGCAAAATCAAGCTCCCTAGTGCTAAAAAGTAGAATGTAGAAGAAGACACGAAACGGGAGAGAATTGAAAAACCCAAGGAGGAAAACTTGGAAGAAGAAGAAGGAACTGAAAGCTGGGATACAACTCTAATGAGGATGAAGAATGTTCTGAGAAGAATGAAAAAGATGATGTCAACATAGAGGAGGATTCTACAAATAGAACTGTAGATACAGAGGAAAACCAGAAAGTGTCAAAGGATGAATTTGTCCAGGATGACCCTGTTGAGGACCCAACTTCAAAGAATGAAAAGGAAACTTCAGGTTAGGATGATAATCGAGAGACGGATATGGAAATTCAAACTGGAATTAAAGAGTGGGAACAAAAGAGTCGAAAGGATATCTTTGAAGAAGCTAGGAACAGTCCCAATAAAAATTCTGAGGAATGGAGAGGGAAAAAATAGAATGATGAAAAACACACACCTATGACTTGGATTAATTGTAAAGCAGAGGCATCATCCCAACTTGATTCTTGGATGTGTAGGGAGATTATGGATCTCAAGAGGAAAGTGGAAACTATGGAAGATACCCTGAAAGCTATTTGGAACAAAATAAACAATATGGAAAATCAGATAAGGGAGATCCTAGTCAAGCTCAAAGCCTATGAAAATAACCTCTGGGAACTTATTAAGGACAACAGAATGAAAATGGAGGAAGTTACGTCCAATATTTGTGCTGCTGTTATCAATATAGGTAAAAGAGCCAATGAGGAGACCAAAGCCCTGGAGGGACCCAGCAAAAGGACGAGACAAAGTTCTAGAAAGAAGGTTACACAAAAAGGAGCTATGCTGGCCGCAACCACTGCCCAAGATATTGTTATGAAAGGAAAAGAAACTATGAAAATGATATTGGAACTGGATGAATAATTTGGTTCTTCTTGTTGATTTAGTAACTGGTCCTGTTCTTTGTTTTCTTTTTATAATCCTTTGCCTTTGGTGTTACCAGATTTTTGTTAAATCTAGGTTTTGACCGGAAGTCTTTCTGGTGGTTTCAGGTCCATTAAAAACTTGTTTTTGCTACTTCCTTGTAGTAGTTTTTAGGCTTTGCCTGTGGTCTTGGATGATCTTTCTTTCTTTCATTGTAACAGGGTTTCGGGGCCCTTTCAAAACCTGCTTTTACCTCAATCTAAAACATATTTGAGAATTTGATCTTCTAAAGATTATTTCTTAGGTTTATTAAAATGATCTTTATGAGCTAGCTTGTCATGATAATTGACCTTAACAGTGTTAACATATTGGGAATTGTTATAATATTGGTTATAATCAACATCAATGGCATAAACATCCTTGGTAGTTGGATTATTAGTTATAGAAAAATATTTTTGTTTATTTGAGGTAGAAGTTTTAGAAACCTATAATTTTTGAGAAGTGGTAGTGTACTCTTGATGATGAAGATTGATCATAGATTCATGATTAAATAAATCACCAAACATATAGGAAACAACAAATTTAGTGAGCCCTCTACAATATTCATGGGAGTGACCATTGTCAGAATAGAACCAAGAAAATTCATTAGGTTCATACCACTTAGGAGGATTGATAATATAGGTCAAAGGATTAGAGGGTGGTAAAAATCATTTCATTTATTGCATAGAAAGTGGTGTGTGAGAGTAAAGGGATATCATTTTTCAAAACTTCTAGTTTGATTTTTGGAGTGTTACCATTGATACCAATAGTAGATGTTTGAAAAGATACTTTAAGAAGTTTAGGATTAGGATTGAATTACTTCACGAGAAATTATTGGCATTTAGTTTGGTTAAGAGATTCATTAAGTGTTTGGGGAGTAAAAGTTTAAACCTTATATTGAAGAGAAAGAGTCAAAGAAGTTATAAAAAGCTTGAGAAAATTATCATCATTCATGTTATGGTTGGATTTATGGGCCAATGATTTCCATATTTTGATAAAGTCATGTTCTAATTCAGTCAGAGATTTCTTAGCATTGATGAAGTGGCTAAGACAATTTGTGGGAATATGATTATGTTGAAACTCTTTAACTAAAGGTTTGACCAAATCTTAAATTTTCCAAATAGAGTGTTATGAAAGTTGGTTGTACCATTATAATACATTTCTAGTAAAGTTTTTAACTAAGAGTTTAGTTTTGGGGAAGGTATTAGTTTGGATCTACTCTTTGTAAAAGTTACCAAAGTCTTTGAGAAATGAGGTTGGGTCTTTAGTCCCATAATACTTGATAGCTGGAGATATGTTACCAATATCAATGGACATAATGAAAGGAGATAAAGTCTCATTTTTAATAGTTTTAAGCATATTGTTATTCATTATGGGTTGAGGAATAATATTATCTGAAGCATCTATAAGAGGTAGAGAAATAAAATTAGGATTAGTTTGAGGATGGATAGCTAGAGGTTGATTATCCATATTAATAAAATGATGTTGTATTTTCATCATTTGATTGATTTTAGAGTTTTACGTTATGTTAATTTTTTATATGACTTATGCTAGTAGTTGAGTTGTATCAATAGGTGAGTTGGTGTTGGTAGGAACACTCCCCAAATTGTTATTAGAGGGATGGTTATTAGAAGATAGATGATTAGTGAGATTATTGAGTAAAGTTGTGTCAATTGTTTCCACATTAGTTTGAAGATTTTGAATATGAGAGGTATCTTGGTAGGTATAGAAATGATCAAACCCATTAGCTTCATCTTGAGGTGTGATTTTCACCATGTTATAAGTCATGGATAAAGGAGGGAAAGAGGTTTCCTAAGAGTGATGGTGTTCTTAGGAAGAAAAGAGAGGGAGAAATGAACATCCCATATAGTATCTAAATGGATTTAGGATATATAAGAATATGCTAAAAGGGAAATTCATGATGACTTGAGAAAAATGAACAAAATACTAAGACGATGAAAAAAAGAACTGGGTCAAAAAATAAGGAAAGTAGAAAAAGGTACAGAGTTGACTGGGTTAACCTAGTATAAAAAATAAGGGTTTAAAAAGTGTATAGAGTTGATAGGGTCAACCTAGTTCTATAAACAAAGGTTAAAAAAGTGTACAGAGTCAACAAGGTCAACTTAGTACTATAAGCAGGGGAAAAATAGATAGTTTGCAAGAGATTATGTCAAGAAAAATGACTATGTACTAAAACAAGAAAAATTTTGCAATTAATTTTGAAATTATAAAGTGAAAGGAAACACACAATAAATTGGGTCAATGAGGTCAATCCAATTGAGACACACAACACAAAACCTTGTACCAACACTAACCAATGCAATTTTTTGAAATATAAAACACAATTGAGCAAATAACAAGAAATCAACTTGGAAAGTAAAAGCTAACTAAGTGGTCATAATAAATGTTTCTATATTAGTAGAATATAATTTTAGATGTGATAGGAAGTTGACTTTAAGCAAGGAACTAGAAGGTAATCTAATGATGGTTTTAAGATGTTTAGGCTAAAAAAGATTTATATTGGCAATGGTACTGGCTTGGTATTGGGGTCTACCTCTTCATTTTACACACCAAAATGATAAGGATGTCAAGTGCTTAACTAATATATACCATTAACCATGTGTTTATATTATCCAAACAACTAATTTAGCTTCCCCTTTGGTGATTAAATCCAAGTAGCTAGGCCTTTGGTAGACAATTGTTAAATATTTTGTGATTTGGTAGTGTGTGAATAAAAGAGAAAATAGTGCAATTAAATGGTATATTAAAAAACACTTAATTAGACTATTTGATCTATTACAAGCATGTAATCAATAAGAAATGAAAACACAAGTTAATTATTAGCATATAAGTGTTAATTCTAACTTTGAAACACAATATAGTGTTGATTCATATGATAGTGTAAATCACAAAATATACCTATCCATAAGACTAGATTCTCCAAGTAGAAACCCTAAGCTATGACTCCTCAAGTAAAATGGTGGAAGAGCAAATTATAAAGAAGCATAAGTGAATAATAACTCTTGATCATTGGTTAATAATGATGAAAATGGTCTTTTATATATATATGTAAATTTAACCCTAAGTCCTTCTAAAAGTTTTAGTTGATAGGGTCAGCCCAATTGACCTAATACAATTAAGGACAAAAATTCATTAGGTCATGGTCTAGGTCAACCAAGATCTAACCTAGACCCTAAATGAATTTCACCTAAAACTATGCAGGGTTGATCTAGTTAACCTAGTACAAATGACTATCAAAAGGAGCATAAGGTGAGAAAAAGAAGGATGGAAAGTGGGAAAAGAGTACAGGAGTATGCAAAAGAGGAGTAATAGCTTAGGGAATGGTTTTAGGAGCTAGTTAGATTGGTAATAAGTGACAATAAGGGACAATAATCTTATGAATCACCAATGGTCTACCCACCCATTTTTGGTACAACCCTTAGGGTGTTTACTTAGATAAATTATGTCTCGATGGGTTATTACAAGATGTAAAGCATCAATATTTGATAAAAGTTGAAAATATTATGTGTATACATTCCCCACTTGGTGGTGAAGGAATTTTTTATTCTATCATTCTTATCCACTAAGACTTGGTTTTAGCCTAAAAAACCATCAAGAAATAACATCATTCTAGACCCTCTCACCAACTGAATGACCTCATCTAGGGATGTCAAGGGGTAGTTATCCTTCTCCAAATATCTATTCAAATTTATGAAATCAATGTAGGGTATGATCTCTATGTTTTTATTTTGGACTAGCATAGGATTTATAACCCATGCCATGTGTCATATTGGGAAGATTATCCTTGCATATAATAATTTATTTACTTCCTTATAAATTAAAGGTTCTAAAACTAGATTCAGTAGCCGTTGTCTTTGCTTGAAAGGTTTACAGGCCTCTTTCAAGGGGATAGTGTGAGTAATAACACTAATATCAAATATATTAAGGTCATCATATGAATAGGCAATGCCATCTTTGAACTTCATTATATAGGTAACAACTTACTTCAATTCTTTATTGATGCAAACAAAATAATGTTTAGACTTTGTTCATTCTTGGGACTTCCCAAGTTGACTTTCTTATAGTCTTTTTTGCTCACCTTGGGTTATTTATCTTCATCTTTTTGCCTATCTAGATGGAACATCCTTTCTAAAGATATCATGCCTTTGGGTATTTGGTTCTCTTTTAGTTGGATCACTCCCTCTTCTTTGTCCTTTAAAATTTGTAAAAAACCTTCATCTTGTTCATTAATGATGTGAGATTTCAATATTCCAGCATTACATATGAAGTCAATTATCTACTTATCATCATCAAAAACTTGGAATTGATTGATTTTTTTTGGAATGGAATGGCATGAGACTATCTCCATGATAAAATCTTACAAGTTCAAATGCTTTATAGGAACTATGTTGATTTCCTCTACAACTAGAGCATCTACCAATTGGTTTTGTTCCTTTGGAAAGGAAACAGTATTGAATGAGTCAAAATAACCAATTAAATCCCAAGCTCTAAATTTATGCTTTCTTAAACAAAATAGCTTGAATCGGTATCTACTTTTGACTTGATTAAAAACTAATTCTAAATCACCATAAACTAATAACTATTTTACCTTATGTTTGATTACAAACCAAAGACCTAAAATAATATCTTCATATTCTGCTAAATTGTTAGTGTAAGATAACTATAATCTATAATAAGCTAGATATTGTTTTCCATCAAGATTTGTCAAAACAATTCCAATGTTAGACCTTTGCTTCACTCATGTTCCATCAAAGTGCAATGTCCAGGGGCCTTTACTATCTTATTTTGCCTTGTCATCTATATCAACATTAGTGGTTTCCAAAGTGTAAACACCCAAGTCAAAGGATTGGTAATTTACCTTTTCATTCGTGGCATTGTACTCAATAATCATATATTTCATCTTCGATTCTTGATTAATCTTGATCTGATTGGGAATCCCATGCCAAGGTAGACACATGTGAGAATACTCCATGGACATATATCCATTCATGGATTTAGTCTAATCATGACTCAGTAATAATCCATAAGCTTCAAGTATGCCAATGAACTAATGGATTCATGGCTCATAGGTGAGATGCATATGAATATTAAATAATTTGCTTACCACTTTCACTCTTAACTTGTCCAACTTCACCACTACCTTCTTAGATTTGACTGGGTTCAATCTTAATTTTTTATAGATTCCTAAAGGCATAATGTTAGCTAAATCACTATAATCAAGTAAGAAATTATGAATATTCTTACAAAAAGTCATTACAATCAACAATAATGGTGTAAATCATGATTAATCTTATATATTACCACATTTACATTAGCCTATTTATATTTCCTAGAGCTAGGATTTTCATTTAATGATTTTATAATAAAATCACATTATTTGATGAATTAGGTGAGTTCATGTATTTTTATGTTTGCCTTGATCTTCTTCATGTCTTCCACTATGTTGTGTCTAGCTTTTGATGTTGTACAGGGAGCTTCTATTATTGGTTGACTTTCCTTACATTTAGGGTGTGGAAGAGTATTGTATATACTTCTATCATGAGGTGTATCTAGTCCATTACGTAGGTGGAAGTTTTCAGAGGTGGTTCTACACTTTACTTCTCAACGTATAGTTACTTATTTGGTATTGTTGAAAAACATGTATTTACTCAACATTGTCTTTAGGTTCATTTTCATCTTGACTGGGAAAGTCATATGTCTCAACCATGAGGACTATTTCTAAGGTTCTAGAGGTATTATTGGTATTATCAAATATTTTAAAATTATGTTTATCAATGGGATTCATCTCAAATCCCTACATTTGGCTCTGAATGGATTCAAATGCATGACATTACTCAACACAGTCTAGCTCTCCATGTCTAGTTGTATTGTTTACTCATCACCAATTAGGCAAGGTCATCTCACAAATGTTAATCTCAGGAAACTTGTGCAAAGGGGGATTGATATTATTTTTAGACATATTGAAAGGTTTTTTATATCTCTAGAAATTATAATTTCTATGAGAACTCTCACTAGTATTTCCCATTTGTTTCTTGAGATCCAAGAAAATCATTAGTGACCTTCTGAACAGTTATTTATATTGAATCTAATTCTCCCTTTGGAGGCTCTAATCTCTTTTTTTGGGTTGTATTTTGAACATTAGTGTTGTTTACAAGCACCATTATTTGACTGACATTAATTTGGGGATGTGCTCTATAAATATCTTGGTTAAATAATCCTAGATGTTGGTTGGGTGAAGTGTGGCTCAAAGGCAACTAGTTATTCACTTGAAATTGGTTCAATGCAGGCATGTTCTACTTCATGTTGGGTATGATATTTAGATAAGGAATCATCAGGTCAAAGTTTGTTATAGGAAAGGTAGTATATCCTTGAGGTTATATTTTTTCATCAATATGAAATGCCTTATTATATTCCAAAGGAAACATGCCAATATTCAAGGCTCTCCTCAAGAAGATAGTCATCATTAGGTCTAAGGAATTCTTGTATATTTCTAAAACTAAGTCATCCATCAGCTTATATGGTGGAAATGTTAGGGTATACATCTTTTGGAAACTAGCATTGAATGTTATAATTGGTTAATTTATGCCATTTTTGAGGGTGGTAAACTATTGTTACACAAATTTTGAGCTTACTACACTATCAAATTAGCAAATAAAGATATCATTGAACTAATCCCATCCCATGATGTAATCTTATGTTGAGGAACCAATCATAAGTTTCATCTTAGAATGTAAATGGAAAGAGATAGTATGCCACATCCTCATGGATCACATTAATTAGCCTCAAGGATGATTTAAAGGACTTGATATGTTATTTAGTAGTTACTTTACTGGTGGGGGTAAAGAGAGGAAAATATTTCTTTGGATTCCTTGGTAGATCATGCACAAGTCTATGGACATTGATGGATGAGCCAGTTAACCATGCCATGACTGGAAATAGGGGTTGCAAATTTTGGCTAGATGGGGAATTTGGCTACGTTTCCAAGGATGTCAAAGGGATCATAGGTTTAGATCAGTATTTGGTTCTAATCTTATGTAACTCTAGGATTCATAATGGGTACTAAGAGCAAAGGAGCTTTAAAGATGGTCTCATAAGTGAGAAATATCACAAAGATTAATTAATCTTTATATAAAATCCTTAGATCAAGTATATTTACCTTGATGTTTAAGGATCCAAGACTATAAACCTCAGAGTTTTTAGTTCTTTCATAAATATTGTTATTCTTGCATGTTAAACAATAAAGATCAATGTTAAACCAATATTTTAAAGCAATCCTACATCTAATTTTACAACCCAAGAGTGATTGAGAACTTTAAATTTTTTTAAGCACAAATATATGCAAAGGTTCACTTAATCCTAAAATAATTAGAGTAAATATGATATTAAACATATAGATCTAGTACAATAGAGATCCCAAAGATTGATCTTTACATAAATTCTTGCATATATCTATGTCATCTACCATGTTCATACCAACCTTTACAAATATGATCAAAATAACCTTGAATATGTTTTAAGGATGGAATATTCCACTTATCTTTTCATAAATTTAGACCAATACCTAGGCTATTTACTAAATTTATCCAAATGAACACCAACTTTGGTGAAATCATTCAAAGAATGCAAAGTATGTAAAGATTCATGTAAAGAATGAGAATCTTTAGTGTTATTTAATAATATTTATGTACTTTGAAAAAATTAAGCACAAATTTAATTAATTGCATTAAAATTATAAAAATATGCATGAAAGTAATTACATAAAGGCTCTCCTTCTGGCACCTTAAAATTTCCCTTATTGATGCACTTAATGTGCTCCCTATGTCACTAGGGAATAGGGGGAAAGTAAGGAACTCAATTTTGAGTCTTGAAAGACTCAGGGCTTGTTTTTTTAACATAATTACTATTATAAATAGCAAAAATAGTAGAGATATGGTCATCACTTAGAATTCTACAATCAAACCCCTATTGTAGGGGCAATAGATATTACATAGTGACACTACTTGTTAATCTTTCTGAAATTGTCTCAATATTTCCCAATTATTACCTAAAATATTAAAAAAATGAATATTTACAACATGAAATAAGCTAAATTGAGGCATGATTATATCCAAAGGAGAGAAGGGTAATTTAAAAAAGAGAATTTGCTTAAGATGATCAAAATTACTAGTTCTACTAACTTTTATGATAACAACATATAAAACTAGCATCTACCAACTCTAGTGTGTTACTCAAAGATAAATAAACATAATTGAAGATTAAAAGGAAAATTACACATTTAGTTGTAAATTTGATGAAAACAAAACATATATACTAGTAGGATTGTCAGCCTAGTGTTAAACTCAAGGTAATAGATGCATATATTGAAATTTATTACCAAATTAACTATAATAAAATAAAATATTAGTCCTATATAAGCATGAGAAATAAAAATTACATAACATGCAAAATACAACACTTCAAACAAACTCTTGAATTCTTGGCTCTATTGTATTAATTCTTATAACAATTATTTCTAATTATAATGAGGGGGAACACCCCTATTTATAGGCTTAAAAACTTCCTACACAAGTTTAAGTGGGCCCATAAAAGGTTCCCAAATATAGCCAAGTGGATAAAATTTTACATACAGTGGAATATTCTATTTCAAATTTACAAAACATAAAAGAATATTCTCTAACGTCCTAAAGGAGGCTATTGACTAGCCTATTATTATTGTCTTTATTTCTTCTCTACTTCTTCCTTTATAAAAACCTATGAAAATTCCAAGTAATCTTAATCAATTTGGGTGAATTATAGGATCATGGGTCAAAATAAGTTAGGTATTTCCTGAATTATCCTATCATGTTCTAGAAGTATTAGCCTTAGTGCTTCATCAATGGCATCTGCTTTCTCTAGTCTCTGGTTGGAAAATACCATAATGTTCATTACCTCAATATCTATCTTTACACTTGAAATATCCTACTATAACTTGGCAATGAACACCTTCATCTGGACCCTAAATTCTTGATCATCCATGAAGGTACCATTAGGCTTGGTCACCCTAGTGACCATGGCATCTTTTAACAACAAAGCTATATTAAATTATATCTTCTCCAAATATGTGGTTGCATCTTTGAAATAATTCAACAATATATTTAATATCCTTATATTTTTCATTAGGATGGTCTATGTATGAATAATTTCCTTGAGTGGTAGAACCTTGACATCTAAGAACTTATTACTTCTTGTAACTCTAGCCAAGTTTACCAACTTGGAATCATAGAGTTCAAGTTTTTGGTCAAGTTTGATGGCCACCTTGGGTTGTAGGGTGCCATATTCCTACCTCCTCTTCATGACTTTATATAAGTTAAAAACACTGATAATGCCATTTATTATTTGAATTATAATGCCATCTAACACTATTGTCAATGCTTATTCTTTCAACCTTTTTAACTATGTTTACATCCCCTTCACCAAGGCTATTATAGATTCTACTTGAGATTGAACTAAGAACATGGGGTCCTCTACATATTCTTCGACCTCTCTAAGTCTAGCCTTCCTATTCTTTGTCAAAGTGAAGAGGGACTCTTCACTCTCATAGACCATAGCTGAGATTGACTATGGCTACTCAACCTATCTTTTAACCACCCTCTTCACCATGCCTATGGTATCATCAAACCTCATGCCAATTTGGATGGTAGATACGACTACCTAAGGCCTCTCCTACCTTGCTACCTATATGATGCCTCTAGCGTAATTTATGGTAGTATTATGTGTTGGTTGTGTGGGATATTGCTATAATGGAGGTGCTTGGGTTGAAAAAGAGGCCAAAGTTGAAATAGGGATGTACATGTTTGATGGGTCTAGCTTCTCAAGTGTGTTAAATAGGGATTTGGCTGGGCCCATGTCAAGGACAAATGAAGATAACTTAGGAAGTACACTAATTTATATATCTATGGTAATGTTTTGTGGATTTTGAAATGTGAATTACTTGGAAATGAGTTTCAATGGCCTTATAAGCAAAGGGGAACCAATAGCAAGTGAGGAACCTATTATGGCTACCTAGGAGGAAGCAATGTCAATATTAGCATGAGAAATAAAGTGGGGGAAGGTGAAACCAAAGGAAGTACTATCTTGGCTCATGTTAATTTCAACTGAGGATTGGGTATTGGTATATGTTGAAACTAATGGAATTGGAGTCATTATGGAAGAAATGGTAGGGGAAGCAAATTTGGAAATAGAAGTAGATGATATTGAAAAAGAAGGTAGTAAGTACTTACATCAAGAGCCTAAGGTGAGCTATTAGTAGTAACAGTTTCTCAAGAATCTACTGGAGGTATTTCCCCTCTCATAATAGTCATGGGATCTTTATTTCTCTTATAAACCTTCTCTATATTTCTTTCAAGCATTGTCTAAAATTATTTCATTAAGAGATTGATTCCTTATTGTAATTCACCAAGGTCAATTGTAGTAGGGTCAGGCTAATCTAAGCTTTGGAGAACATCTCCCATGGTAGATGTAGAAATTAATGTAGGCCCTTGAGAGGGGCCTAGTTGTCTACTTGATCCTCATTGCTCAAGACTTGAAGGCAAGATTTGACTACTTGAAGTGGGAAGAATTAGAGGTCTATATGGTTTGTTTCTAATGAGAGTAACATTGTCTTCTTCCTTTTCTTCTTTTCCCTCCTCATAATATTCATCTAACATGCTCCCATGAATTGGTGGTGGCTGAGGTTTTATAATATCTTCCTTCTTCTTCTCCATATCTATCCTCATTTCAAGCTCAATATTCTTTCTGGATGCGTTCTTGAGGACCACTTCATCATTCATGGCATATTGGTATATCCATTTATGGACATCTTCTTGATGCTTATACTCCTTCACCACATCTATATTGAATTTTAATAGGTGATTTATAATTACATTATTTGGGTCCCATGCCCTAAAATCATCCTTAGGTAATAGGTATGAGTCCCTATGCCTTGCAACCATAATAATATCATGCCATTTTATGTTCCTAACTCTCCCCAATTTGTAAAGAGTCTTTTGGGGGGCTATCTTCTTCTTGATTTTGAATATGCCATCAACTCCATGTAACATTTTATAATCCATCTCTTCCTTGGCTAGCTTCATAGGCACATATCTTTCAACTTGAGAGGATATACCATTACTCCATCCATTCAAATGACTATGGAATCCAGATATAGCCACTAGCTTCTAATTTACTTTAGTGTTTATCTATACTCTAAGGGAACCCTTGGAATCTCACACTCATTGATTGATTTTTATACAACTAGGTATAATTATTTTGTAATCACCTTTATGTTTCACCTAAAGAAGTGAATGTGCATTATAGAGAATAATTATGGCATAACCTTTGATCACTTAGGAGACCATGAATTATAACATAATTATGTAGTTTCATAGATGACATCCAAAAAATAACTCATCATGAAGAATAGGGAACCATTATTGCAAGTATCATTCATTGCATATACTAGATTTTTACTAATAATATCCTTGATTAAGGGAATTTAATGATCCTTTAGGATTATCTATAGTAGTAAGATAGTTTTTATGTCTACATACCCAATGTGTGGGTTGTCAAATATTCTATTTAGGAGGGCCATGCCGATCTTGACTCCATTTATTAATTATTGAATAGGTATATTACCTTAGTCTTCTATGAAGACAACCCTAGTTGGGTCAGTTACCCATGATGCCAAGACATTCTCTAGGGAGTGCACCTCATACTAATTATCGATTTCATTCTAGTTATAGTATATTTATAGGGAATGAAGGTCATAATAATTTTAAAATATCATCCCTAATATGAAGGTGATATGTATCCCTTGGTTCACTAATTTTAGCAACATATCCTTACATCTCATCCTCCGAAAGATACCATAGACTAGGTCAGTGCATGGCATAACCTCCGGCCTCATTGAAGCCTTGTGGAGACCAATAGAATTAATTTCAAGGATGTCCAAAGATAATTTAATTATGTGAGGAATTTTATCTACCTTATCAACTACCTTATCAACTTCTATATTGAAGTAAATGATGTTGTAATGCATGTCCCCTAAGTTTATAGCTTCAGGGATGAATTTTGTGTCTTTGAAAACAATTGTATTACCATATTGGAATAGGAAGTCATTATTTACAAAGTAAATGATATTAATTGGGGTGGAGGGACCTACTTGTGACATCTCTAAAATGTTCTAGGTATAAACCAAAGTCCTATATCTCTCTATAAATTTCAAACTCCAACAATGGTGATCAAGGTGCAATTTATGAATAGTTTGATCTTTGTCGTACTGATAGAATGTAGGTAGTAGAGAGAGAAAATTCATATAAGTTACAATGAAAATGTAGGTAAAAATAGTTGAGTTGAATATATTTTTAAAATATTTCTTTGATTAATGTAATGTAAATGGTGATTTTAGTTTGTACCATATTAATGGTGAGCTCATCAACTTTCCATACATTTGGAACAACTTTGAGGTATTTCTTTTAGAATTTAATTGCATTAGAATTCAAATTTAGTTTTTATTTATATTTTATCTACCATAAATTTTAGCTTTAAAGATAAATATTGACACCTTTTGACATGTGATTTCCACCTCAAATTTAGCTAGGTAATTATGGGGATTGAATATGACTAAGCCACCTAGTTGGCTTGAAGTCTAGATATGTGGCACCTTTTGATTGCCTTACAAGATATTGAAATGAATATTAGTGTGAAGACTCATTTGTATCCTACCACATGGAATATTTCAATTCATGGTGAGATCTTGAGCGGCCTTTTAGTTTTGATTGGTTGTGGGAGTGCCATGCATAACTATAATGGGAAATTGGCACTATTCTTTACCAGGTGGATCTCTCATGGACAATCATGTCTTTCCTTAATAGGTGTCACCTTTAAAAGTTTCTTGGATAACTATTAGTAGATTAGTGTTAATCATATGGCTTGGGTGGAGACATGTATCCCTCTTAGAGGTGATTTAGTTGATCTTAGAATAGAAATTTATGGGAAGGAGACATGACATCATCATGTGGGCCCAAGGTGGACATGCATCACTTTCATGGGATTCTATTCATTCTTCTATTATGTGTCATTCTTAGGAGGAGCCTTAAATATTTGTATACCATCGATCCTTGATCAGATGTCTTGAGTGATCATAGATGTGTGCTTTACAAGATCTTTGAGATTTAGATGGATGCAACATGGTATGGAGACATGTCAATCTTGGATGCACCTGAAGGGAACATGCTCCAATTTAGGAGGCTATTCAAGTTTGGTTGGTCACACTTGAGACACATAGTGGCATCTTGTGGGTTTATGGATTATAGTGGGATGTGTGGTGGCCTGGATTGAGTGAACTTGTTCTTAGAGGCTAAGACTTTGATATGTAGCCCTAGGATTTGAATTCTTATTGTTAGCTTCCTAGAGAGCTCTCCAGATGATACCATGTACCTTAAAAACTTCATATATTTTCTCCATTTATCTTTCATGAGAAATGATAGATCTATAAAGTGTTGTGAAGCTTGGCAAGGTGGAAACCTATCCTTTTGAGTTTTAGTTTGAACTTTGACATCATATGAGGTGTCATAAACTACTACCTTAACTTTGTATTTTTTTATTCTAAATGAGGAACTAAATTAGATTTGTGAAGACGTTATATCCCATTTTAAATTAATTTAAACAAGTATAAAATTAAAAACTCTGCAACCAAATGATTAAACACAACATAAGTTTAGTCTAATAAGATTTAACAAATATTGTTGCATACATGCATATTAGAGAGCTCAGTCACACTTCCTTTATGAGAGCCTATCTGCACATCATCAAACCATCAATGGTGAATAATCCATTATTTGAATAAAAATTTAGGAACATAAAATAGCTCAAATATTTCTAAGTATTAATCCATATTTCAAAATGGATAATTAACTAGAAATTGTAGAAGCACAAGCATTGGTAAATTAAACCAAATTCATATATAAGCTAATGATTTAGCAAGCTTGGCCTCTTAGGCATTTTAAAAAATTAAAAAAGGAGGGTCCCCATTCTAGGAATATGGGGTAGTTGATAATAAATAATAACAACATTAAATGAGCATAAAAAAGTGAAAACTATTCTACACCATACATATGCATGAATATCACACCATAGAAAAGTATTACATTCATGTAACATAATGTAAGATATGAGTAACTAGTGAGACATTTGTAATATATGTATCTCAACTGTTAGAGGTAAAATAACTAAGAGTGGGGTGAATCAATGATCCTATATATTTCAATTTCAATCCTTTTAAACTATTATCATAAATCAACTTGATCAATAAACATTAATAGGAGAGGTCATTCACTCTATTCAAACATAAGATCAAACACACAACACATAGTTCCTATGGGAAACCCTCATGGGGAATAAAACCCACTCTCAAGTATATAACACATGGAATACTTATCCTATAAGATATTAAAAACAAGAGACTATTCAAGTCCTTTAGACCATAAACCTTGATCAAGTACTCCTGACCAAAGGCCTTTAGTGAAACACCTATTTCACAAGGAGAAATTACCCTTAAGGAAGATCAAGTCCTTTATACCCTAATTTGAAATGAACACCTCCACCTTATAAATAATGTATTCAACACATGATGATGGATCTATGATTTTATAACCCCTATCCAAACTTCCTCTCTATCTCATATAGGCCTCTCACATAAGCATGTAACAATCTCTCTCCTTCTTCACTCAAACTATCCTCATATGCACGTCTAGACCTCTTTACATATCTCAAATCACAAGAGCACTAATATACCAAAAAAATTATAACCTACATGTCATAAAATTATTCCTTGATATACTTTTCACACTAATCCATCCACAGGGAACACTTACTCTCCTTCCTTTTCATAGTCTTCTTACACAAGCCTTTTCCTAATCTCTCAAATCTAAAAATCATCATCTTTGATTTCACTCTTTATAGAGAATTTATGATTATTACCATATTTTATTTCCATTAGGCATTACTTATCCCTTAAGGCTTATAAAATATAAAGACATAGTGCATCACTTCCTAAATGTTAAACTTCAAATAGTTGACTTCATCTTGTTTAGTTTTACAATATTCACTTAATGTGCACCATCAATCTCTATGGATCAGCCAAGTCATTATAATAAAACACACACCATTTGATCAATATATAATAACACCCTCTCACTATTAGATCCTTATCCTTTACCTTTTGTCAGCATTAAACCATGAATGTTTGTCTTCATCTCACTGCTTCCTAACATATTGGAATGAACAACTCTGTTGATCCTTTCGTAAGGAACTCAATCTTTAACTTCATTAACCAACAAAAAAATTGACCCATTTGAAGTATTATTCACCATATATATATATATATATATATATATATATATATATATATATATATATATATATGTATGTATGTATGTATGTATGTATGTATGTATGTATGTATGTATAAAATAATATTAACTATTATATCTCCATCTAGTCTTAGTCTTTACCCTTCATAAATTTGGCTAAGTATGGGGACCATTACAAACTGCCTAGAAAGCCAACTTTGTTCCTTAATAACTTTTGCTTCGATCAATATCATGACCTAAAAATTGAGAAATATGATTTCATCATATAGGTAAATCCAAACATGAATCAAAATGATCTTTAAACCTTTATGTGTCATGGATATAAGTCATTGAATCTACTCACTCAAATTATTTTTCCATAGAGCCAATTATGTCAAGAACTGTCTAGAAGGCCAACTTTACACATGCATATCTTTTGATGTGCTTCATCACATGATTTAAAATTTAGGAAAAAATAACTAGAAAAAAAAATTAACAAAACCATATTATAATTTTGTCCTCACACCTTCACACATAAAAAATATTAAAACTACAAAATTACTACTAAACATTTCTTGGCACATTTCAAATTTGGCTAAGTATGGGAAAACACTATCAAACTGCCTAGGAGCCCAACTTTTAACTTGAATTTATTATGTTTTAATTTATTACATGATATAAAATTTAGTGTATAAAAAATAGGAACAAATTATATTACATCAATTTGACCAACTCCCCTTGACTCATCCACATGTGGTAATGGGGATGTTAACAAATTACCTACTCAGATTTTTTGCCACTAAACTCAAAATGTCTAGATGAAAATAATGATTAACCAGATGAAATACACTCATGTAAACAAGAACTAAAATCATTATTGAATTCTAATAGGGCCCCATTCACATACTAAAATCACCATACTCACCCATGAACATTTCTAACCATGCCAAAACTGAAGATCAACCAAGCTTCCTTCAAGCATATTAGGACAAGCACATTACACACTTTGTCATTGTCACTTAGACTAACAAGGTACTTCATCCACTCACTTGGACACCTCCATGACATCAACATGACATAATTGATAATTCTCCAACATCAACATGGTATAGAGGTTATAGATAGATATATCATGTGATAATGTAACATGTAGAATAAGATAACCTCAAATGTTAGGAATATTAGTTTACTACTCATTTTGAATATTAGTTTAATTATTATAATAATGTCTGAGAATAATAAAAGTGTAAGTGAGTTGATAATGCAACTCATGTGGATAAGACTATGAGAATTTTTAGGAGATATATTTGTAAAGATAAATATAAGAGATAAGATATTAGTGCATACTTTCAAATTTATATGGAAAAGAAAGTAAAATTATAGTGATGAAAAATTTTCATTCTCTTATGCCTATTTTCTACACCCCCATAATTTTTTGTAAAAATCAATACTTGTTTCCATAGAGATGACCCTATCATAAAATATAAAACTATGTTGGGGACCCTACTGATTGATAGTATTTTAGATGCATTTTGATTTTGAAATGATAATAATTGGTTGATAAATTCATTTTTATGTTTCTAAAGTGGTTTTGAAAAGCATGGTGGATTAATGAATAAAATGTGCATATATATTTCTTAATGTGACCAGTCACTTTGATTTTTAGTGCAATTTTGTTTGAGATAGTTTAAGTTGGAAAGTGTATTTTTAGTTTAAGTAGATTTACGATGATTCATGGATTTTCATAGATGATTTAATTAATGAAATCAGAACAGAGTTTGGTCATATAGATGATTATTTTAGTTGGGAAACACTTCATTTAAAATCAATGCATTTGGTTTAAAAAATTATTCTTAGGGTACAAAAATTTGATGGCTCATTTTTGTTTTCTATTTTAATATAATGGACATCTGAAGTATTAATATGCTTCAGATTTAATGATTTTTCCATTCTAATTTATATATATTGTAGTCTTATTACTTGGTTCTATGACTTGATTACCAAAAAATACATGGTTCAAGTTCATGGTGACCTAATCGACATTACAAGTATTAGTTGGTTCAATATTTGAATAAGTATTAAAGTTGATGAACATAACCCTCAAGGCATGTATACCACTCAATTTTATTTCACATTGGATATATAGTTTCATATAAACTTTATACTTATTCTTGGATGTAATGTGATGACATAAAGTTTTATTTGAAGTAATTTATAAGTATGTTCACTCGATTTAAGATACTTAAATAATTCAAAGGGCTTATCATAACATACATGGTTTAATTTAGACCACAATGCTAAGTCATTAGTAAATTCAATCATATAAGGTTCACCATGAAGTTTGCATAATTCACCAAGTTTCAAGGTCCCTTTTGGTTGATTATGAAGTAATACAAAACATATATCAGTTTCTGAGCTAGATATTAGTTGGAAATGTAACCACCATGGCAAGGTGAGTTATAATGGATATTAAATGTAAAGATGTGGCCTCAAAGTTTCAAAATTAACAAGCATATTTAGTGGTAAGGGAATTAATGTGAAACAATTTTTCCTTTGAATAATGGGAATTAGTAGGTGTTTAGTGTGAAGAATTAGTTACCTCTAAGTTTGGTTTTTCTAAAAAATAACTTAGCAAAGTTGTTAAGTACATGATTAGTAAATGTGGGCCAACACAATTTGGGCACATCATATAATTCATTGTGGTGGTAAGTTGGCAAATATAAGTCTCAAGTTTCTTGGTTATTGTTCATAGTTATAAGCTTTGTTATGGAAGCAGAGCCCGAGATGGATAAAATTTGAGTTATAGAATAATATTTTGGTGAAGGATATCACCTAATAAATATTTGGTGCATTACCAAGTATGTTGATACAAATCTTGTTTAGATTCTTTTAGAAATATCATGGTGTTTTATGAGAAAATTTACAGTTTTCAGTGAGGGAATAGTTCTATCAAATCTATATGAGTATGATTTAAAGTTCTTAGTATTTATTGTATGGTTTTATATGAATAAGATGTGAACTATAATGTGTAAATTGTATAAAATTAATCTGCATGCAATAATTTAAAGAGATATGGTGGTTGTTTGAAAGATTTTTAGAATATATTGATATACTGTGTAGGACTATAAAGGATACAAAAATTTGGTTAAAGGTTTTCATTTTTTCTCGAACAATTTTTTATGTTGCGATAGTAGCTACAATATGAAAACATAGTAGTTCATATTCATGCAAATTATTTGAGGAGATATAATAGATTCTTGAAGGGTTTTTGCACATCATTAAGTTGTGTGTAGCTTTATGTGCATAATACTAAGTTTAGCCATGATTCAAGAGTATGTCATGAAACTCTTGCTTGTTTAATGGTATATTTTGTAAAATGTAGAAATTTTGGGATTTGACATAATATATATGATTAAGTTATTTTAGTATGCATTATGGATTAATATAAATAGGATTGATTGATCTTTGAGTTATTTATTTTATTATTAAATATGTATTCTATTATATTATTAATTAATATGGGTCCCTACCCATTAATATTAGTGCCCATGGTCTATATTTAAATAAACTTGATCAATTAGGACTTTAAGTATTAATTAAACCTATCTTTGACTAATATTTGTTATCATTGATTGAATTTTTATAAAAGTCAATTAGTTAACATAAATAAATAACTAACTAAAGTTAGTTATAAATTATTTGCAACAAAGTTTGAAGGTATAAGAAGAGATCAAAGACTCATTTGAATAAAAAATAACAATAGGTATTTAAGACTTAGACATTTTCTAAAGTCAATCATTCATCTTTTTCTTTCTATGTGAATCCTCTGAGATAGTACAACTTTTGTAGATAGACCCAATGGTACTTTATCTAATGGTTGAGTAATTTTTTATGAAACATAATTATATCCAAATTTATTTATCATTTAGTATTGATTATTTGAATGTTGATAAGCTTAACGTATTTTGATTATTTCTATTTGTAGTCCTATGTGTAGATTCCAAGTATTCAACTTGAATAATGATAAAAATTTCTCTATTTTATGACACTTCATTGATCTATTTTGACTGTAAAGTTGTCATTCAAGTTTTTGTAAAGGGAAAATGTTGGTTTTCTCAATAAAGTTATCATTTTTTGATAAGATGACTCTCCTTTGAGACTCACATGCTTTATTGTAATCTATTTGACTCTAACTTTAATATAATTAGATATTTAGTTTTCTTGTAATTCTGATTTTATTTTAGTTTTTGGTTATCTTCTTAACTTTATTCTTAGTTAAGATCATTCATATTTAGTTTTTTTATGAGTTTCTTAGTCTCTTCCCTATCCTTTTTTTGTTTCATTAATTATATATCTTTCATTAATCAATCTTATTTAGATAGTTTTATTTAGTGTTTTATCTTAAATCTCTTTTAGTTCTTGATTTGTTAGTTTTCCAATTAACAACCTCCTCTATTTTATTTAAGTTATACATTTGATAGTTTTTCATAGCTTAGTACTTGTTTAATTACTTTTATTTATTTTAGTCTTAATCTTAATAGATTTATAAAATATGTTCAAGTCTTTAGATTAGTATTCTTTTATTTAGTTTAGATTTATTTTAATAGTTGCTTCATAGTTATTAGATTTATTTCTATTTTAGTTTAGTTTAGTTTAGTTGTTTGATCTTTGTTTTTAGTTTTTATGGTTTGTTGAGTTTATTAGATTATTTAATTGGCTTAGTTGGCTTTAGTTACTTTATTAGTTTGTTTCTCCTTTTCTTAAAGATTAGTTGTTTCCTTTTCTTAGTTTGTTGGTTAGTTGTTTATTGTCTCACTCTTTTGTTTACATGATTGAATCTTTTCTCTTATCTTTAATCTGTCTATTTCTATTTCTAATTTTCTTTAGAATAAACTTGGAGAAAATTACAATAGGAAGTAATATATTATTGAATATATGAGTATTTATTGAATGGAATTTTTATTCTTCAAGATACTATCTAACTCATGGGTTTTCTCTATTGGATAGAATAGATTACAGATTCTTATCTTAATTGATTCATTATTTGATAAATAGATTTTTTATTGTTATAATAGAATATGTTACATTTGATAGCTTATTTATTATTTCTCAAAAAAAAATTAAAAAACCCTCACATCTTTAGGATCGTAGTTGAGACTTTAGAACCCCATAATTAGACAAATAAAATTCCAACTTGACCTTCATGATAGGTGAAAGGGTTGATTCATTGATGGTACAATTTTCATCATCAACACATTCTCCTAAGATTAAGTTTAAATCTAATTTAGTTGATTATTATTTGACTAAATTAGGAAAGATTGATGTAATTAGTGCTTTAATGATCCAACTATAGAGATAGGAGAAAGTGGTGGAGGGTGGTGGAAGTAGGGCATTACCTACTCACCTAGTAGGTAGGGATAATTAATATGACTCGATAATAGGTATGGGGGAGTGGAAGGAGAGCATAGAGGTCATAGAGAATATGGGGTAGCTAACCACCCTAATCAAGAGGGACAACCAAGTAGATAGGGCTTCTTTTAGTCCATTGATTTCTAACTTTGAGTAGTTTAGAGCTTTGAGTGCTAAAGTTAAATTTTTAGTTATCAATTTTAAATAGGAGTCTCTTGAGGACGTTCTTCAAAGTGAAGAATGGTATGCAAAAAGGGATCTAGTGTGTCATTTTGAATTTTGTTGGCCTTCCCTTCCTATTATACACTAGTGTATTTTGGATTATCAGTAGTCTATGTTGGAGGGTAGTATTGAAATTTATCTTTATTTCAAAGGTTTTTTTAATTGTGGTTTTTAATAATTTGGATGATCATGATAATATCTGACAAGTGAAATCCTAGACTTGTGATCATCACCTTCTCCTTATGAAACCATAGTTTCTTGATTTTAATCCTTTGACATAAAATCTCTCTCATAACCATTTGGATGAGGTTTTCATATCTCCCTCTCCATTTTTGGTTAAAATCTAGGTTGTTGGCTATCAGAGGTGCATTGGGTGATTTTTTGAAAATTGATACTTCTTCATCGAATTTCTCCTAGATAAATTTTACCATGTTTCTTACTTATTTATATATTTCTCAAGATATTCTTGAAATGATTGAGATAAAATTTAAATATATATGTTAGTCTTAACCATTTATTATATGGGGGTTCTTTTCAAGTGCCATAAATGCCTTAAAATTGATCATCTTTCCACTTCCTATCAAAATTCCAAGCATAAAATAGACTCTTCATGGTGAAAGGGGGCAAGTGCATAGCTTCTTATAATATTTCCATAAATTTATCCTATTTTTCCTCCAGGAGTTACTTTAGAAGTTTTCCAAGAAGAGAATTCAAAATCATGTTTAGTTCAATTAGTTTTCCTACCTTAGAATTATAAGATAGTTGGGTCAGTTGGAAAAAGTTATGTGGATTTGGTTAGCAAGGATAAGGATTATAGAGGAACACTCAAGGATAGGTGTGGATTTTTAAGTTTGAATTCAGTTAAATTGAGCAATTAGGAAGAATGGAAGGTTGTTATAAATAATAAAAAAAGATGTCTCATTATTAGTTTCCCTTATAGGATACTTTGTTCTCATAACATAGTGAAAAAGGGTGAAACTTGGTAATTTTTAGATTTATGATTATGTATTTTTTTAATGTTAGGATGAACTATTTTTAAATTTTTTTAGTTTGCTTATTTCATTTGGAGTAAGTTATCTAGATGCCTTGACATTTCTATAATTAAGCTAGGCCATATTAGTTTTGGGAGTATTATTTTAATGGAAAGGGGCCCCATAAACCCCAATATCTATCTTTAAAAAATATATTAATACATACTCCTTATTTTTAGGATATTTATTCACTATACAGGTAATGTATTCTTACGAATAAAATGAATGAAATTGATTGACCCATAAATCATGTTGTGCACACTTGAACTTCAATTCTTTCACCATTGAATAAATTATCCAAAATAGAGTAATTTCTACCTCTAATATTAGAGTAGGTACTTTATGAGACCTCTCTACAACCGAGGTTTTGTGTGTAATAAGAGCTTTAGAATGTAGACCAATTCTAAATGCTCTTATAATTTTACAAGCCTTATTTTTTAACATGTTTTTGTAGTGCATATCACTATAAAATGCATTAGCATTCATTATTTTG
>JARHVA010000695.1:487500-765000 GCA_037957365.1 Torreya grandis
GACATTCCTCCCTTTTCCTACTCATGACTATATGGCACTAGGTTTTATTATAAATGGTGGTTCAATGAAATAGGTCCCAATGAAACATAACTCTTATTTATCTTATAAATTCTTCATTCACTCTAAGGCTCCCTCGGCTTCACCTTTGATTTCTCCTAGTTCATATATGGGTTAATCTATGGAGAAATAAAATGAAGTGCCTATAATGGATATCTCCCTTTTTGAGGTAAATGGGTTAATCTATTTATTTGAAGATTATGCAGTTATTTGTAAGTTTAATTAGTTTTAGCCTAGGTTAGAAGATTTATAGAAAAAGGTATATGTTATTTTGACCAATAGTTGTGCAATATATTTATGCTCTAAATGGTTTTTCATAGTTTATTTTTTGGAGCTTAATTATTATCTAAGATTTTTCCAAGAGGGTCCTTTGTTTGGGAAAGATATAGGCTCCGTATTACCCCCTAGTTTTTTTATTTTAATCCTTATAAATGGTGGTATACAAAATGTCAGTTTGGGTTTGGCTCCCAAACCTCCCTATTCCCTTATGGGACCATGAAATGTGTGAATATATTAGTAAAATGTTTATAATATTCATCAAGACATATTTTGAGAGGGATAGGCAAGGGTTTTATACCTATGATTGTATTTTTATGGAGGTGGACCTTAGCAAAGCTTTCCTCGATAGCATCCAACTAAAGCATGAAAATTTTCTTTGGATTCAGACCTTAGATTATGGAAATACTACCTTTAAATGTTGTATCTTCCACAAAAATGGCCATCTCAAGGGATTTTATCCTCAATCAAGGAAGCTAAAAAATTTAAAAGGATCATCATACTCATCCTAAAGATTGGAAATCATATTAGCACCCTTATCCAAGCAAGGACATGGAAAAATCCAAAGACTACACAAGGAATGAAAAAGGTTAAGAGTTTATTAGAGAATTTTCAATGGAATATTCCTCTTTTTAAATGATAGTTATATACATTTCTTCAAATTTGGGTATCAAAAGAGCTCATGATTATGAAACATTTGAATCTGATAAGCATCAACCATTATTTAAACCTCGGCATAATCATGTGTAGAAGATGGTTATTAATATATCACTATATATTGGTTTCCCAGAGCATTAGACTAAGGTTCAAAATAAAAAGGGAAAAAGGTTTTATGGTGGATATGAGATTCAACCATCTATGTTTTTTTCTAGTCAACCTTTTTTTTTTCTTGCATGGCTTTTAGGGTGTGACTTTTCCACCCATCTTATTTTTGTATGACTAGTGTTGTAATATATTTTTGTTAATCAATAAATGTGTGATTTTAAATATTTTTTTTAATATTTATTTAAATATCTCAAGATCTATCCCATTAAGCTCATTTGGATCAATTTTTATAATGTCTTTATGATTATCTTTATTATCATGTTTAGTTTCGTTATCTTGATTATCTTGTTCATCAATAATTTTAACTTAGACATGAGTTTGAAAAAAAATATTATGTAATTAATAAAAAATATATGTATTTTCCATTTTAAAAAAACCAAAGGAATATGAGTATGATTTATATGGATTCCACTTAATCTAACACTACACTTTAGAGAAATAAGGGAGTTAACTTTATTGATTTGCATAAGATTAAATCATGCAAATGTGTAAAAGGAAATATTCAATGAGTGTAATTAGGTAGGGTGTGTTATATTTATAATCTCATAGATATATTAATCCCAAACATAAATAATAAATAAGGCCTGAAGGGGCTATAAATACAGATGAGTCTACCATCTTTTAGCTACACTATCTCATTTATTATGTATATTGAAAGTAACTTATTGGGGTTGTCCTCTTACCAGTGTAATAAAAATTAAAGAATATAAAAGGATTCTTGTGATAGAAATCATAAATTTTATTGATTTTTGATATACTATGATGTGCATGGAAACTAAAGTATGTATATAGTTTTTCCTAATAGTCTGAGTATTGGATCAACACCCCTTATATATTAGGATTCTAAAGAGCATACAAATGTTGATTAGTTTCTTGTTAGCAATGATAATTAAAATCCATGCATAACAATATAATATAACTAAACACTCTTGGCTAATAACTTGGTGGAGCATAACATAATGAACAAGATCATAAAATACAGATAAAAACACAATAATTTTTCCTCCTTTGTCAAAGTTGATGTCCATTTGTTGGCATAAGGATGTTCATGCTCAGTCTATGACATTAGAGACTCTTGTCAATGCTTCTCCATGTTGATATCACTTATCTAATGGTTAGTTATAGGTTTGAATTGCTATTGGATTGGTTAGATGTGAAGCTTGGAATAAAATGGGCATTATAACACTACTTTTAATGGCTTCTTAAAGGCATTCCTATATATTAAGCTTACACACAAAAGTTTGATTGAGTATGGTGTGGGTACTTGTATTTATAGCTCTAAGAACTAACTCTAACCCTAGGGAGATTAGGCTAAATTCTAACTTTGGTTGAGTCTAAAATAAAATAGGTTGAGTCAGGTTAACCCTGGGTTGGGTCAAATCACTCGTGAAGTCTTGACACCTCATTTTTAGATATTAATGAGCCATGGCAAGACACTTTAGATATTTTTGAGGTTGTGACTCACTTTTTTGGAATATTAGGAATTAATAAATCACTTCATTATCTCTTTTGACCTTTGACTTCATATTTGGCTAAAAATTCCTTTTTTGATGAATAAAATTCATTAATTCATCTTGGAATTTTTACTTTGGCAAGTTAATTTGAGATTTTTAATGTAACTAATCTTTCTTATTATTTTTTGGATTTTGTAAATTATTTTAAATGTTTTGAATTAATAGCTCGACAAGCCAAGAATGTAAAATTATTAGGTTATAATTTAACTAGGGTTGAAACCGAACTAGGTTATTAGTGCATACAGGGTAATAACCCAAATAATCAAGCCTTTTCATGTTTATGAATAATTAAATACTTTACATCAATGAATTTTGTGAATTTAGGTGATTTTTAGGCTTAGATTACATCGTGTGCTATAAATTGAATTGAATCATTATTTAGGCATGAAAGTGGCTGAAATGAGTGTCTATAATTTGTCCCTATTTGAAAAGGCATTGTGAGACATAGGTACAATAACATATTTTAAAATAATGAAAAAAATTATAAATAAAAGGAAGATAATGATTGAGGAATAATTCTATAAATAAATTTTGGGAAGCCTATAATGCCCCCTCAAGGGAGTGTTTGACACATATGATTGATGGGTAGTCCCTCAAAAAGAAGAAAGAAGAAGAATGAAATTGAATCATGGGTGAGAATAATATAATATAGATAATGATTGCATGCATTGATTAAAATATTAATCTTCCTAAAGGTGGTTATAGTCGGTAATAGAGGCTGAAACACTAATTTTCCCAAAGGTGGTTATAATCAATGGCAAAGGTATGTTCCCTAGTAGGGTGGATGGGTTGAAAAAATGATTTGACCAAAGGTGGTTATAATCATTTTGAATACCTTGATTGAATAATGATTTTACCCAAGTAGGGTGGATTTGATTGTGATAAACTAATTATGCCCTAGTAGGGTAGATTGACATGCATAACTCAAGCATATAATATGTTACACATATTAATGATGAGTGATCACAAATTTAGATGTGATGGTATAATGAGTTTTTATAGATTGAATAAGCCATAAAAAACCAAGCATAAAAGGATGTACAAATTGATGAAAGAGATTATTAGAAAAATAATGGTGGCCAAGCTGACCTGAGATATATCATGTATCCAAGAATGGCCTAAATATTTTAAATAGACCTCAGACAAATGTAGTTCACCTAGGATAAAAAAATGGAATTAGGAATAGAATATAATAATAAGAATTGATCAATGTGAATTATTTATTTGTACTTGCCAATTCAGAGATGTTCATCCTTACTAGCATTGATACAAATAGAATGGTCAATGAGTTGATTTGATCAAGGAATAGGGGATAACTACTGATTTTACATAATGGGTCCAAGGAAGCTCATATAATGAACCCATAATCATGTTTTGAATGTGAAGTGGTATAGGGGATAGGTATAAATTTGGGCTACCTATTAGTATAGAGATGCATGTCATAACTAGTAGGGATTATAATTCATTTGTTTTTTAATTACTCTATGTTTGGGTGATGTTTGGGATATGTTAGTTGGTGATCTTAAATAAGTACTACCATTTCATTGACCTAATAGTCTCTAATTCCTAATGTCTTATGTAGCTTGTGTGTTATGCATCATAGTTGTGAACCACCATAATGATAGTATATACCCTAAGCATGGACAACCTAGTTTAAATTCAAATATAAACAACCTAGGAATAGGATATAAACTATAAAATTCCAAGTGTAAATATAAAATAAATAAACAAAGTGTAGGACTAGATACAAACATTCACAACCTAAGTATAAGATATGGATAATCAAGACTCAAGTGTAAACAAAATGTATATCCTTATATCAACTAAAAAGTAAAAAAACAATAATAATAATAACAAAACATGTAAATGAAATAAATAACATAAATAGATAGATTAAAACAACCAAACAGAAAAACACAAGAAAACAAAACACAAATAGACTACAAAAACTATACAAACAAACAAACAAAATACAAATAAATTAAAAATAGAGAAAGAAAGAAAGAAAGAAAGAAAGAAAGAAAATAAATAAAAAATAAGGCAAGATAAACAAAATAACAAACAAAACAACCACTACAAACAGAAAAAACAATATAAACAAGATAGAACAAATAAAGATAGATAAAATTAAAAATAAAATAAAAAAATAAACAAACAGGGATATAAACAAACAAAACAAAATAAATAAACCAAATCAAAGAAAATTTTAATAAATAAACCAATCTATGCACACAAAGACAAAAAAACAAACTAAGCTTAAACAAATGGTAATATATAAACAATGATTAATTTTAATATTAGTAACAAAAAAAATAGAGGTATTACTCTTGGCAAAATGGTGACCCCTAAGCTAGGTAGTAATGACATAGGTAAAATAACATAAGAACAAAAGGTACAAGGTTTACTCTAGGTTAAAGGGAACAATGACAAAGGGTAAATGATAAACATTTCCCCTAGGCTATAGGGTATATTGAAATAAAAAACACAAAATGGGAGGAATAGAAGAAAAGGAAGGGGTAGTCGAGTTGACTCTAGATGCACTAGGTAAGTTAATGTTAATTATATATTTCCATGGATAAAAGATCCAATAGGAAATTTAGGCTAAATGTAGTTCTCCTAGGATATGGGATAGAAGAAAAATGATGATAAGAAAAAATGATTATCTTATAGTGGAAAATAGGAATGATCTCGCAAAATGGTGAGTGTATAGGGGAATGACATTCAAAATCATGAAAGAGTCAACACAAATAAATTGTACAAGCACAAGAGCATGGTTTAATCGAAAAGCACATTAAAAATTAAGATACATGTATCCACTAATGAACTAAATTGATAATTTATAGCATTTAATACATCTATGTCTTGGAGTGAGAATGATCTCAAAAAATGGAGAGAGTGTTGCCAATGTTTTCCCACAAAAAGGAGAGAGCATTCAAATAGAAAATGATCATAAATGGTGAGAGCATAAGAAAATATAAATTTTCACTAGTGAATCTATTTTGAGTGTAAAATGGTCACAATATCAACTCACAAAATGGTGAGAGCATATAAAAAAAGTCAATAAAGATGGAGAAACTAAAGGACAAGTAATTACTTGTAAAATAGCTAAGAGTCCTAAAATCCTTAATGCAAAGAAGTGGTCAAAAAATAAAATAAGGTAGATGAGATAACTTAAGATACCTCATGTATCCAAGTGTTGCCTACATAGTCCATGTAGACCTCAAGCCAATGTAGTTCTCTTAGAAATGGGAAGAAAAAGGCCAAGTAGCCTAGATATGAAATTGAATAACTAAGATAGTTCATAACCAAAAAAATTTATGGATTTATATCTCGTATGGAAATTCTAAGTCAATTTTCATGATTTTGTGATTTTTTGGATTTTTTAGGTCTTTTTGAATGTTTATAGGTTTTGAAATTATTTCAAATGTTTTTAAAATTTTATAAGCATCTCAACTAGATCAACAATTATGAGATATAGAATGTTCTAACTTGAAAAATGGTGAGAGTGTGGCTTAGGTTGTGTTGTCATTCAAAATGTATACTTATGGATGGTCTATGGCATGGGAGTTTTTGTTGTAGGGCATAAAGAGAGATTACTTGATGTAGGGTGATGAAGCATTCATATTTAGACATGGAAGTGTTATTGTTCACCTGTACATGTGGAACATAGATTATCTTATTACAATTATGGGAATGTCCCCAAGGTGTGAGACTCTTGAGCTCTTTTAGATGAACATCTAGTGTAGGTCAATTTACTTCTATTCTAAGTGCATCATGTTTACAACCAGTGATCAAGACTAAAAGGATCATAATGAGATATACAACTAGTGCCAAACTTGAAATTGACAAGGAGAAATGGAAAGGAAAAGGTAATAGGTTTTGTTGATGATTAAAATTGTGTTGTTTCTAACACCAACAATGGGAAGTTTCAAAAATGTGGGACTTGCAACTTGAAATGACCTCTAGATTTTAAAGAAGTTGGTTCTTCTTTATCTCAAAAGTATTTTGGGGAAAAAGGATAGGAATTAAATAGAAAGACAAATGCAATGAAAGAAAATCTAACTATGGCAATGCACCTGAATTTAATTCAACCCTTAATTCTCAAGGCATAGTGAATCTATCTTTAGGATTCAATTACATTGAAGAGAAAACGAGGCATGATAAATGTAAAAGATGAAAATAGATAGAATCAAAGGCTCAAAACATACATCATTTTGGGAATGACATAGAGAATATCAATAAAGGCACAAAATTCAGCATTCTCATTAATTTTCTAGTTACATAAAAGGCACAAAAACATGCATAATTATACAAACTTTCTAACTCAAGAAAATATAACAAAGGAAAATGATATTACTGGCCATAGCTAAAAGTCTAAAACATTTGATAACAATTTCTCATAGAAAATTCTCTCTATCTTCTGCTCATTTTGGTGATCTTTGCACCCCTATTTATAGCATCATATTAGCTCTAGATTGCTTGCACATTCACAATCCAATGGCCTAAATAAACTCTAACTAAATTGGAAGTGTCTAACAAAAGATATTTCTTAGATCTGAAACGTTCCGTCTCCTTACAATTCATTGGATGAAATAGATACATAGGATGCTTCCCACTATGAAAATGGGCAAAGACACTTGACATGTTTCACTTATTCTACTTGAAAACTTTCTCATTATTCAAAAGGCACCAAAAATGACACTTGGTAGCTTTTGAGGCACTTACCAAAGACACATGGCACTTTCCACATAACTTATAATCTTTATATGTCTTTACTCAAGAGCGTTCCATTTTTGACACCTGTCACAGTCAACTTCTTCAAACTTTAACAGTCTATAGAAAATGGGACCCACAACATTTCTCACCTGAGTAACTTTAAAAGGGGAACTAGGATAGGTGTCACTTTCCACATATCTTTAACAAAAGACACATGGTAGCTTCTGTTCTCTTTAGCTAGGGACACGTGGTGGCTTCCATCGATCTTTAGCTAGACTATAGAAACATTCAGGACACATTTTAGATTGATATAGATAGTGACACTTGGTGGCTTCCACTAACTTTAGAAACAAAACCTGGGTCCCACCATAGTCTTTACTTATCGATGAAACAGAGTGAAGATATTTCAGATGTTGACATGTGGTGGCTTTTGCTTTCTTTAGCTAGGGATATGTGGCATCTTCTGTTGCTTTTAGAAAAACATATTGAAGCCTTTCACAGTTTCCACTCGGTGCCTTTTGCTTGATCCTGAGAAAAGCTTATTGAAAGAATCTTTCAAAACTCAAAACCAATTTGAAACATGAATGCCAATATGAAACACAGATACTGACACTTGTTGCATTCCACTAAATTACTACTAGACACGTGGCACGCTCTGAGAAACTTAGAGAAATAATAAAATGTGTCTCAGTCAATGACACTTGGTAGCTTTTACATGACTTTAAAACTTAGAAAAAATTTAGGGAAAAAGGAACTCGTGCCTGCGCTATGTGTCAAACTTTACTACCTCAAAATTGAAATGCGTAGGGACAAAACTTAAAGTGCACAACTAAAACTCAAAATAAAATGTAGAGTATTTTTTACTCTACAGTTCTTGGTGACCCCGAGGACTTTTAAGCCTACTCAAAAATAATCCAAAGAATTTATAAAAACTATGAAAAAAATCATAACTTTAATAAGCTATCTCATAAATAGACCACTCATCATCAGATAATCCCTACTTATTTTTCAATTCATTAAAGGCCAAATCATGGTTAATGATATCCTTGTGTGAAATTTTTTGCAAAATATGAACTACAGCCTTCAATTGAAATTCAAGCTGGGAAACAAGAATAAAAATAACTTCTACTTCAAGCACTGATGAATAATCTCTTAAACCGTAAAAGACTACCTGATCATTTTTCTTGGCTAAAAACAAAGGTTTAATTGCATCAATCATCAACACCATATTGTTATCAGGAAAAGGAGAGGGAAGACCCAGTTCCACCAAATCTTTAATGTGTTGTCTCATGTCTTTGATTCATTCTTTCACCACATCTAGAAGCTCCTCACATTTAACTACTATAGAATTGCAATTCAGAACATCATTCACTCTTTTGGCAGCAATCATTCTATCACTAATCCCTGCTACTGATAATATTCCATCAGTTGCATCATATAGTTTTTGTAGCAGCATTTGAGAGTCAAACACTCTCAAAGAGATAGTAGAAATAGTGGATTCAATTGAAGTCTCCACCTTTTTGCATAATTTTTGTGCATTTAGCAGAAATGTTAAAGAGGTTCTGACTGAGTAATCTCCTCAGAGATTCTTTTCCATATTGATACATAAAGTTCCTTTACCAGATTCAAAACCCCTATATTATTTGGCCTGTTAACCAACTCAAGTGTCAATTGTTCTATCATTTGTCACTTAGCTTGAAATTGGGCCTATATAGCAGTAGTATTATTCTGATCATGTAGCAACTTATATTGAATTTGAGTAACATGTAGTAGGCTTTCCTCTAATTTTTCCTAAAATGCTACCTTTTCCCACCTTAAGGTTGTCACTGCATCTTTCACTTGCATTAGCCCTACTTTTAAAGAATCATTTTGGACCTAAATAGCCTGGTGATTCTGAAGAGAAATAGTATTTTTCAATTATTTATTAAGACTCTATATTTCAATATTATTAGTATTGATTTCTATAGTCAAACTGCTACAATTTGCCTTATCTTTGGCTAGATCAGCCTCCATCTTCTATAGTTTCTTTGATATTTTCAAATAATCTTCAGCTACTATAGAAGGGGATTCATTGAGCATCTCAACCCTATCTTGTGGTTTGAAAAGGGACATGTCTTTAGCCACTGCATTCATTATGTAATCTTCAGGTTGCATCTTCTCATTTGGCTTGATTATATTCAGTGACAAATGGCTCACCGTTAGTTTCTATTGTATTGGGTCAAATTGTGACCTCATATGTGGTGTAGCCAAGGCTTTATTATCTTTCATCCTCTTTTTCTCCATCTTGGCTTTTCTAGCCTTCTTAGCAGTATCTGCTTGAGTTTGGAAGGTAAAAAGAGAGGCAATGTGCCGACCCGTAAAAGGATAACCTTGTGGCAAGCCATATTGAATAGCCAAATGTTGTCTAGGGGAAATCTGAGGAGGTACTTTCTTTGGGATAAAAGGGTAAAATGAGGCAATGATATAGCCTGATTATGGATAGATGGGGAAAAATGAGAAATGGGCACATTAGAGGTGGTAGGGGAAATTATCTAGCTCAACGAAAATGTCACCCCTATAGGAGAAGAGAAAGGTTGAGAAGAAGGAGAAACAACACTTACCTAATGAGCAACTGAGGTAGTCTATGGTTGGTGTTGTGAGGATTCTGCCTTCTCTTTTGAATCGAGTTAAAACCTCAGCCTCTTATGTTGCCTTGGTGTTTTTTCTTCTAGTTGTGCTTCTTTCTCCTCAACATTTACCACTATTGCTAGTGGTGATTATGTAAAATTGGGAACCCCAAGGGCTGACGTTGATGGAGAAGCTTTGGGTGGTGAAGATACCACACTCTTTTGTTTTTCAATGGCATTGAGAGATTGGGGTCAAAAATTTCCAACTATTGTAGCTGAGGTCTGCCCTAGGGTCTACAATGTTTGACTAGATTCTACTCTGGCTTTTGGCTCTCCACCCTGTGTCTGCAAATTGCTTATATCAGGGCTAGAGATAGGAGATAGATGACATTCATCCTAGAGTTCCTCCCATTTCTCATATGAATCCACATTTCTAGAAGAGTGAGTTGTCTCACAAATCTCTTGCCTATATTTCCAATAGGCTTCTATTTTCTCAACATTTCAGTCTTTATTATTTAATGCTCTTCTTAAACCAAAAGTCATTCTGATTTTAGGATGAAAATCCCTTTGCTTAAAATAAAAAGTTTCCCATGGTCTATCTTATTGAAGGGGCAAATTTGTCAATTCAACATAAAAATTAGGAATATCTTCCTTAGGATTTTTCCTATTTTCCCAAAAGGGATGACCCTCATGTGCAATTCTAATAGCAACCCTATTAGTCCTAATCCATGAAGTATGAAACAATTTGGGTCATATACCCATTTATCTTCAATTAGATAGAAACCCAGGAATGCTAGCTTTCTCAACAACATGATCTCAGCATCTCTGACCTCTAGGGCCATGTTGTTTGTCACCCATGGAACATCATACATTTTCTTTTTCTTCCCAATGCCATATTCATTATCTACCACAGACACTTGCCTATTGACCTCTAAGAATGCTAACCTAAAGGTCAAAATCTTAGGTAGCAACACTGACTCCCCACTAAAACCATGGACTCTAATAATAGTATGATGGGATCCAAAAAAATAATCACAAGGAATAGTGCAATTGGTCATAAGGTTTGAGACACTTGGAAACAGTCTATTTACAGTCGGTTCTGGGCTCAGATGACAAAAAGTAGGGGCAACAAAAAGTTCCCAAAATTCATATGGGTCACTAGTTTTGGACAAGATATGTGTCCATGTAGACATAGGAGTGATCCTATGTAGAGCGAAGCTTGAGTCATACATATTTATATGCATGTGTTTGGAAAAGATGTCAAAGTTTTGATACAACATAAGGTGAAACAGATAAGAAGAATACCTAAAAATCCCTTTAGATTTGAACTAGGCAAGTTGTTCCACCATTGAATATGTAATTTGCTTAGAGAAATCAAGCTAATACTCCTGAATCTTGTCATCAGTTTTCAATCTGAAGAGGATAGCCATTTGTTCTTCATAGATGGTTATATCATCTTTCATTCTAAAAATGAAAGCCATCATGGAAAGTGCATCTTGACTAGTCTATGAAAATTGTGCTCTTATTGTATGTAGTGTCAGCATAGTGGTATCATCATCACCTAATTGCAATTCTAATTATAGAAGCATCAATTGAGTATTTACATTTGCCCACATTTTCTACATCTTGGCAATGGTGGGAAATGTGGTTGTCTTATCATGATACAAGGCCAGCATCTCTCTAATAGCCTTTAGTTTAATCTACACTATGAATGGACCTTATTATATGGTATTTAAGGGAGCATGAAACAATTCAGTGCATATTTCAACTAAGTCAAGGCATGGATGCATACCTGGGATAATGAATTGTGCTAGTTGTGAAGTCTATATCCTCATTGTGAATGTTTCATATTGTCTAACCTTGGCCCTCTGAATAGACCTTTGATGTGCCCCTTTTCTAAGATTTTTGCTACTATTTCTTTGAAGAATTGGGTCCATAATTCCATCTGCAAAATATTTCACCCTTGTTGGGTCGTTTGCATGACCAACTTTAGGGACTCTAGTATGTGGGTAGGTCTTTAATGGTTGTGTAGGGGCTGAAGCATATGATTTACTTGTAAGAAACTTGTCAATGGATTCATAAATCCTAGACCCTTTTTGTGAAGACTTTGCTCCTTCCATATCTATATTTATTCTTGAAAATAGTGAACTATGGTAATGGGTATGAAGCTTTTGCAATAGGGAAGGCACTTTCACTTAAACAGGTTTGTTATGAGCTAAAAATGCAAGTAGTAGGGTTTTCTAGTAGATGTAGGAATATTTGAGACACTATAAGATTTAACTCTTGTTATGAGGTATTTATTGACCCATCAAGTCTCAAAATGGCATTAAACTTGGATAACCGTTAGCAAATCTTAATAAATCTTCATGGGACAGTGAGTTAGACACGTCATGAAGGTGGCTGCGCAAGGTACCTTAGGGAATTTAATGATTTGAGAGATATTTAATGTGTTGAGAGTTTTGAAAATTTTGAAAAAAAAGGCTCTGAGCTACAGCTATGTGTTTAAAGAACACTTATTTAAAAGAAAGAGTGGGAAAGGGAAAAAAATGGGAAAATAAAGCAACAAGGAAAGCGAAACTATCTAACTATAATACATTAGAGACATAGCTTAAATAAAATGTTTCAAGTAGATCCCATTCACAATAATATCTTCAGGTTTGCCTTCCATTATTTCTAGCTCAAATGATTTTTTCTATTTACATGCACAAATTTTATAAGGACCAGTCCACAATGCTTCAAATTTAGTGTGTTGACCCAGCTTGGCAACGCTTGCATTCCATTTCAAAACAATTAAACCTACTTCAAAATGAGGATTTGAATTCCTTTTATTCAAGCAGTCTTTAATTATTTTCTAATGCTTTATTAATGAATCATGTGCTGCATCCCTCTTTTCTTGAACTTCCAAAATTTCAGCAAATCTAACTTGCATGGGGCCATTTTCCTCAATTTCAATCTATTTTATTAGTTGGAGAGTAGGAATCTCCAAGCTTAGAGGTATTACAGTAGGCTTTCCATAGACCAATTCATATGAGGACATTTTCATCACCTACTTATGTGTAATTCTATCAGCCCACAGTGCTATATTAAGCACTTTATGCCACTCCTTGTGATGATCAGCCCCAATTCTCTTGATGAGTCTAATCAGGTTCTTGTTAGTTGATTCTACCAAACCATTACCTTAAGGGTAATAAGTAGAGGAAGTTTTCAAATATATTCCATGCTTTAATAAAAAGTTAGATACTTTAGACCCTAAAAATGCTTTAGCATTATCTAAAATTATGGTGTGAGGAGCCCCAAAGTGAGTAGTGATACTCCCTAGAAAGTCTAGGATCACATTTTTGTTGCTTCTTTAAGTGGAACTACCTTAGTCCATCTGTGAAATAATCTGTGGTAATTAGAATCCATTTGTGACCCATACTAGACACTAGATTTATCATTCCAATGAAGTCAAGACCCCACTGAGCAAAATGGTCATCAACAATTATAGGATTAAGAGGCATTACTGCATTCCTTATCATCCCCACATAATATTGACAAGATTGACATTTTTTAACTAGTTGATAATAGTCTATAAATAAAGTAGGCCATAAATAACCTACCTCACTTATCTTTATAGCTGTGGTCTTCATAGAAAAATGTCCACCTCAGACTCCATGATGCATTTCATGCATTATTTTCTTAGCCTCATCTTTCTCTACGCATCTTAAAAGTTTGCCACCAGAGTTTCTTCTAAAAAAAACTTGTTCAATTAAAACAAAATGGACCCCTTACATCCTATAGTATCTCCTCTTGTTTTGAGGGAGTTCTCTTAGGTAAATCCCATATTTCATAAAATGAATCATGTTTATGACCCAGGAGTTTTGACCAACCTCTTATATCCTCAATACAATTTCCTTTTCCATTTTTGAATCTATTTCTTCAGGTATCATCTTTTCAAGCTCTTGAGTCATGTATTGGCACAACCCCTTACCTCTGACTAACTTAGTGTGTTTGACCTCTACATTATATTCAAGGATCTTTTTTATCTTTTTTTCTCTTTTTTTAGTAATTTCACCCTCCATAATGTATTCTCTGACACTTAGGTGAGCCACAAGTATCAATATCTTACTTCCTAATACTATATGCCTAAATTTCTTGAGGGCTTTTACCATAGCATACGCTTGTTTGTCCAAAAATTTGTATCTAGTTTCATATTCCCTAAGAGTCCTTGAGAAAAAGTCTATTGGATGCTTTCCCTCCTATCTATCACCTTTTTGTGTTAGAACAACAACAAGACTGAGCTCTCCTCCATAGACATACATTACAAAAGGCATAGAAAAGTTTGAGTTTCTAAGTACTGAGGCCATTGAAATTTCTTTCTTGACCTCTTCAAAATCTTGCATTCCTTCTATAGTCCACTTGAAAACTAGGTCTTTTTTCAACAAGAGTGTCAGTGGTCTTACTAAGCCTACAAAGTCAGATATGAACCGACTGACAAAATTAATCTTCCCCAAAAAAGATTGAATTACTTTCTTCTTTACTGGTAAGGGCAAGTTCATTATGGCTGCAACTCTTTCTGGATATATAGAAACTCCTTCTTTAGATACTATATGTCCCAATAATCTACCTTGAGGTATAGCAAAGATACATTTCTTAGGATTAAGGGATATTCCAAATTCTTGACATTTCTTAAAAATAGATTCTAAATGATCAAAATGGTCAACAGCATTCTTGGAAAAAATAGTAAGATCATCAAGATAAATAAAGATGATTTTATTTATAAGTTCCCCAAATGCTACATCCATAGCTCTTTGAAATGTAGCTCCAGCATTTGGCAAGCCAAATGGCATCTTAGCATATGCAAATGTTCCCCATTTGGTAGTAAAAGTAGTCTTGTATTGGTCTTCATCAACCAACCAAATCTGATTGTATCCAGAGAAACCATCCAGCAAGGAAAATCTCTCTGATCTAACCATAGTCTATAAAATTCATTCCATAGATGGCAAGGGGTAGTGATATTTTAGAGATTCTCTATTCAAGTTTCTAAAATCTACACATAGTCTTATGTCACCATTCTTTTTCCTGATTGGTACTAGATTTGATACCCAGGTTGAGTGTTTGAATGGAAAAATTATTTTAGAATCTAAAAGTTTCTACAACTCATCTACCATTAGAGATTCAATCCTTGGATTTACTAGCCTTTGCTTTTGTCTGACTAGCTTAGATCCTTCAGTCAGTTCTATTGTGTGCTAAATGATGTCTCTGTTATATCCATGAAGGTCTTCATAGCTCTAGGCTACGAATCTATCATATCTTTTGCACAAGTCAATTAGTCTTTCTCTTTCCTCTTGAGTTAGAAAATTTCCAATTTTTAATTTTCTCCCTTCACTCACCTCTATTTCATTTACTTGGAACCTTTTCTTCTCTAGGCCTACATCTTCTGGATCAAATAGGTTTTCTAAAGTGAAGCCTTTGGGAAGCTTATTATTCTTTAATTGTATAGTTTGGTCTCCATATGCCTCTTCAATTTTTGGTTGCAATTGATCAACAAATTCCCCTAATTGTTGCAAGAATGAGAGTACTTGAGAATCATTTTCAAATACTTGCCAATTCTCTTCATTGTCTGGGATAGTTGGCCTTACTATAACTTTTACTAACTCATTGTTAATTAATAAGCTAGTTGTTGGATCAAACTGTGAGCCAATCTATGCCATCCTATTAGCCTCAAAATTTTGGGTTCTAGTAACTACTTCAATATTGAAAGCTTCAAAATCTTCTATTAAGTCCCAAATTTTGTGTTTATAGGATCTCATCCTTACATTTTTAGCTATTGCCTTTTCCCTAATTTGCTTCACCACTAATTCTGAATCTCCTTTTACTATTAAATTCTTTATTCCCTTTTTCTTAGCTAAAATGAGCCCATGTACTGAGGATTAATATTCAGCATCATTATTAGTACAAGCAAATTGGAAATGGATAGCTCTCAAAATTTTCTCCCCCTTTGGATCAACAAAACAAATTCCTACTCTAGCACCACTTTTACTTCTCGCCCCATCAAAGTTTAAGGTCTAGATTTCTGAATATTTTTCAAATTCTTGAGTAGTTGGTGTCTCTTCCCTTAAAACATTTGGGATTTCATGGTCTTCATCAAAAATGACATAAGTGCCTAGACCAGTAGAGTCATAATTTCCATATGGATCACTATGCATCATAACTAACAAATGTTTATTTTCCTCTTCTTGGTCATGTTCAGTCTAGTCACCCAACTCTTCAACAAAGACCTTTTCTTCCTTATTTAGCATAGCATGAGTTGCCTCTAAATTTGAGGTTGGTTCATTGGTGATGTGGTCCTTAGATAATGGCTCAGATAGTATTTTTATCTTTGAAACATATTTATTTATTAGGATGAGGTGAGACTAATCAAGTGACATATATCCTCCTATTTTGGCTGTGAAATCCCTAGATAAACATAGGCCAAATACAGGGGGTATATTTATGACTACTACATCTTGATTGACAATTATATTAGGAAAAGTATATAATTACAATGGGAGTTGTTTAATTCTCCCTATTGTTTGCACTAATTTGTCATCCAGCCTCATGACTCCTCTAATAAGTGGCTCATACTTTATTTTTAAAGCATCAGCTATTTACTTAGGCATTACTATAGTACTAGCCCCTGAATCTATCATCACATTATGCAACAATTTTTTTCCCACTATCAGAGTCAAATAAAAGGGCTCTAGTTTGGATTTACTTACCTCTGATGTATTATTCATAGGGGTTGTTGTCTGTAGATGAATTGTGTCTTTGAGCTTTTCTTTATCAGCAAGTCTTTCTTTGGTGCTAGTATGTTTAGGCACTACTTCACCTTGCAGAGCTTCTTGTAACAATGTCTTTTGCTTAGGAATAGCTAATATGTCCCACATTGACAGATGTGCTGGGGTTCTCTTTAGTTGATCTACCACATTCACTGGTCCTATTGTTTGGGTTCTTAGAAAATAAGAGTACCTTGTTTTTTCTTAAACTTGTCTAGAAACTACTTGATTATGCACTGGCTGAGGTACTTCTTGTCTAAAAGCTATGTTTTTATGACTTTGAAATGGAGGAGGTCCCATAACTTCATTATTTGTGACTTTAGGGTGTTCCATCATCCTTCTCTTTGATTTGGTATAGTAGTCTGATTGCACCACTAGTTTCTTGGAAGTAGAAGCTTCGTTCAAGAATAATGACTCTTCATCTTCAACCCATGAAAACAAATCATGTTCAAGGGCTATTTCTTCTTCTTGTTGTAAGGACATCCCTTGCATCTGAGCCATTGGGACTAAATTTTGCATACTTGGGGACTAGTAGGCTTGAGTGTCAGAAGTACTTACAAATTGTCCATCCATTCTTCTTTGCTCTGCTACCTTTTATTGTAGATTACCCATAGGACAATCTCTAGGTGTATGAGCATTATTAAAAGGAAAACACTAGGAATTGGTGTTATCTACATAATTATTCTACCCTTGAAAAACCTCTTTATTTGGATTGGGGGGAATAGTCAGTGAGGGTGTAGCGACTGCAACTAATTGGTTTGCTAGCTGAGGGTTATTTTGCCTTAGATGACCCTGATACTGGTTTGGCTGAGGTGGAAATCTATTTCCTTGGTATCCTTGATATTTGGGTTTAGGATAAGGATTCTGCTATCTTTTTATGTTAATTAACTCATTTTAAAATGTCCTCAAGATGTTCTTGATATCATCCATCTCAGATGACTGGGCAGGGACAAGTTCTTTAGCATGTTATTGAGGATATGTGTACATAGACACAGGTGGGGATATGGAATTAGGGGCTTCTTGAGGAAATGGTAAGGTAATCTCTAGAAATATGGGCATGGGAGGCCTTAAGGGCAGCTTTCTAGCATCTATTAAATTATTTTTAGCTTTGATTGCATAGTCATAAGCTTCTGGCAGAGTCTGACCTCCAAGTGACCGAATCATTACTGATATATTTGAATTTAAAGATTTAAGATAAAATACTATAGCCATACCTGGTAATGATCTTACTATAGTAGGGATTCTTTCCCAAGTCTTTTGAAATCTTGAATTAAAGTCAGTCATTGCTTCTTATGGTGCCCTTTTAATAGTAATCAATTATTGCAACAAAGAAGACTTATCACCCTTTTCTTCAAACCTTTCAAAGAAAAGATCTCCAAGTTGATCCCCTGTAGATATTATATTTAGAGTCAAGGATATATACCATTCTAGAGCCTTCCCTTTAAAATAAGTTGCTAATAATCTTATAGCCATATTCTGTTGTGTGACCACATGAATTGCATAGACATCAGACACATCTTGTAGATGTTCTTCAGGTGTTTTGAAATCTTTCCCACTAAATTTGGGTAGAGTTTTTAGGGCATTTATTGGAATAGGGTCCCAAGTGGCTAGTGGTATTGGGAGGATCAAAGGATTGCCAGTGTTCAACCTTGCATAATTCCTTGGGGGTATAAGAGCTCCCATATTTACTCTGGGTATTGGTATAAACTAATTGACTCTTCATCCTGGACTAGTTATCAAAGGTGGAAAAAGAAAACCTGGATTTACAGTAGATTGAGATCTTGTTACTGGTCCACAGCTCTAATTCCTTATAGCTCTCTAGTTCATACAGTCTTGAAATAAACTTCAAGATGGTGTCCCACTAAGCATGCCAAAAACTGTTGATGATTAACATTGCACTATTTCTAACACCAACAATGGGAAGTTTCAAGAATGTGAGACTTGCAACTTGAAACGACCTCTAGATTTTAAAGAAGTTGGTTCTTCTTTATCTCAAAAGTATTTTGGGGAAAAAGGATAGGAATTAAATAGAAACATAAATGTAATGAAAGAAAATCTAACTATGGTGATGCATCTAAATTTAATTTAACCCTTAATTCTCAAAGCACAGTGAATCTATCTTTAGGATTTAATTACATTAAAGAGCAAACAAGTCATGATCAATGTAAAAGATGAAAATAGATAGAATCAAAGGCTCACAACTTATATGATTTTGGCAATGACACAAAGAATATCAATAAAGGCACAAAATTTAGTATTCTCATTAATTTTCTAGTTACATAAAAGTCACAAAAACATGCACAATTATACAAAATTTCTAACTCAAGAAAATATAACAAAGGTAAATGATATTACTGGCCACAGCTAAAAGTCTAAAACTTATGATAACAATTTCTCATAGAAAATTCTCTCTATCTTCTACTCTTTCTAGTGATCTCTACACCCCTATTTATAGCATTGGATTAGCTCTAGATTGTCTCCACGTTCCCAATCCAACAGCCTAACTGAACTCTAACTAAACTGTAAGTGTCTAACAAAAGATATTTCTTAGATCTGAAATGTTCCATCTCCCTACAGTTCATTGGATGAAATAGATACATAGGATGCTTCCCACTATGAAAATGGGCAAAGACACTTGGTGTGTTTCACTTACTCTACTTGAAAAATTTCTCATTATTCAAAAGGCACTAGAAAATGACACTTGGCAGCTTTTGAGGCACTTACCAAAGACACATGGCACTTTCCACATAACTTATAATCTTTATATGTCTTTACTCAAGAGCATTCCATTTTTGACACCTGTCATAGTCCACTTCTTTGAACTTTAACAGTCTATAGAAAATGGGACCCACAACATTTCTCACCTGAGTAGCTTCAAAAGGGGAACTAGGACATGTGTCACTTTCCACGTATCTTTAACAAAAGACATGTGGTAGTTTCCATTCTTTTTAGCTAGGGACACGTGATGGCTTTCATCAATCTTTAGCTAGACTATATAAACATTCAAGACTCATTTTAGATTCATATGGATAGTGACACTTGGCAGCTTTTGCTGACTTTAGAAACAAAACCTGGGTCCCACCATAGTCCTTAATTATTGATGAAACAAAGTGAAGATATTTTAGATGTTGACACATGGTAGCTTCCACTTGCTTTAGCTAGGGATATGTCACATCTTCTATTGCTTATAGAAAAACATATCGAAGCCTTTTGTATTTGCCACTTGGCACCTTCTGCTTGATCCTGAGAAAAGCTTATTGAAAGAAGCTTCTGAAACTCAAAAGAAATTTGAAATGTGGATGCCAATATGAAATGCAGATACTGACACTTGTCATGCTCTACTAAATTACTACTAGAAACGTGGAACATTCTGAGCAACTTAGAGAAATAATAAAATGTGTCTTAGCTAATGACACTTGGCAGCTTCTGCATAATTTTGACACTTAGATAAAATTTAGGAAAAAAGGAACTCATGCCTACGCTGTGTGTCAAACTTTCTGCCTCAAAACTGAAATGTGTAGGGACAAAACTTGAAGCACATAGCTAAAACTCAAAATAAAATGTAGAGTATTTTTTACTCTACATGTTTCTAATAAGTAAAGGTGATGCACCAATAATAAAATGAACACTTCCATTACCTTGATGAACACACTAAAAATCACTAAGAATGAGATAATATCACATAGACTTCCCTAAAGATACTCCATATGCATAATTATTTTATATAGAGGCATGAGAACATAGTGCAACACTGAAAGGGATGATATTATCTACAATGAGAGCCTATGAAGACCTAAGTGTGCACTAACTATGACATGCAAATAAGTTCCTAGATTTTCATGGAGGTACTGAGAATAGATCATAATGAAAGGGATAATAATTCATCCATAAACAAATATCAACAAATACAAATCACACACAAGATTCAAGAAGAGTGAAGGTACATGAAACCAATTTCCATTAAAGTGTAAGGTTCAACCAATAGAAGAATTCTTGAAGGGAAAATTTCAACAGCATGAGGTTGCCTAAAAAATGTCAACCCTATTACAATAAAAAATAAGGCATTTATAAGGGAGAAACCCTTTTACAATTAATGTACGACTTAGGGTGGTAGATATAGACTTTTAATTATATTATGGCATCATATCCATGATTCTTAAACTCTACCTAATGGCCCAAATTTGGGTGTCAGTGGTAGGATTATCTTGGATCCACATACATGTCTATAAATGGGATATATTTGGGTCAATTAGAGGGGTGGCATGTGATCATATTCCAAAATCTAAAAACCATTTTTGAATTTACTCATCTTAAAAATGCCTCAAACACCATTCAATTATTTTTAAATTATTGATTTGTACTTTACTACCATTTTTCAATTGCTACATGGGTCTCCTTTTGACTTGTCATGTCATTGTTATGAATATGATGGGAATCAGTGCCTTACACCTTTTAAGCATATCTACACACTGAGTAGTGCACTCTTGATCTTGATTGGGTTTTACATGGGTTTCACATTAGGAGCTGGCATAAAAAAGAAGGCATGCATATTCCCTATTCCTTTTTCAACTTAGTTGTTCCTTCATTATTAAACTTACACATGGGTCACATGCCTACATATTATCTTTACCTATGCAAGCTTTGGTCTATAAATGTGTTCTACATGAGGAGTGTACACTAGAGACTATGCAATCAATTAGGTGCTAAAGAACATCATCACCATGATTATTTGAGATTTATAGTTCTATAAAAAGGACATAGAAGCAATCTTTATTTTGAGTGTAGGACATAACCCTTTATTCATTCCAAAAATCTTAAAAAATTGTGCCCCTTTGGCTATCTATGAGACTTTGGCACATAAATCACTTTTTGGGGCACTAACCCCTGTATGGTAATGGGAATCTTCTACCCAATGGTGTTTGAGCTTTGAAAAAATTGGGGTGACTTGAAGGGTTAACATTTATGGTGAACTTTTCAAGCGACCTATCTATAAAGTGGTAAATTTAGTATCTTTGATTGATCCATTGGGAATGGGTTCATTATAACTCCTAGTCCTTTTATTCTTGAGTGCACTGGCTATGAAATTGTAGCTTTGTAAAAAACTAAAATACCCTAACAAAAGAAAATAATTATGACAATGGTTCTTACAGGAAAAAAGATATAAGATAAGCATAACACTGTGTAAAATTTACTAGAGGAAATAAAACTATTTAAAATAATGTGTGTAAGGCACATAGGGAAATGAAAACATCTAATCTACTATTTACAAACATATAAGAATCAATAAGAATAGTATGTAAGATGTATCCCATTGACTGGGATGCAAAACTCTTCTCCATTCAAGTTATAGATTTGGAAAGCATTGGCTTGATCACAACTAATTATGGCATATGGACCACTCCATATCATATCAAACTTGGTATGCCTTCTATATTTTGATCTGTATACATCCCATTTGAGAAATAAATCTCTCTCTTTGAAACTTTTGTTAGTGGCCTTTTTATCAAAGGTCCTCTTCATCTGGGCCTATTGAAGTTCCATGGTATGTACAAATTATGCTCTAGTCTCTTTGATTTTCATTAGTTCAAGGGATTGTCCTCAAGTAGATCCAACTAATGGGTGAGATTAAATGAAGGAAACTTGAGGGACATATGCATTTGGCTTCCCTTCCATAAACTAGCATGAAGAGTGAATTTCCAAACACTCTCTTGAGCTTGATCTGATCATCCCAAAAGGTGGTCTTGAGATTAGTGTGCCAAACTTGTTGATTGTCCTCCATGGTCCTCTTTATAATTTAAATCAAATTTTTATTCATTGACGCGACCAAACCATTACCTTGAGGGTAATAGTTTGATGAGGTGCTCAGGTGGATGTTATGCTTAATAGTCCATTCATTGATCTTGGTACTAAAGAAGGTATTGCATTGTCAGAGATAATAATGGTTAGAACACTAAATGTCATTATGATTACATCATATAAGTTTAGAATTGATGCCTCATTGGCCTCTTTAAGTGCCACTACCTCTTTCCATCTTGTGAAATAGTCAATGGATATGAGGATCCATCTATACCCATTATTTTATGGTAAGTTAATCATGATGATGATGTCTAGTCCCTAATTTTCAAAGGGATGATCAACTTGTATTGGGCCCAATGGTAAGGTAACCAACTTCTATTTGCCTACAAAGAAGGCACATTTATTAAAAATTCACACATATGGTGCATATCCTAAATTATAGTTGGCCAATAATATCTAACTCATATAATTTATATGATGGTATTCTTGGGTGAATAATGGCCTCCTAATGGGCCATCATGGAATTCTTAGAGAATTCTACTCACCTAGTCTAATTCTATGCATCTCAAGAGGACTCAGTTAAAGTCTTTTTTAAAACGCATGTTATAATTAAAACAAAAGGAATGGATTATATCCTAAAGTGCATACGCTAAGATTTACCTAGGCTAGGGGATATGTATCATACTGAAGGAAAGCCTTCACATTTTTTCTCTAGCTTATTTGGATGCTTTTGTTTACTGATTGATCCTTAGACAATGAAAGAACTATGTTTTCTTCATCTCTCACATTGTCTACCATATTTTTACATAGCCCTTTTCCTCATAAAAGATTGGCAACTTGGATGTACATAATGTATTAAATCACCTTTGTGATCTAGCTAGCTCTTTTTTTATTGATGTCCTTGCTAAAAAATAATTATTTGATGCCTACATGCAAGACCATCATCTAAATCTTGTTATTAGAGACAATTTACTAGAAATTCTTGAGTTCCCTTATGATGGTGAATGCATGAATCTTACAAGGATATAGTGAAACTTATAATCCTTTAGTGCTTGGATGAAAAATGTAATTGGTTTCTCCAATTGATCATTATTTTGTTGTGTAAGAATGGTTGAGATGCCTTCATCTCCACCAAATCAATAAAGGATAAAATACTTAGTGTAGTATATATTGATCAAGGTGGGATCCTATGTGATAGCATGCTTGATGGATTAAAAACTAATCTTGCCTTCATGAGTCTATATTAATGCATCACCTTCTTGAGCATTGTAGTGAGTGGTTTGGTTAGAGAATCAAAATTAGGCATAAATCTCCTTACAATGTTTATCTTCCTTAAGAATCTCTAGAGACTCCTCTTATGATTTGGGAGAAGGATGAATGTAATATCTTTGACCCAATATGAATCAATTATGATCCCCTATTTGAAAAAAAATGTTCCCTAGTAGAGCATCTTCATGAACAACAAAGATACACTAGCTAGGGTTCATAGATATTCTAAACTCTTGGCACCTTTCAAAAGCTTACTCTAGATGGCCTAAGTGATCTTCCACACACTTTGAGAAAATATTTATTTTGTTATCATTTTGATGAGTTCCTTAAATGACATATCAATGTCTCTTTAGAAGGTTTCTCTTATGTTTGTTAAACTAAAGGGTATCTGCTAGAATGTGAAGGTTACCCACTTAGTGGTGAATGTTGTTTTGAAGTGATCACAGTCTTGCACAACACTTTGGTTGTAGCCTAAGTAGCCATATAATAATAATATATTAATTATTGAAATTATTTTTATAATTTACTCCATTGGTGGGAAGAGATAGTGTCCTTAAAAGAGGCCTTGTTTAAGTCTTATAAGTCTACACATAGATGGATTTTCCATTCTTCTTCTACACTGGGACTAAATTAAAAACCCAAAAAGAGTGTTTGATTGAAATTATTATATTATATTAAATTATATTTTATAGATCCCTTGTCATCAAATTGAGTGTATCTATGATCTTCTTTGGCATTACTGAGTTATTTTTTCCTAATTTGATCATGTAATTATGCACTAGGTGCTTGCCAATAATCAATGAAATGTAAATGGGGTTGGATTATTATTGTTACACACTTCCTCATTTGGTTAACATAAACTCATAGAGATGGAATGCATAGACTGTGATGTCTCACATGCTTGAAAGCTCTTCAGAGTATCCTATAGCAAATTTCTTTGAGAAGGAATAACAACATTCCACATGGTTACTTTGAGGATCATATTATTCATTTGTTTGATTATTTTGAGTGGAATCAAGATCCCTTTAGTTATGGTTTTTTAATGGTGTCCTCCTCCTATACTTGCACACTAGTCTGAGGATAATTTTCTTTTTGTGCATCTTATGTCATTCACATTGAAGGTTACATAGGTGCATGGGCTTGGACTTCTGCATGTGTGTCCTGAGGCATTATTATTGGTAGTACCACCTTCATTGCTCTCCTCTTAAATATTTTATTGAAATTAGTTGGGGTAATTCATATGTCTTATGCACCATATGATTTACATAATTAAATTCACCCTATTACCAATTAATTAGAGTAGACCCATATTGTTTTTGTTTCAGTTCAGGAGTTTCTTCTCCCTTTGGAGCTATGATATTCACTTGCTCTTGAAGCTATAATATAATTTTCACCATGATCTCTTACTTTAGGATTCCATTGGTGTATGTAATTTGATTATGAAGTTGACTGCATGGGTAACAACATTTATAATCCTACACAAGATTTTTATGTATAAGGACTCTATAGGTACTAGAACCACTAGATTTCTATGCATAAGATAATATATTATATGTGAGATGGTTTTATACTCATACACTACCTTGGTAGGGAGGTTTGATTGACTAGTATTGTTGAGTGAAGGGTTGATGGGGTTTGGAATACTATTCTTTCTACCTTTTAAGGGCCACAAGCACATTTATAAAACTTTATAGTAGCACTTAAACCTCATGTAATTCATTAAGTAGTGTAACAGATGAAGTAGGTAGGCTTACTATGATAGGGATGGGTACCAATAAAGGTTGTGTAATATATTGGCCAATTGGTGGCTCTATTTATATTATCATAGGAGGTCTAGGCACAATATTCCCTACTTGGATTAAATAATTTTATATACACATAACAACCTCATACACATCAAGAAGTATTGTGCCTCCCATGGATTATATAATCATAGCTATATCACTATTAAGATCCTTTAAATAATTCAAAAATGAAATATTGGGGATGGATTACACATGGGTGGAATTCTATCCTAGACCTTATGGAACTTGAATTTGAAATCAATCATCATCTTGTATAGGGCCATTTATATATTTTTGAGTTGCTCTATTGAAAACAAATGGTCATTTCAATCTTCAATCTGCTTACATAGATTCTCACCTAGCTCAGCTTAGTCATGAATATATTTTGGTCTCAAGCCTCAGTAACATTGAAGTGTTTTTCCTTTTAAAGAGGAGGCAAGTATCCTAACTATGATATTGTATTTTGTGGCATGATGGATCAAGTAGATATTCACAACATCTTAAATATGCTCAATATGGGAAGCTAAATTCTTGCCAATAAATTAGGACAAAATTTTGAGGGATGTGACAAGAATTTCATATTACTAGGCTATAATCAAGAGATTCTCACCATTAGATGGCACAAATAATTGGTTTATTTATGTAACCATGAATGGTATAGGGAATAACCTTCTTATAAGTGCAGGGAATCTCCCAAATGGGGGGTAGACTAAACTATAGGGGTGATTGCCTAGAGTCACTAGCTTTGAGAACTAGAGATAAGGATGTTCTAGTCCTTCTTCTTCTTGTGGTTGTGAGAAATTTAGTGAATTGAAAATCAATCCATTTTGAATATGATCTAGTTATTTTTTACATGTAGATAATAGATTAACCTTTTGATATTTAGAGATGTTTAGAGTTACCAAGTGCCTACTCTTGAGTCTTTCACTCAAACTGCTAAGGATAACACCAATTCCTTAGCCTATTTGAAAATTTTGTCCCATCGAGCATGTTAGAAACTATTATTTTTAAAAATGTGCACTTGTGGATGGTTTTTAGCTTAAGAGTTTTTGATGTAGGGCATAAATAATGAGCACTTGGTATAGGGTTTTGAAGCATCAAATGTTGGGAATGTAAGTGCTATTACTTATTTTCATTCATGGAACACCAATTTTCTCATTATAATGATGGTAACATCCATGAGGTGTTAGACTCTTACTTTCTTTGGGACAAACCTCTAGATTAGGTTGATTTCCTTAAATTCTAAGTGGACCTGATTTAGGACTAGCATAGGCTTACAATGAGTAGAAGGAAATATACATCTATTGATAAACCTAAACTTGACAAGGGGAAAAGGGAGGGAAAAGGTAAGAGGTTTTTAGGAAATAACTTTGATGTAACAAGAACGTAAAAAATGCTTACACTGCCTTGATGAACATAATACAAATCATAAAAAATGAGACTATCACACAAACTTCTCTAAGGATACTCTATATGTGTAAGTATTTTGTATAGAGGTATGGTAACATAGTGAAACACTGAGAGGGATAATATTATCCATAATTAAATACTATGTAGACTCAAGTGTTCACTAAATATGACTTACAAATAAATTCCTAGTTCTACATAGAGGTGTTGAGAATTGACAAAAATGAAAGGGGCAATAATTCATCCATAGGTAAAGATAAATAAACATAAATCACACACACAATGCAATAAAAATGAAGGGGGGTGAACTCAATTGTTGTTAAAGTATAAGGTTCATCTAATAGAAGCATTCTTGAAGGGAACATTTTTGTAGCATGAGGTTATCTAAAAAATGTTGGCCTTTTTACATTGAAAAAAAAAGGATTTTATAAGGAATCAAGCCTTTTAAAATTAGTGTGACACTTGGGTTGGTAGATAAAAACTTCTAATTCTATTAAAACATCACTTCCATGGTTCTTAAACTCTATCTAGTGGTCTAGATCTAAGATTTGGTGGTAAGATTATTATGGATCCACATATCTTTGAGCCAGTCAGAGGGGTGGCATGTGATCATATTATGATGTCTAACAACCACTTCTACATTTACTCATCTTGATAAGGCCTTGAACACTACTTAACTACTTTTCAACTACCACTTTGACTTTGTTACATTTTTTCAACCATTGCTCAAGTCTCCTTTGGACTTACCATGTCATTATTTCACATTTGATGGGAATCATTGCCTTATAGCTCTTAGGGATATTTATGAATTGATTATTTTGTTCTTCATCTTGAGTGGGTTATACACGTCTCATGCATCAATATTTGGTATAGGAAAGAGGGCACACATCTTCCCTAGTACTTTTTAAACATATTTTTTCCTCAAATATTCAACTCTTGTGTGGGTCACGTGCCTTCTTGATATCTTGACCTACATAAGCTTTGGTCCCTAAATGTGTTCTATGTAATGAGTGTGCATTAGAGACTATTAAATTAGTTAGCTGATAAAGAAAATCATCACCATGATTATTTGAAAGTTGTATTTCCATAAATAAGACATGTAATCAATATTTATTTTGAGTATAGGGATTGAGTCTTTATAAATCCTAGTTCCTTCCAATAATCCTACAAATTTGTGCCCCTATGTCTATCTATGGGAGTCTTTGGTTTGCAACTCATTCTTTAGGGTATTATCCCCTATGTGATAATGGAAATCCTCTATATAATAGTGTTTGAGCTCTATGCAGACTAAGGTGACCTAAAGGGTCAATAGATTGCTCATAAAATGGTGAGATATTTTAGATATAAATTTCTCACAAAATGGTGAGAGTATTCAAACAAGAGTGGTTGAGTTGACCTCAAAAAATATTGAGCACTACCTACATAGTTTAAATAGACCTCAAGTCATTATAGTTACACCTACAACTATGAAATCTAGAAATTTTTAATAATGTGTTAGTGTTTTTGGTATTTCAAATCAATGGATAATTATGAGATACAACACTATCCAAAATCACAAAATAAATAGAGTGTGACTTAAACATGATCACAAAATGGCAAAAACATGGCTTAAACATGCTCATAAAATGTCAAGAGCATGAAAAAGGGGTGACTAATCCAACCTCAATGTAAATTGAGTGCTACCTACATAGTCCCATATGACCTCAAACCAAAATAGCATACACAAAAGGTGTCTTACTAAGTACCAGTAAGTTTAGGTATAGGCAAATGGTAAGGTATGGCATAGTAATGAAAAGGTGATGTGGAAATACATGGTAAGGGTGTTGTTCCTAATTTTCCCAAAGGAGGTTATAATCAATAAACAATGACAAGGATTGATGGTACTAATTTATCCATAGATAGTTATAATTAGTAGCACAATTATAGAATGTAATAATAAATTAAGGATGTAATTTCCAAGACCATTGTCATACTCCTTTCACATACTACCATTCATACATTTTTATTCTTAAAAAACTATTGGAACTACATCTATTATCAATAATTGAACATGCCTAAAGTATAAATGAATCAAAACTAAGGCCAAACATGATAAGTAAGGGTGGTCAAAAATGAAATGGATGGCCAAGGGTTAATGACATGGTAGAATGATATCAAGTATGGTATAAATAATAGGCATAATGTGGCATAAATTAAATGATCTTTGTAGAAAATAATTTGATTCCCTTAAGCATAAAAACATTTGAGGTTAATTATGTTCATAATTTCATAAGTTCATCTCCTTCTGGTGTGGTGAGCCTATATGCTCCAGAATTGTAGCTAGCAATAATTACATAAGGCCCTAACTATTAAGGTTAGAACTTCACTTTTTTCATTGTCTTGGCATTAATATTATTTTTATTTTATTTTAACATAAGGTCACCAAGATCAAATTCATGATGCCTAACACACTGATTATATTGGCCTCTTAATCTATTCTATAATATGCATGAAGGTTGTTCAAGGTGGCCATAACTTTTCCATAAAGTGTAGCTCTTGAATGTGAGATAAACAATAGTCTTCTTCATAGATGATGTGTTGTATTGAAATCTAGAGAGACGAACACTTGACATCAATAGGAAGAATTTCCTCAATATCATAAATAAGGGAGTAGAAGGTATCTCCTATTCTAGTACAAAATGTGGTAAAATATGTCCAAAGGGTGTTAAATAGATGCAAGTGCCAATTATGACTACCATTATTGGCAATCTTCTTCAGAATATTTACAATGGTTTTATAGAAATACTCATATTAGTAATAGGTAGTAGATAAATGTTGTTTGATATGGTATTGGTTAAAAATTGATTTCACATATTTCTTTTTAAATGATCCACCATTATTAGATATAATTTTAGAGGGGACACCATAATAACAAATGAGATGGTTAAATAGGAATTTGGATATCTACTTACTGATTGTGTAAGTGAGAGGAATGGATTCCACACATTTAATAAAATATTCAGTAGTAGTAAAGATATGTTTATGACCATTTGAGGATGTAGGATTGATCTTGCCTATGAGGTCAAGTCCCCACATTGAGAATGGACATGGTGATATCATTAGTTTGAGTGTATTTATTAGAGCATGAATTATATTATCATGTTTCTCACAATTTATACACCTTTTCACATATGTAATTGCATTGATTTCTATAGTCAACTAGTAATAATTAGCATAAAGTAACTTTTTGGATATGATTGCCCCACTGGTGGGAGCTCCATGCACTCTTTCATGAACTTTTATTAATGCTAATCTATATTTTGTCTAAGGTAAATAATGAAGTAGATTTCCATTATAGATTCTACAATACATGGTTGGTCCAAGTAAAGTATAATGGGTGGATTTATGGATGAAGGCTTTTTGTTTCTTATGTGATAGGCCAGGTGGAATAGTTTGGTCTTGAATATAGGCATATATGTTGGAATACCAAGGAAACATGGGACTGATAATATCAAAACCATCTCAATGGATGATTGTTCATGTGTTGGCACTTAGAGATATTCCATAAGAAATTGATAATCCATGGCTCCATCTATAATCTAAATTTTAGAGCCACTAGTGGCTATGGCATCATTTATTATATTATTATCTTGAGGTATCCTTTCAAATTTAATGTTGGAAATTTACTTCTTGAGAGTATCAACCATGTCTTTATATGGTACCAACTTCTCATCCTTAATATAGTATTTGTTTATGACCTAATTGATTATTAGCTATGGATCATCATGAATTAGTAAATGTTGTATGTTTCACTATATTACTTGGTAAATCCTAATAATGAGTGATTCATATTTGGCCATGTTGTTGGTTTGGCAAAAACCAATGCAAAAGGAATTCAGAATAAGATCCCCTTGTAGTGTGATAAAAAATATTGTGGCACTTGATCCATGAGTTGTAAATGAACTATCAAAGTATATTTTCCATTGTTCTACCTCAAGAAGTGCTTTTAATTCTATGTTGGTCATGATGGCCTCATCTATAAATCTAAACATAAGGGGTTAAGTATCATGAAGAGGAGCTTATATAATCTAATTTAGGAGTACTTGTCCCTTAACAACATTTTTGGATGGCATATTCTATCTCAAACTCACTCAAACATATCATCCATTTTCCTTGTGGCCATATAAAGTTGTTTTAGAAATTATATACTTGAACATATCTACTTTGGCAATAAGAACGACCTTATTGTTCATCATGTAATGTCATAACTTTTGGGCTATGAATACCATAACTAAACATTATTTTCAATTAGCATATAATTATTTTCATATGTGAATAATTTTTGGCTAAAATTATAAATGACATGTTCTTTACCATGTTCATCATGTTGTGCCAAAAGTTCCCCTAGGCATTTTTAATCATTGATAATTAAAGTAACAATGGTTTATTTGGCATAGATAGTAATAAAATAGTTGTATTAGTAAGATATTCATTAATATTTTCAAATTCCTTAATATTTTCAAATTATTTCTAGCACTCTTCATTCTAGGAGAAATTAATGCACTTATTTAGTAAGTGTTTAAATGGATTGCATTTGTTGGCTAATTGGGATATGAAGCATTAGATTGATTTGATCTTGCCTTGTAAATTACAAAGATGCTTTAAGGTAGATGGTGACAGCATTTTAGTAATGGCTCAAACTTTGGTTGGATCAACTTCAATGCCCCTAAGAGAGAAATGAAGCCTAATAATTTTCTATAAGTTACTCCAAGTATAAACTTAGGATTTGACTTGATATTGTACTCATGAAGTCTCTCAATTTTCTTTGTAGTATGGTTGTATAGTCAACATGGGTCTTTGATATACCCAAGATGTCATCACCATAGTCATCTAAGATGTCATGCATCATATAATGTAAAATTATATTCATGGCTCCTTGGTATGTGGCTCTTAAATTATTAAGTTAAAATGACATCACTTGATAACAAAATAGTCCCCATAGATTGGTGAACATTATTTTATGTTGGTCTTTTGGTGCAATTCTAATCTAGTTATATCCTAAAAATCCATCTATTGGAAATATTGTCATTGATGTCTAAGGTCTAACATTATTGGTGATATAGGCCCCATTGCATTTAATGGTGTTTTTAATATTCATATATTGGCTAATGTGTGTTAATATTTATTTAATATTAATGAATATATTTTTGGTTGCATATAAGTCAAAAGAGGGACCATGGATAATTTAAAAAGTTATGGGGTAAAAGACAAAAGAGGAATGGGATGAATTTTCTCATGAAGAGTCATTTTATTCCAAGAGTCACCATGTGAAGAAAAAAGAGGTATGACACATTTTTCCATGAAGATACACTTTAAGGAATACAAAAAGTCACCAAGATAAAGACAAAAGAGGAAAGGATGCTTTTGCTTATGAAGGGTCACCATATGACTTTTCAAAAGCAAAGATATGAAGGTTCATACAAGTTTGGTGCCATTTTTCATGAGGATTGAAGGGTCAAAAAGGTTGAATTCCAAAGGCCATTAAAAATATATAAATAAAGGCTTAAGAAGCCATTTGTTAAATGAAAGAGAGTTCATGGTTTGTATTTGTTTTCAAAGAGATAAAAACAAGAGATATTGTAGAGTTATATCATTTATTGAGTAAGAAACATTGAGAGATAGTTGTGTTTTATACATAAGAGGGGTTGGTGCTCTTGTAGGTTGGTGCTCATGAATCTTTATAAGGGGTTGGTGATCCTATGGGTTAGTGCTTAGAAATAGTTGTTGTGTTGGTGATCAACAAAGGGGTTAGTGCACCTGCAAGTTGGTGCTTGAAAACTTTGTATTTGAGTTGGTGATCATTCATATACTTGAGATTTTTCTCCATGGTTTTTCCCACTTAGGGTTTCCATGTAAAAATCTAGTCTCTCACTCTCCCTCTTGTGCGGTGCAAATTATTATTTTAGTTTTATTACATATCTTAAATGTATGATTGAGTGGTGAAAAAAAGGAAATCATATTAAGTAAAAGATATATAATATACTAATTCACACCCCCTCTCAGTATATTTCATGCTTAACAATTGGTATCAGAGTAGTTTACTTTTGAAAAAGTTTTATAGCTTTAAGGAAGTTCAAGAAAGCATGATGGCTAGATCACATGAAAGATTTTCTACAAATAAGGCACCTTTGTTTAATGGGATGAATTATGTTTTTTGGAGCATAAAGATGAAGACTTATTTGATGGCCCTTGAATTTGACATATGGCAAGTAGTGGTGGAGGAAAATGAAGAGCCACATATATTTATAACTACTCTGATAGAAAAAAAATGGCAAGTGAAAATAATGCTAAAGCTTTAAATGTTATTTTATGTGGTTTATGTGAATCATAATTTGTTAAAGTTAAGCAGTGTAAATCTACTCATGAAACTTGGGTAAAACTTGAGAATATTTATAAAGGTGATGGAAAGGTTCATCAAACTAAGATTCAAACTTTCAGAAGATAGTTTGAGAGTTTGAATATGGAGGAATAATAAAATATAGCAAGTTATCTCTTGTAGGTTGATCAAATAGTCAATTAGATTCAAGGTCTTAGAGAAAACTTAGAAGAATCGACTGTGGTTCAAAAGGTTTTGAGATCTCTACCATTGAGATATGATGCAAAAGTTTTATAAATTGAAGAGATGAATAATTTAGATAAGCTAAAGATGGATGAGCTTCATGGTATTCTTAAAACATATGAGATGCAGACTAAACAAGATAAACCTTCAAAGAGAGAAGTGGCTTTCAAGACATCAAAGAAAGAGAAGGCTAAAATTTAAGAATCAAATGATAATTATAGCAATGATAAAGATGAAAATGGAGCTCTATTCATTTGTAAGCTGAAAAAGGGCACAGGTAAATATCAAGAAAAATTACCTTTTAAATGTTTTGATTGTGGAAAGATTAGACATTTTGTAGCTAAATTCCCAATTAAAGGTAATGATGACAATGAAGAAGGAAAGTATACATACAAGAAGAATTTCAAAGGCAAATTCAAGAAGGGATTCAAGAAGAAGAGTTTTTTATTTTATATATCCTAACTTAGTCGAAGATAACGGAGTCAGTGACTCAGAAGAGGAAGAGATTCTATTCATCGTCAAACATAGAGATGCCTTCACAAGAAAAAGTATAGATGATTAAGAAGAAGAATAGGATGAAGCTAAAGTGAATATAGAAGGAGTTTTTATTTGTGCCTTAAAATATTTAAAAACTCTTGAAAATAATAATTGAAGATTAAAGCACTAGATTGATAAAAATGAAAAAGAGTCAAAGAAAATAATTGAAGATTTACAAGCACACTTTGAAGAAACCAAGAAGAATGAAGAATATCTAACGGCACAATTGAAAATAGTAATTAAATAATGTGAAATGTATTTTATTTAAATTTCTTCTTTAAAAGTAGATCTTGAGAAAATAAATAAATCAATGATAGAGTAGCCAATGATTAAAAATTTGAGAATAACACTAATATGTTGAATAAGATATTAGAAAATAAAAGATCAATTTTAGATAAGATAGGTATTGGATTTGAAAAAGAGAAAGATGAGGTCACTACTTTCACAAACAAGGAAAAATGAAAGAGCTGTGTTGAAGCTCTTACAAAAGAAGAAATAAAAAGGGAAGAAGTTAAGAATAGATAGGACATCTAAAAAAAACACTAGAGGGAATAGAGCTACAAAAGGAAATCAGGTTAGAGATACACAAATAGGTCCTATTTTTATGGTTATTGTTTCTATTTTAATGGATATGGTCATAAGAAATTAGAATTTCAAAAAAGAGCTAACAGTTTTAGAAATAAGGAGAAGGAAATTCATGGAGTCAAGCAAAAGCCACAACTCTTTTGATCCTCTATCATGATTTAATGAAGAGGCCATAATATGTTACAAGTGTAAAAAATGTGGACACATATCATAGTACTACAGAAGTGTGTTTGAGTCATTCAAGAAGGACCATAGTTTCAAGTCTCCATTCATCAAGAAGAAAGTTTAGATAGGTTCATGGAAAAAGAAACAACTTGAAAAATCTATGTTGATGCAGACTAATTTGCATGCAAGAAATGAATAAAATCCATGGTTCATTAATGGTGGATGTTTAAGGCACATGATAGGAGACAAGAACAATTTCATAACCTTGAAGAAGATCAATGGTGTCACAATGAAACTTAGAGATAATACTAGTGCTAGAATTTTTAGAAAAGGTACACTAAGTTTGGATAATGGTAGAACTAAAACTAAAAATATTTTGTACGTAAAAGGTATTAAGCATAATATTTTGAGTGTAATTCAAATGTGTGATTAGGGGCACACACTAAAGTTTTATGTAGAAGGTTGTGAAATTAGAAGAAAAGATTCAGATATGTTGGTTGCAGATGCTCAGAGAACATGCAATAATTTGTATATGCTATCAGACATAAAAGGTCAAAGATGTTATTTTAGATAGATTGAATAAAGTTGCATATGGTACAAGAGAATGAGGCACATAAATTTTGAAAATTTTGTCAACATCAGCATGAAGCAAGCAGTCAAAAATCTTCGAAAGATTACAAATCCATCTAACACGCTTTGTGAACCTTGCCAGTATGGGAAGCAAACTAGCAGGTGGTTCAAAATAAAAGAATACTCGACTACTCAAATGCTAGAGCTTGTTCACACTGATTTGTGTGGACCTATGATAACTCAAAGTACTCAAGGTGAGAAATATTTCATGTTGCCTATTGATGATTTTTCATGTATGACTTGGATAATGTTTTTAAAGATAAAATCAAAAGCTTTTAGACATTTCAAAGCATTCAAAGCATTAGTTAAGAATGAAACCAATTTAAAGATTAAGTTTCTAAGATAATATTATGGAGGATAATTCATCTTATATCAATTTATTGAGTTTTTTGAAGACCATGGAATAAAGAGACATTATTTAACACCTAGAACTCCATAACAAAATGCAGTAGTTAAATAGAAAAATAAAATGGTTCAGGAGATGTCAAGGACAATGCTAAAGGAATCAAAGATAGAAAATAAACATTGGAGAGAGGCAGTTGCTACAATATTTCATATTCAAAATAGAGCATCATTGAGAGTCAATAGTGATAAGACTTTTTATGAGCTATGGAAAGACAAACTAGCAACAATTGATTATTTCAAAGTTTTTGGTAGCAGATGCTTCATAAAGAGAACTAATGAAAAACTTGGTAAGTTTGAATCTAGAGTAGATGAAGGTATATTTCTTGGTTATTTTTTCAAAATTAAAGCTTATAAATGTTATAACAAAATAACCAAGATTTTTTTTGAAAGTGTAAGTGTTAGGATAGAAGAAGATGGAAAATAAAGAATTAGTGATCCAATAGACATTCTTGAAATCATTGAAGAGGAAGGTTTTGAATAATCATATGAAGATGAGAAGAAGGAGAAAAAGGGAACCAAAAATCCATCCAAATATGTTTAGAGAAATCATAATGAAAGTGACATCATCAGGGACATAAATGAAGGAATTCACACCAGAAGAATGATGGTAAGTGAATCTAAGCAAGTTAATTTCTTTTTGTTATCCAAAATTTATCCTATAACTTTTTCAGAAGCTAGACATTATAAGAATTAGGTTAAGGTTATGGATGAATAATTAAATTAGATAAAAAATAATGATACTTGGGGATTAGTGCCTAGACTAAAAGATCACAATGTGATAGGACCAAAATGGGTTTATAAAAATAAGTTGAATGAAAATGGAGAAGTGACCAAAAATAAAGTAAGATTAGTATGTAAAGGATATGCTCAGATTGAGGGAATATATTTTTAAGAAACTTTATCACTAGTGGCAAGGTTAGAGGCTTTTAGATGTTTCTTGTATATGCAGTGTTTAAAATTTTCAAAGTATTTCAGATGGATGTTAAATTTGCCTTCTTGAATGGGAATCTAGAAGAAGTCTACATTGAGCAAATTGAGGGATTTATTCTCTTAAATATTAGTATCCATGTATGCATATTGAAGAAAGCATTGTATGGATTGAAATAAGCTCCCAGAGCTTGGTATGCAAGACTTGATAAGTACCTATACGATCAAGGTTTCAAGAGAGGATTTACTTATAGTAATCTCTACATCAAAACATAAGGTGAGCATCAATTGATTATTGTAGTGTATGTTGATGATATCATTTTTTGAGGAAATATTGAAAAGATGACCAAATTTTTTTGATAATATGCAAAAAGAATTTGAGATGTCTATGTTTGGAGAATTATAATTTTTCTTAGGATTGCAAATATTACAGTCGGATAAAGGAATTTTCATATCTCAAAGTAAATATGCCAAGGAAATATTTAATAAATTTGGTTTTGAGGATTGTGCACCAATGTGTACAAGAAATAAGTTGATAAATGATGAAGATTCACCTATTATAGATCAATCTTTATATATATCTATGATTGTTAGTCTTTTATATTTAAAACATTGAGGACAAACATCATGCATGTAGTAGGTATGGTTGCCATATATCAGTCATCTCCAGAATATATTCATGTTTAGTTGGTGAAGATAATATTTAGATATACCAAAGGGACATTAGATTATAGATTATGGTATCTCATAGGTGGATATTTTACTTTGTTTGCTTATACAGATTCAGATTGGGTAGGGTGCTTGGATGACAAAAAAAGTACAAGTGAAGGAGCTTTCTACCTTGGTGATAGCTTAATATCATGGCTAAGAAAGAAGCATAATTTAGTATCACTTTATACAACTAAATCATAATATATTTCAATATTATTGTGGTGTACTCAAGTGCTTTGGATGAAGAAAACTTTGGAAGATATCAAGGTAAAGTATGATGAACCTATTTCTATTTTTTGTAATAACACAAGTTATATTAATATTTCAAAGAATCCATTGATGCATTCAAGAATAAAACATATTCCCATTATATATCACTTTTTTTATAGTAGGATATAGATCAATAGGTTAAGATGGATTATATTAGAACTATAGAGTAGATTACAGATATTTTCACAAAGGCACTACCAAAAGACACATTTGAGTATCTATGAGAGAAGTTAGGAGTAATTTATTTTACTCCCTACCATTGAGGTTCAACATTAGTTGAGGGGGAGCTAAGTATTAGCTCTAGGTAGGCCCTTTTCCATTGATGTCAAATGGGGAGAATAACAAGTATAGGTACAAGTGTAGAAAAAGGTACAGGGAATAGGTACATGTTACTATATTAAGAGGGAGTTATTATATGTTTTTTAGATGATAGTATGTGCAGGTTTCAAGATGTGGTAGTGTTACTTTGAGGTTACCATCAATGACAAAGGGGGAGATTATTGAAAATATTGTCATTGATATCAAAGGTCTATCATTATTGGTGATATAGGCCCCATCGCATTTAATTGTGTTTTTTAAATTCATATCTTGGCTAATATGTGTTAATATTTATTTAATATTAATGAATATATTTTTTTTTGAATATAATTCAAAAGAGGGCCCATGGATAATTCAAAGAGTCATGGGGTAAAAGATGAAAGTGGAATGAGATGCATTTCCTCATGAAGAGTCATCTTGAGGAATTACAAGAGTCACCATGTGAATATATAAGATGTATGGAAAATTTTTCCATGAAGGGACACTTTAAGGAATATGAAAAGTCACCAAGATAAAGACAAAAGAGGAAAGGATGCGTTTGCTTATGAAGGGTCACCATATGACTTTCAAATGCAAGGATACAAAGGGTCATGCAAGTTTGGCACTATTTTTCATGAGGATTGAAGGGTCACAAAGGGTGAATGCCAAAGGTCATTTGGAAAGCTATAAATAAAGGCTTGAGAATCCATTTTTAAAATGAAATAGAGTGCATGGTTTTTATTTGTTTTCAAAGAGAGAAAAATAAGAGATATTGTAGAGTTCTATTATTTGTTGAGTAAGCAACATTGAGAGATAGTTGTGTTTTATACACAAGATGGGTTGGTGCTCCTATGGGTTGGTGCTCATGAATATTTTTAAGGGTTTGGTGCTCTTATGGGTTTGTTGCCACAAATAGTTGTTGTGTTGGTGCTCAGCAAAGGGGTTGGTGCACCTACAAGTTGGTGCTTGTGAACTTTGTATTTTGAGTTGGTGATCATTCATATACTTGAGATTGTTCTCCATACTTTTTCCCACTTAGGGTTTACACATAAAAATCTGGTGTCTCTCTCTCTCTCTCTCTCTCTCTCTCTCTCTCTCTCTCTCTCTCTCTCTCTCTCTCTCTCTCTCTCTCTCTCTCTCTCTCTCTTTTATGGTGAAAATTATTATTTTAGTTTTATTGCATATCTTGAATGTATGATTGAGTGATTAAAGAAAAGAAATTAGATTAAGTAAAAGATATATAATATAGTTATTCACCCCCCTCTCATTATATTTCATGCTTAACACCATCCATAAGATAAATCATTTCATATCAAACTATTGAGTTGATAATCTTGTCAATATATGGCATAGTAAAGTCATCCTTTAGGTAGTCTTTGTTAATATCCCTAAAATTAGTGCAGATTCTGACACCTAGTTTTTTACTTACTAATATAATGTTAGAGATACACTATGAATAGTCAATTGACCTAATACATCTCACATATAAGATTTTATCCAACTCTTTCTTGACTATCACATTATTTGTAGCTTCTATTTAATGGGTTTGGCATCAGGTTGTAAAATAAGATGGTGTACAACCAAGGTGAGGTTCAAACTTGTCAATTGTAAATATGCCCATGAAAATATCTCAACAAAATCCCTTTGAAGGTTTTTAAAAACTTCATGCTCATCTTTAGTGAGGGACATGCCTGATTTGATCCATTTTGGGTCTTCTAGAGTCCCAATGTTAATCTCAAAAGTTTATTGGTAAGAAGTGTAAAATCATCATCTAAAATAGTTAGAAAGGAGGTAAACTAGTTGGCAATGGTAAAAACTTGCGATCATACTAGTTCATCTAATTATCCCAAGCAAGACAAATCATAATCTCCTAATTCTAGTAAAGACCATGTAATATGTAAAAACCCCTCAATTTATACTTAGAATAATGTAGTATTTTTTAAAAATAATTACTTAACATTAATTAACTCAACCAAAATTATACTAAATAAATTTTGCCAATCATAATCAACAACTTAGATCAATAATAGTTCCAAATTTCCAACATTGAATTCAATATAATATATCACAATTTCAAGGAAAGTAAATACATTAGGACTCAGCCACAACTGGTCCACTAATACAACAATTGATGCTCAAGTATATATAAATAAAATACAATTACATTTACATTAGGCATTTAACCTTAATATAATAAATAGATACCAAGCCCTCTATAGCTTGAGTCAAACCAAATCATATATCTCTAAATCTCAAGTGTAGTCTCTAGTTAAGTAATATTGTTTTGGGGAGGGAGAGCATGATCTAAGAAATTTTCTAAACCAACCATGGACCAATGAACCCCTACACAATCCCCTATCAGGGAATGTCCCTTCCTTCATGGATAGATAAAATTGTGTGAAAAACCAAAGAACAAACAAGTACCCAATTGTGTATTATTTTTAAAACTAAACATGTAGTGTATCATTAAAAAACCATTCTATTAAAATATATCACACTGAGATATAAATCATAATCAAACACACCCAAAATATAATGTCTCACAACATTATTTAACCACAAGATTCATACTAATTACATCCTCCTGTCAATCATATCACATCATATGATAAAAATAGGAGTAATCAAAGTGTACATTTATTCCATCATGAATAGATAGTACATTATTATCTATCCCAAAATATAAATAGTCCCTATAATTTATACTACATGGGTAAATATATATATTTAACTATAGTAACTAACAAAATAAGTTCCATACAATTAGACCCCAGGATAACCCATATTATCATGGTATAATGTTCTAAGATATAATTACTAGTTTTCCCACAATTAATCATACTAAGTAGTCATAAATATGTGGAATCATAAGATTTTATTCAAGTAAATATATATAACAAATAAAGTCATACAGAATAAAAATACACAAAATTATAATCTAGCATTCATTTACACTCTCTAGATTATATGCATGCATACATGATGTCCCACTAACTATTACAAAACATACTATTCAAAAATAACCAACACATACATTTAATCAGTCATCCAAGGTGAGAGTCTAGACATACAAATATAGTATGTACTATCTAAGCATATACATTTAAGATAAATTATTATATGACATCCCATATTATCATAGTTCATTTTTTATGATCAATCTACTCAAACATCAACAAACAATCTTCCACTAGAATTATTAAACAAGCAAGTATAATATTATACCACCCAAATATACCCTAGATTATACTTCACAACAATCATTAGATGAAAACATAATCTCTAGGCACACATCATGATTAATTATCTTATTCTATAAATGTCAAACAAATTGCATATAAAATATACTCACAAAATATAATGCATATAAGTTTTTATCTTTACATGACACTATAGAATTTGGCCTTGCCATCATGTTTTTATAACACTACTATGCTACAAATATACTATTTGTCTTTACTATAAATCATATCACATCACTAATAGTTGTCATAATCTTAGGTAATGATAAATAAAGTTATACCTCATATGAATATAATTTAAAGGGTAGTATTCATATAGTTGAAGTTTTCTACTTTATTATATCTCACTACCAATCTAATATTTTAGATATAGGCATAGTATATAATGCCATATACAAGTTATATAATTATATGAATACCCAAGTTCCCGAATACATATATTTCCATATGAACATCCTTATACACTTTAGTTGTTCTAAAGTACTTACAAAAACATAATATAATTGTGTTAATATAGATATGACCATGTATTGGTCATCTTAATAAATTCAGCTATATTATCCTATGCTCCAAAAGTACATTTAAATAGATAAAATTTTCCTATTTGTTAATTTTACAAGTTTATTAATTTATTTTCCCCATACTACCTCTTTATGGTGATTTTTAATAATTTTTTATAAAGTATATATTAATATAATATATACTAACAATCATTCAATATTCTCCTATGAATCTAATGATAATCATGCTCATTTTTAAAATTCAACTCAAGCTTGCATCAGAACTTGGATATTAGTGTAAAACTAAAACCTAAGGTAAAATAAAGTTTCACCCAATATTTGATCTTGCATTAAATAGAAATCATATTTTATTTTATTTAAATGACTCAACATTTTATATTTTTAAGCGTTATCATTTAATCTTTCACATAATATTTCAATTTTATATACACATCATTTCATTTACATACGCAACATTTTAATTTTAAACACTCAACTTTCTATTAATAAATGCAACATTCTTTCTATAAACTTAGCATTCCATTAATAACTGGGAGTTTCAATTTAAATTGACTCATGTTTTATCCATTGGTTTAGCATTTAACTTTAGACACTCAGAATTTAAAATAGACCCTTCGACATTTCAATCCAAAACATATTCTATAATATTTTATTAGAACACAGTCCATATAAAATGATATCATAGTCTAGTTATTAATTTAGCTGCTATAATATTAAAATTAATTTAATTTATAAAATGCTTCTAGACTCTCCTTGAATATTACATTGTAAATTTTATGATTATTATGCTTGTTCACAGTCTCAATTCGAATATATTATAGCCACATTAAGATGTTGTCTATAATTTTAGACATTGCCAGCAAGATAAAATAGTGTAACACAAACCAATAAAGAGTGAAACATATACCTATTAGATTAATACATAGACTAAATCCTATATAATTATTAGAGACATATATCTCCTTGATTTTGGATATATTGATTTGATATGATACATGTTCTATGCTTGATATAGGTTGATACACATATTGCTACAACCTAAAAATGAAATATAGTCTTTTGATCAGGCATAAATGTTTATATTTGTGATTTTAAAAGTTGTATTTTACTTACAAATTTGAGACAATTTATTCTAGTAATAACAAATCAAAAAATTTAACATAAGTGTTTAGTCTTAAAAGACTAACCTATGAATAGAAATTTTCTTCCTATTGAGTTGAATTTTTGAAGCATGTAACTTTAAACAGGGTCTGATTAAGGCACAAGGTATTATTGTAATTATATGTGGTTCAAAGGCTTTAATTCATTATTTATCTTTTGCTTCATTATCACTCATCAATTCAATTGTCAATACACCCTCTAATTATAGCATTGACCATATATGTGCTATGAAATCATCTATAAAAGTGCTGATAATATAAAACTAGATGCAGACTTAAATGAATGCTACCAATAATTAATAGAATGTTGGCAATTCTTAAGTGATCCTTAGTTCAAAAATAGGTAAAACACTATCAATGATATTTATATGTGGATCATTTATCAATAAAATGCATCCAATATACTAAGGTGCTATCAATTTACACTATTTTTTTGTCAATATTATTTTCTATCCATGTAGTCTATAAGTAAGACATAGTCACTAGTGATAATTTAAGACACTGGTCAATATTAAACATATTACTAATTTTTATCTTTTCAAAACACTACACATATAAATTTAAATTACAAAACTGACCTCCTTAAATAATTACCTGAAGAATGTTGATGCCCTTGCTTACTTTCTCCAATTTGACTTTGCCTCTTCTATTTCTATATTTCATCCTCTTTTCTTCTCTTTGTGTCTTTATGTGTGTCTCTTTAAATTTCAATAGGCTTAATTTATAAAATTATTGACCTCTTCCTTTTCTATCCCCTTCTCTACATGTAATTATCTTAATCTTTCCACTCATATGCATGCCATCTTACTCTTCTTCTGGAGTAATCTTTTTATTAAATCTATAGTCTATCATCTCATTTAAAATATATTAAAACAATAAGTTTTATTACTAAAAATCATAACACCACTTTTATTAAACATACATCTAGTTAAATCAATTAAATAAAGATATTTGTCTTCTAATTTTTAGCATAATTTCATGCGTGTTAAACTAATACTAAGTTTAGTTATCTTTAGCTCAAGGTTAGATTTTTAAGATAATTCATCTTCCATGAAAAAAATTAAAAAAATGATAATTAATTATTTAAATAAAATATAATAAGTCAATATTTGTTTCTTAATTATAAGATAACCGTACCTCCAAAACTATATATATATATATATATATATATATATATATATATATATATATATATATATATATATATATAGTTTTGGAGGTACGGTTATCTTATAATTAAGAAACAAATATTGACTTATTATATTTTATTTAAATAATTAATTATCATTTTTTTAATTTTTTTCATGGAAGATGAATTATCTTAAAAATCTAACCTTGAGCTAAAGATAACTAAACTTAGTATTAGTTTAACACGCATGAAATTATGCTAAAAATTAGAAGACAAATATCTTTATTTAATTGATTTAACTAGATGTATGTTTAATAAAAGTGGTGTTATGATTTTTAGTAGCATAATTTCATGCGTGTTAAACTAATACTAAGTTTAGTTATCTTTAGCTCAAGGTTAGATTTTTAAGATAATTCATCTTCCATGAAAAAAATTAAAAAAATGATAATTAATTATTTAAATAAAATATAATAAGTCAATATTTGTTTCTTAATTATAAGATAACCGTACCTCCAAAACTATATATATATATATATATATATATTACCGAATATCAATATTTTTAATAAGCTAAACATTCAAAGATGTTTTAAAGATATTATAATAGTTTATGCATATAATAGAAATTAAATATCTAATTTTTGTTTATTTATTCTCAAAAATCTAGACAATTATAAGTAAAAGAATCTAATGTAATCTTATGCATATAAAGAATTAAATCTATCCACATATATTTAAATCACAAACAAGATTTCCTTAGCTACACTCTAACATTTAACACATGTTATAAATATACTGTTTTAAAAATATAATGTGCATGTGTGTAGGGTTAATATCTATTCCTATATCATCCTTCTATCATCCCATCTAGTACATCCTCTTTGGTGATGCTCTTTTTCATCAAGCTTTGAGGGTAGGATATATCCTTCATCCACCTCGTAATAAGTAGGTAGTTAGTCTGAGTCATCATACATATCAACCAATGATGTAAAACTAATAAATATACATCCTTAATATACAAAATAAAAAAATTAACTTTCACATCATGTATACTAATCAAAAATATAAATGTCCCAATATAGTATATGTCATAAATCTCAAATCAATGCAATAATAATCAAATAATAACCATGTTAATCCATGGATTTGAAGGTTATAAATCATAGAGTGAAATCATGATGTGACATAACAATACCTTAAGGCACTCTTGAAAAATCTATGTAAAATATTTCTACTCCTTGGTATTGATTTGAAATACATAAATAGGCCTTGGACTATAAGTATCTTGTGCTTCATATGAATATGGGTAAACATCCCCATCTAATGGAACCTAAAACATGATTTCACTAAGAGACATTCCTTTTTCTTTACTTTTACCCTAGTTAGAAAGGGCTCAAAGAGGTTTTCACTTTTAGACCTCAATGTTTGATTTTGTTTTTGGTTTTGACCAAGGAACTTCACACACTCTCCAAAATAGGCAATAGTATCCAATTTGATGAAAAAAATCCTTGCTTGCGATCTCTAAGAGAAATGTGATTCTTTAAACCCAAAAAGTTGTAGATGGCTTCATCATTTTAAAACTCATTTAATGGAATTATCAACTATTGTTAGTCCTAATCTATCAAATAACATTGATAAAGGGTAAGAGGTGCATGGAAATAAATAGGGTTAATGGTATAAACAACATGAGGGCTAAACAAATTTATAATCAAACCCTGAGTCATTGTCGACATCATCTTCAATAATCGATGGTGTTGAAACATAACTAAGGTATGTGGGGTCACCCCCAAGTAGTTTAAATACAATACCATGGGTTCCCTTATACTTAGTCATTTATACTAACTCGATCATTACTATTTAATGTATACCCAAGCCTCTACCTTCATAAGCTAGATGATCCATAATCCAGTTAAGAATAGGATACTTTGTGCTTAGGTAATATTTAGTTATCTCATAAATATAATCCATGGATATTTTTGGTCTAAAATATCCTATTCTAGGCTAGAGGTTGGTTTTAAAATAATGGGTTTGTTTAGTTGAGATTTTCCATTAGTCTTCCACTCCATGTGATTAGTCTTGGCCTTGGGTATCTCATAGGATTTATGATCCTAAAATAATTTGGTGATATGGAATGAATCATGGGTATTGTATCCTCTAATACCTTTTTCAAATATATAAAAGTGATTTGCAATGTCTAGTTAAGGTGTAGACGAGGTAGAATTTAGGTTGTATAGGTTAATGTAATTGGCTTATGGTCCCAATTCAATGGCTTTAGCTTTTTTGGATCTTCCTCCATCATATTTGGGCATAGGATTCGTGTTGAATTTATATTTATATCTCTTGTACTTTATCTCAAGATGTTTACAATACTAATATGGATGGAGAACAACTGGTATAGTCACTTTAATCCATCAATGGGGAAATTTAATACACTAGTATAACATGAAAGGTATGGCCTTGATTTCATGGTTCTAAGGTCATCCCATTAACTTATTTTAAAATAATTCTATTTCTAAAACATGGCATAAATATCATGGTTAAAGGCCTAATGACCATTGGCAATTTGATAATACCTTGAGATTACCATTCCTCATTATCATATACCTTGATAATAATGGTATCTAGCTACAAGTTAGTTGTTTTATATCTGAGATACTTAATCAACTTCAGAGATATAATGTTTAGGACTAAATGATTATATGTAAAGATGAATTTAACTTTATGGTTTGTTATACTAACCTCAATTTATAATAGTTTATTATGTAGTGGGGCAAAGGATGACATGTCACTTTGGTCAAAGATAAGATATTAGCTAGGGGCCAAATATCCTACCATGGCTTGAAATTTGTCAGGTGTGATGTTATCAGGTATGAGGAATTAGCTCAAGTACTCAGCTAGGATGTCTTTATGGATGATAGATGTATGTTGAAAATCCATGATGGATAGTTGTACAAGTGTCTTCTTTAGCTACTCTATAATATTATAGGTCTTTTCTTTTCTTTTGGCAGTTGATTTATCTATGATAGGCATGTAAGTCTGAATGGTCTCATTCATGCCATTTGAATGTAGTACTTTAATAGTGATCTTGGCTTTTCAATTTGTCATTACATAAGCTCAGTCTATTATAGGACTTTGGTAGTTTTATGGGGAGGTAATAAGGCCTATAATGGTAATTCTAGGGTGTGTTGAGCCTTGTTGATAATATGGTCTGAAGGAAAATTAATGTCATAAGGAGGTTGGTAAGCATTATTTTGATAATAAACATTATTAAATGAGTTTTTGGGTCTATTTTCAGTTGGTTGAGGGTTAATGGTAATGGTATAAATAATGACCACTTGAGACACGCCCTATACATTATTATAGGTATAAACAATTGCATAATGGCTTTCTTGGTTGGTTTGGTAAGTTTTACCTTTATTCTGACCATTGTATTATTGTTATCATGGTCAACATTGTTGATGTTGATTTTTTGGTGGATCTATCTATGTTTTTTATTTCTATGTTTGGGAAATATATTTTGATAGATTCCTAAGTTTTGATTTTTCATAGGATCATTATTATCTCATTATATCTCTCTATTTTCCAATATATTTTCAATCAGATACCTTAATTAAATACACCAGTGTATAGAATTTCCTTTAACATGATCATACTCATGAAATTCATGTTCTTTGTACCAATCAAGAAAATGAATTCCTTTAAGAAATGAATTTGGTATTAGCCAACTGGTTATATTTTCCTAAACCAATTTTTAGAATATAAACTCAATAGGCTCATTGAGCACTAAATTGTCTAGAAATGGGTAGTCTTCTCCTTGCAAGAGGGGATTGAAATTGGTTTTTATTTTGTGTTTTTTGGTTTTGTGGAGGCCTTAGATAAATGTACGAAGGTGGTGGTTAATAAATGGGTAGAGGTAAATGAACATCCAATGTTTTAACCATGTGTACATGGTGCAATTTAGTGATCCCATTTCCAAAAACATTCTTATTGTGGTTGTAGGATTTTGTTCTCTCATTATTATTAGCCTATGGTGGTTTTGAAGATAGTATTTGAATTCGGTTCTAATTATGGTTTTGCCTTTGGTTTTGGTTTCATTGGCCATGATGTTGATTTTGACTCTATTTGGAAGAAGATAACTTGATGATCCCTTTATTGCTAAGGTATTTTTCAATCTATATCCCTTTATCAATAAGCTATTCAAATGTATGATTACATTTCATCTCAATATGGTAAGATATCTCACTATGTAGGCTCTTATTAAATATCACAGTCAATTTCTTATCTAGAAAATTATGATTGAACTAGATCATGAGTGCTCTCCAATGTTGCAAGTCAGTAGTGAAACTTTCGCCATTATTTTTTTCTTAGACCAAGTCCATAGCTATAATATCATGTTCAAGATTATATGAATTTTTTTAATGAACTTCTCATAAATATCATCAGACTTACGTACAAAATTCTTCGATAATTTCAAAATCCATTCTAAGGCTTTTTTGGAAAGACTCCTTAAAAAGAGTATATGTCATTATATGCCACTGGCTGACATGTAATTAAGAATTCTTTTAGATACTCTTTGGGGTCATATTTTTCCTTATATTTGTCAAATTTAGGTGGATCATATCCTGGTATAAATGGTATTTGTAGATAATGTATATTTAATGGATACATGCATATTTCGTCTAGTTTAATTTTTTTTTTCTTTTTGGTCTAGATGGCTTGAATTACATACTTCATTTATAATAACTCTTGGGCAAGGAAGTCAAATATAGTGGCCTATTATTTTTAGGGTTGTATTATCAAATGTGGGTTACCTTGACCAAGGTAGGTTAGAATTGTTGGAATCATAATCACTGAGAGGTGGGGTGAAGCAATGTCTTAAAAATTGTCTTTTGATTCCTTCTTAGTATACGTGAACCATCATAACACCATATAGATCAAAAAATGCATAAGTAATCAACTATACAAGCATTAAATAAGATTAAATAAGTTAACACACCATATATGTGGGAAAATCTCAAGGGGAATAAAACCCATCGATCCCTTTAAATGTAATATAGTCTTATAAGTCAAAATATCAATTTTAGTGAAACACCAACTTCACATGGAACACCAACCCCAACTAGTTAAGCATCAACCTAGCTATGCTTTAACAAGCACCAAATTTCAAGGAAGAACCAACCCCTAGATAAATTAGCACCAAATCAGTCACCTAAAACTTTTTATCACCTTTATAAAACCTTTTTTTATCACACAACATAATATGATTACCTTCTTCATCTATCCTCATTACTATATCCCACTCATACTACCTTTAAGGCTTTTTCGCTCAATTAGGTCTCTTTAAGATAGATTAGGTCATATGGCCTTAATATTCATATGAATTAACACTATTAGTCATTCATAACTTATCATATACACTCCCCTAATGTTATACAAGACCTCCTTATTCTAAAAAATGTTTTATATTATTTGCATACACTCTTCATACATTAATAGGCCTAAAACTACCTTGTATTTATACAAGCCTCTTGATCATATCCCTCTTGGTTGTCCATACACACTTTCACAATTATATTAGACTTAAAATATGTCTTATAATACATTTCATAAATGAATCAATATTAGTCTAGTTAAAATGTAAAATACCAAAACCTCTTTTAGGACTTAAAGAAACCTAATTGAGTCAGACCTTCATTAGTACATATTACCCTTTGATATCCTTAGAACACTTTAAAACTAAATAAATAGAATGAACACTTAATATTAAAATAAAATACACCCCTAATAATCTCATATTAATTATATGACACTTTTTAACTCCAACCTCTTTATAAACACTCCTTATAGCATTGTTCATAATTAAGCCTGTGAACCTACAAAAATTTTGCCAAACAAAACTAAAGCATGCGCAAAATATATTCACATAAAAATGAAAATAAATAATATTAAAAATAAATAAATTATATTACAAACATTACCATGTTATTTATACTTCACAACTTAGGGAAAAAGGATTTAAACACTTCTCTATAGAACAACTTGATCTTAAACATATGAAATAACACTTAACATGACCATTAACACTTTAAAAATATCATTTTACATCTATATACCACTCTAAAATTTAAAAAATTACAATTTATAATGTCAAATATTGGTCTTGTAGACCAATATTTTGATCTCACTACACATAGTCAAACCAAAACCAGACAACCTATTTTGGCTTCAACATTTCAATCAATTTCACTGACTATCAAAACATATAAAAAGAATTTATATTAAATAAAATTATAAAAAAATAACACTATATACATTATATACTTCAACTCATTTCATACGATCTCAAACTCATTATTGTAACTTGCTTACCCAAAATTACCAGTTTATCTTAAAGCATAGTCATGGTGACAATGACCTTTAACACTTGTATGAGTATTTATAGATACTTATGATGAATTTAAATGATACTATTATATAATTATAATATTATTATTTAGAAATATAATATTTTAAAATATAAATATTGGTCTTCTAGACCAATCTCATAACCTTATATCTCATTGTCTCATCTAAACTAGACAGGTCAACTTGTGAACAATTTTTTCACTATAATCATTGACCTCCAAAAATTATACAAAAAATGATAAACTATTATAATTTGTGAAAAAAATATCCATGCACTATGTTTGATCACTACTTCATGATAGCAAATCCCTAATCATCTTCTCACTATTGCTTAGGTTTCTCACTATTTGTATCACTAGGCTTGTTAGCAACTAGATAACTTAGATGACTAGTTTAACACACTTGATGGATAGAAACTATCTATAAAATTTCATATACATGTAAAATAATTATCAAACTTATTCATCCATCCATTTTAATACTTTGACTTGGTCAAATCTGATTGCTAATTCAAATCTCTAAGAAATTAACACTTTCTTGTAGGCTCTACTCAAACAAATCACACATGGAAGTGTCTAGGAGAGTTGAATACAACCTCCAATATCTTTTCTAGTCATTTAATACTATTATAGGTTATTTTGAACAATATATTTCATATTTAGTCCTTATTAGGGTTTTAAAGAGGTTTAACACTGGTTTTGGTGTTAATAATTATTTATAAAGGATTGCCTCTTAAATCCAAAATCAACACATATAGTTATTATCTATAAAATTTACCATTTCTCTTTAATAGCTCAGGTTCCCATGCATAGGTTACACATGCCATTGAACACCTAAAATTCCTTCTCAAGTTTGCATGCCTTCATTTTGTGTACTTAAGAGACCTCAAAACCAATTTTCATGCCTTTTATTCTAGAACATGACCTAAAACTACATGAAAATACTTAAAATGGCATTAATAACCTCTTAAAATGTTTAAATAATCTCAAACATTTTGAAATATGATCATGACCCCTCATTAGGCCACATTCTCATTCTTTGCTCTCTAGTCCTTAACCTACAAACCACATTAGGTATTAGAACTAAAATTTATACTTATTTCCATGTGATTTCCACTTCAATAACATATTTAGTAAATCTCTCTCATTCTTATAGAAAACCATACATCTTTCACATGCCTTAACACCAAACCATTATACCACATTAGGCTAAGTAGGGTCTAGAATTGGTCTAGTTATAGACTTGGATTGAAGTCTTACCCCTATAGGCTCACCTTGAAACTCTCATAAGTGATCTAATGCCTAATATTTATTATCAATAAACCTTATACAAACATTCATGTATGTGTGCACTTATCTCACCAATCCATCATGCTCATATCTACTTATAAGGTCTCTTCATGTAATGATTAGTACCATGACTAGGCTTCTTAAGCATTTGAAACTTGACAAATGATCTTGAAAAAAAAATTAAAGTATATATACTTTACTTAAATGATCAAAAAATTCCAAAAAACCTCTCATAATATTTTTCTCACTTATTTGACCAAAATTCACTATGCACACCTTCTCACAGGGTCTAGACTAGACTTCTCAAGACACCTTGTACTCAAAAACTAGTGCTCAAAAATGCTTCAATTCTCACTTGACCATAATACCTCTTTGTGACAATATTAAAAAATTCAAGCTGAATTTAAACTTGTAACCAACCTTGAAATCAACCAATATAAGAGATATTAGGTTTCTTTTAAATTATCTTTTGTAAGTTGCCTTCAAATTCTCTCTTGTAGGTTGCCTTCAAATTCTCTCTTGTTACATGGATTCCTTGTCATATAAAGCACACAAGATCACACCTAAAATACCACTCACCATGAATATTCACCAAATTTATGTTAACATCAATGACATCAAACTTGACATAAATGAAAACACTTCTCAATAAACTCCCCCTTTATCATTGATGGAAAAATATTCTTGAAATAGATCACTCTCATCTCCCTCAATCTGGTCAATCTCCCTTCTTGAACTTTCTCCCTTTTTTAAATTAATGAAAAAGTGTCATATATACTAAAACTTCTATAACCACTCATTTTCCCTATTTGGCAACTACTCAAAAGCTCTTCTATTCTTGTCAACAACTACACTTGGAGCTTATGAACAACTTGAATAGCTCCCCCTCAAACCAAGCATCCACCATGCTTATGATAAATAAAGATTATCTCCATGAATCCTAATGTATTAACCCCTTTCCATAGGGCACCAAAATAACACAAAATCAAGATATTCCCAAATATCCATGCTCTCACAAGACTAAATATCCTTTAAGATCCTTTTAGGCTTAATTAGTCTCTTTAGCTTGACTTCATCATCTGTGTGATCAATAATATGAGATGATAATGAACATTCTTGACTTTATTTCACATCTAAAGTATTATTTATCATATAAAAGAGTCCACTTGGGCTTGTAGATTGCTCATGACTCACATTTATTGTCTTTTGTTTCCATACATCCATTTTCCTTCACTCTTTCACTCTAGGAGTTTCAAACCTCTTTTTTTAACTTGATGGCCTTCTAACTTTATTAGGGTAGAATCTTGTAATGTGTCCCACAATATAAAAATTGTAGAAAACAACCTCATACATAACTCCTTATAGATGATTCCTTTCATAATCCCATGCATATTCACTTTGAGAGGGTCTTCTACATTCTCTTTCTATATGACTAAACTTATTAGATTCATAACAATAACCATTGAATGAATTAACATACCTTACAACATTATGGTATTTGATTAATATTTTCATGTTGACCTTATTGTATTCATTATCCTTCTCCTTGACTTGATCTACCTCCTTTTGGTTGTACTTGAACCAAGATCTATCTTATGACTTGTAGACTTTTAACTACTTAAAATTCTATCTAGAGCATCATTACTCTTTTCAAACTTCAAAAAGGTATTCAACTTGATATATGCTTGATCCAACTCAGCTTTCAAGGATTCCATTTTAGTTCCATACCTAGTACATTCCTCCTCTTCAGCTTTTAGGCTAGTAATGGCTATCTCCATATGTGCTTCAATCTGATTAATGACCACATAGTACTCATTAGATGTGTTAATCAGTCTCTCTACAAACAAACTAATCTAATCTTCATATTATTTAACTAATGATCTTATTTTGTGATTATTCCTTCTTTGTAACTTCAAATCCTCTAGAGCACTCACCCATTCTACCTCAAGGTTCACTTCAACTTCTTCTTCATCTAATTCTTCATCATCCATAAGGCCTTTTTCATTTAAGAAACACTCATTGTATATTTCTATAGACATGAATAAGGTTTCATTATTATCATGTTCATCTTAATTATTTTCATCATCACTATCATATGTGCTTGTTTCACTTACATTATATGAGTTATTATCTTCTTTGGTATATAAACATATCTCATTCTTGAATGATCATTTCCTACCTTCATACTTTTTGAAATCTTTCATATCTTTTTCATGCTTATATACCTTATTATAATCACCATGATGTTCATCATGATAAATATTATCCTTGTTAGGACACTTAGATGCAAAGTGTCAAGTTTTACCATAGTTGAAACATTTTAAAGCCAACTTACCCTTATACTTACCAGATCTAAACCTCAATTTCCTAGAAAACTATTATTAGTTCATCATCATCAACATCTAAACATACCTCATCCTTGACCTTCTTGTATTTTAACTTCTTCTCATCTTTGAATGATGTTTCCTTCTTGGGAGGTCTTCCTTCATTTGTTCTCATCTCATAGGCAATCAAGATTCAATAAAGCCCATATATTTCAAGCTTGTCTAGATATTACATCTATTCTACTACAAACACCTTAGAATCAAACTTAGGAGTTAGTGATCTCAATAACTTTTGAACAAATATATACTCTTTCATTTATTCTCCAAATCCTATAATGATATTGATAACTTCATCAACCTTCAAGAGGTAAGATGTAATGGTTTCATCTTCATTCATCTTCATACTTTCAAATTATCTCTGGTAGATCTATAACTTGGCCATATTAACCTTGGTGGTTCATTAATTGATAGTATTCAATTTTTCCTATATCACCTTGGCTAACTCATAGTGCGTCACCTTTATAAACTCTACCTTTGATAGGCCACATATAATGGCATTCATTTCCTTGGAATTAATCTCACTCTCTTTTTTTCTTATTACATCAGTTAGTGGTGAAGGAGGTGGATTTTATCCATACAAAACTAATTAACATATGTCATGGCCCATTTACATTATATGTGTCCTCATTTTGATGCTCCAAAATATATAACTAGTTTTATTGAAGAAGAAATCCTTACTGGTAGAGAAACCATCTTGAGCTTGCTAACTAGCCATCCTTGATTCTAAGATATCCTTTAGACTATTAGACCTACTTCAAAGGACTTGCTTTGATACCAAATTTTTGGAATAAAAATCATTGAGAGGGGAGAGGGTGAACTAGTATCTTATAAAAATTATTTCAATTCATTTTTAGCATACATGAACCATCAAATCAACATATAGATCAAGCAATGCATAAGTAATCAACTAGACAAGCATTAAACAAGATTAAACAATTCAACACACCATATATGTCAGAAAACCTCAAAGGGAAGAAAACTCATTAATCCCTAAAAATGGAATAAATTCATATAATTTAAAATATCAAGTTTAGTGAAGCACAAACTTCACATGGAGCACCAACCCCACCTAGTTAAGCACCAACCCAGCTAGGTTTTAGTAATCACCAACTTACAAAGAGGTACCAACCCCCTAGATGACTCAGCACCAAATCAACCACATTAAACTTTTTATTACATTCATAAAACCTTTTTTCTCACAAACAAAATTATGATTACCTTATTTATTTCTCCTCTCTACTCTATCCCTCTCAAACTACCTTCTAGGCTTCTTCGCTCAATTGTGACTCTTCAAGATAGATTATGTAATATGACCTTGATATTCATATGTATAAAACCTATAATTTATTCATGATGAATCCTATATACTCCCCTTATGGTCTACAATACCTCTTTTTCTCAAAAATGTGTTATATTATTTGCATACACTCTTCATACATTAATAGGCCTAAAATTACTTTATATTTTCACAAGCTTCTTGCTCATATCCATCTTGGTCAGGCATAAACACCTTCACACTTATATTACCCTTAAAATAGTTCTTATAATATGTTTCATACATGAATAAATAATATATTGGTCACATCATAAAATACCAAAACCTCTTTTAGGCCTTAATGAGACCTAATTCAATTAGGCCTTCATTAGTACATGTTACCCTTTGATCTCCTTAGAAAAATTCAATAATACATAAATGGTATTAAAACTTAATATTAAACTCAAATATACCCCTAATAACATCATATTAGATCTATGACACCCCCTTCATGAACACTCCTTGTAGCACTATTCACAATTAGGCCTGTGAACATATTAAATGTCTACCAAAAAAATTGAAGCATGTGCACAATATAATCACATAAAAATGAAAATAAATCATATTAAAAAAAATACATGACCTTAAAAACATCACCATTTTATTTATACTTCACAACTCAGGGCAAAAGGACTTAAACACTTCTCTCCAAATAGCCCACTCAAAATTACTAAAACACTCAGAAACCTAATCATAAACAAATTGATACTAAAAACCTAAAAGAACACTTAATATGACCAATTATAATTAAAAAATATCCTTTTAAATATATATACCACTCTCAAATACAAAAATTACAAGGTCTAATGTCAAATATTGGTCTTGCAGACCAATCTTTTCATCTCACTACACAGTCAAATGAGAACTAGACAAGCCATTTTGGATTAAACATTTCATGCATTTTAATTAACTATTAAACCTTATAAAAATAATATATAGGACAAAAAATTCATTAAAAAAACACTATATATATTAGATAATTCAACTTATTTCGTAGAGTCTCAAAGTCATCATTGTAACTTGCTTACCTAGGACTACCCATTTACCTTAAAGCACAGTCATGGTGATAATGACCTTCAACACATTTATACCCATTTAAAGATACTTATGATGAATTAATATGATCCAATTAAATAATTATACCATTATTATATATATATATATATATATATATATATATATATATATATATATGTATATATATAATATGGTCAAATGGAAATATTAGTCTTGCAGACCAATCTCATAACCTTATATCTAATTGTCTCATCTGAACTAGATAGGTTAACTTGTGAGAAAATTTTTCACTATAATAAATAACATATAAAACTTATAAAAAATATTATAAATTATAATAATTCCTAAAAAAATATATCCATGCACTTTATTTCATCACTATTTCATGATAACACATCCCTAATCATCTTCTCACTATTGTCTAGGTTTCTCATTGTTTGCATCATTAGGCTTATTAGTGACTAGCTAAGTTGGATCACCAGTTTATGAAACTTGAGGGTTATAACCTATAAAAAAACCTTAATTTACATGTAAAATTATTCTAAAAATTCATCTTCCATCCATTTTCATACTTTGACTTGGTCAACTTTGAATATTACAATAAATCTCTAAGAAATTAGCACTTTCCTATAGGATCTACTCACACACTTGATAACTCAATCACACCTAGAGGTGACTGGAGAGTTTAATACAACCTAAAAGATATTTTATAGTCAATGTATACCATTACAGGTTTTTTTTAACATAATATTTCACATCAAGTCCTTATCAAGGTTTTATATAGGTTTAACATAGGTTTTGGTGTTAATAATTGTTCATAAAAGATTTCCCCTTAAATCCAAAACCAATGCCTATAGTTATTATATAATATCCTAAAACATCTCTTCTTAAAATATCAAGACCTAATGAATAGGTTACACCTATAAATGAACACCTACAAGTCCTTCTTGGGTTTACGTGCCTTCATTTTATGTACTTAAGAGACCTCAAAACCACTTTTCATGCATTTTATTGTAAAAAATGACTTAAAACTTCATGAAAATAATTTAAAAATCATACCTAACCTTTTAAAATTCTTAAATAATCTCAAGCATTATTAAATTTTATCATTACCCCTAATTAGGCCATATTTTCTTTCTTTGCTCTCTAGTCCTTGACTTGAATACCACATTAGTTCTTAGAACTAACCTTCATGCCTCTTTACATGTGCTCTCCACTTCAATCACATATTAAAAAAAAAAAATCATGCTTATAAATAGTCATACATCCTTCACATGCCTTGAAAATAGACCATTATACCTCATTAGGTGAGGCAGGGCGAGAACTAGTCTAGTTATAGACTTAGACTAAAGGTCTTACCCCTATAGGCTCACCTTGAAACTATCTTGAGTGATCTAATGCCTCACATTCATGCTCAAGAAACTTTATAAAACCATTTATGCATGTTTACACTTACCTCACTAATCAATCATGCTCATATCTACTTATAAGGTCTCTTCATGTAATGACTAGTGCCATGACGAGGCTTCTTAAACACTTAAAACTTGACAACTGACCTTGAAACACTTTTGAAATTATCTATACTTTACATAATGATAACATAATTCTAATAAACATCTCACAATATTTTTCTCACTTTTTTCGCCAAATTTCACTATGCACACCTTCTCATAGGGTCTAGACTAGACTTCTCAAGATACCTTATACTCAAGAACTAGTACTCAAACATGCTTCAATGCTCACTTGACCATCATACCTCTTTCTGATAATACTAACAATTTCAATCTAACCTAAAGCTTTTCATCAATATTGACATCAACTAATAGAATAGACATTAGGTTGTTTTCAAATTCTCTCTTGTAGGTTACCTTCAAATTATCTCTTATAGGTTGCCTTCAAATTCTCTCTTGTTACATATCTTTCCTATCATATCAATCGCACAAGATCATACCTCAAATACCACTCACCATGCATATTCACCAGATGAACCTTGACATCAATTACATAAACCTTGGCATCAAATGATTTCAACCTTGACATCAATAACAACACTTCTCAATAAGAATGACATACTGCAGAAAGTTGGTCTGATTGGTCAAATGATAGGTATAAATATATGTGCATTGGGATTATATTATTGATAAGGAATATGTTATTGTTGAAAAACATTATGTCTTGGGTTGGATACATATCCTTTTCTAGAAAATTATGGTTGTGGTAATGGTATTTGTCTAGGTGGGATATGTTAGTATTTTTTAGTTTGGGCAGGAACTTGTTGTCTACTCATTAAAACTTTTTATACAAATGGAACATGTTGTTAAATAAAATATTATTATTTAAGCTATTAAAATTTGGATTATTATTGTATGTAAAATACTCATTGGGTGAAAGTAAATTATTGCCTAGCACTTGGTATCTTTTTTATATTATAACCTTGTTGTTGATTAAACACCTATTGTTGGATAGGCACTTGTTGAGGGTTTGACATTTTTTTTTGTTGACTAATTGGCACTTTTTGACTAATAGAAACATGTTATGGATTAGGAAATGTTTTTTATTATTTATTTATATTAGGCTATGTTTGTTATGGTAGAACATTAGTTTCCCCTATTGATATGGCATAGTGTTTTGCTCTTATTTAGGTGCTAAGTTGGTCTGTTGTTGGCTTGTTTCCCATATTACACACTTAAGGAAGTAATTGGTTGAGGAGTGGATGTTGCTTGGTGTGTTTGGGAAATAGGTGTACCTATCCCTTGTTGTCCCATTACACTCATGGAATTAGTTGGATAAATTTGTTGTGTGTTGCTTAGTTGTAAACTAGACCCACTTTGGTTTAAATTGGAGTGCATTTATGTGCAATCCATAATATTTTGAGTGAGATCTTCTATTTGAGAAGTAATCTCTTCTATCAAAATAGGGACATTAAACATGTTACCAAATATTTTACTTTGGATAATGGGTCTATGTTTTAGTTTTCATAGCCTAAAACATCTATTTGTGGCCTTGTATATGGAGATATATCTATAAACAATGTTGTTTAAAATAGAAATTCACTTAAATTATGAGTTAGGTTGAGGTAATTTTGGTATACTCATTATACCTATTCCAATTAATCATTCATAATACATTTAAATTTCACAATTTAACTTTAGATTTATTATGAGATTTGGACTAAATCTTGATTATAACTAGTTGAGACCTATTCAAATTATTGGTTTTGAGGCACATTACTAGGGGTTCTAATCAAACTAGTCAAACTTTTGTGTGGGAAGTTTGGTAGAAATTTGGCTCCAAATTCGATAGCCCTTAGGAGACTTTTGTCGTATTTCTATAATAAATGGTGATCAAATAAGTATGAATCATAGCTTGTCTATATTTGTGTCATAACATATTAGGGATCTTATTATTGGCTTTGTTCTACAAAAGGTGTCACTTAAGAAATGTATTATGTTATTTACTCTTATTCTTGGCTTGGATAGGAAGGTGTAGTCACCAAATATTGTGCTAGTGAGTCTTAAATTTTTTTAATGTATAAAGTATTATTATCTGGATATGGATCCATATCATAAGCTATGTTATCACCATATGGATCTTGAAAAAAAGGATCACTAGTCACAAATTTCTCATAATCTATATTATACAAGGTCTCGTTTAATGTCTATTGAGGCATGTTCAGATCTATGGCTAGCTCTTGTGAAAAAATAAAGGTCTAAAAGGTAGAAAAACATTGAGGTCTAAAATTAACAACCTTTAACTCTATAAAATAGTCCCAAAGGGTAAAACAACTAAACTAGGTAGAGGTAAAGACAAAATAAACTTGAAACTAGTCTAACAAAGGTACTAATTTGCCCAAAGGCAATTATAATTAGTGGAAAATATAACATGGAATCTCAAAACTAGTCTATGGCTAAGGCACTGATTTGCCCAAAGGTGGTTATAATCAGTGATAAAATCATCTAAATAAGGTATAATAATCATGAACTATGTCAAAAGTATAACAATTTTCCCAAAGGTAGTTAATCATTTAATGTGAAAAATAAGGCTAGAATAAAAAACAAAATGTTGATCTAACACAATAACTTAAATATAATCTATACTCTAATGTTTGGCTTAGATAAATTTAGTTAAACAACATGGAAAATAACTTAATGTTAAGGCAATTAGCTCTAAAGACACTTGATAGTTGACTCACTAAGACTTGATATTTATACCACAAGAGACTCTTTGATAATGGAACTGGGACACTTTCAAACATAGCACAACAAACTTCAAAAAAGGCACATGGCAAAAAATTTGCTCAAAGGACACTCAAATAAGGCACAAAACAATAAAAAATTGTTATGTCTAGGTAAGGGGATCTTTAGATAAAATAGGAAATCAATCCAAGTATCACAATATAGACACATAAGGTATACTACCTAAGCCCAAAATAGAAGAAGCCTTGACATAAATATTATTATTTTAGGATTCGTACTTATAAAGATTGAGTTTCAAATCTAATTCAAAAAGACTCAGATGTTATAAGGCAAATAGGCTAGACCAAAAATAGGCATCATAACCACGTGTTTGAAATAAAAGGTATAATAATGGTTTCAAAACTTGGTTTCAAATGTGATAAGTGTTTTATAATGATTTAGGTGGTGTAGCAACACTCTTTTAGATAAATGGTAGGACAATGGTTTTAGAGAAAAATTCAAGGAAAATGTTTGAGATGAAACAGGTAGCATAATGATGCCCCATTTAAGCAAGTGATACATAAATAATTTTGGAATAAAACTCTAAGGCAAAAGTGTAAAACAAAATGGGTAGATTAACACTTATTAGGTTAAATGGTTGTGAAAACAATGTGATGGTTATGACTCATTTCAAATTGACAATACAAACAAATAATTTTAGACTAAAACACATGTAAATGAAATAAAAATAGAAATATCACTAATGGCTCATCATATCCTAAACACTCACATAGGTGTGCATAGATTCTACTGAAGTCTCCAAGAATATACAAATGCTTGAAAGGAATTAGGTATTAATCAAAAAATTAAATTTTAATTGTAGGTAAAGTTTTTAGGCCCCCTCTGTCTCTCAAGTATTGGTATGTGTCATGAACTTAGAGTGAGGAGCGCTTGGAATTTGGAAAGACATTATGAAATAAATGGGGTTTAATAAAATATTTAAGTTTATAAACCAAATAAATGGTCTCAATAATGGATAACATAAGGGATAATCACATAAATTGGGTTCAAAATCACTAGCTTACTATGCATAGGTCTATTCCTTTGCATAGTGACTTCAGTCATGTACTGCTTAGTGAAATCTAATGTTTAACATGAACTGACTTGGGTTTTCATTAGGATTGGAGAGGCTATATACTCATCCCCATAGTAAATATTAGTATCACATGCCCAATTTATATACCCCACCATAGAGTGGGGTTGGTATGATGTTGCGAGATGAAACCCCAGGTCAATGCACCCGTAAAAATTATGAGGAGGCGATAAATTTCCACACATAAGAAAAATGCAAGAAAATAAACAAATGAAAATTGGAAAGATTTTAGAGTTCACTTTTGGGTCACCCAAGTAATTCATAACTTGGGGAGAACATACATGATATTATTTTCATCAAGACTAAATAAACAAGGCAATGAACCAAGAACTTTTGGTCACATGAGTTCCCTAAAGGGGATGTGGGGAGAGCATACATGCTAATTTTTTAGTTTTCCACAAATAAATAATTTAATCTAGGAACTTTTAAGCTAGATAATAAACAAAGAACAAGAAGAAAGTGAAAAATCTCTTAAGAGCTCTAATTAAAGCAGATGTTATTTATAAAAACACCAACTCATGATGAAATTTTGACCCCTTAACCTTGTTTTCTCTAGTAAAATTTGAAATGATAAAATATAAGTTTGGTTAGGTTAATTTTAAGTAGTAAAAAAAAGTGTATGTGATATTTAGAAGTGTTTAGGCCTCTCTTACTCCACCTTAGTTCTTGAGAACTATTAAGGGGGTCTCTTGTCTTTAGGATAAAAATCAAATCAACAAACAACATTCCATTTTTAGCTCTCGAGTTTCTATTTTTTGTCTCAGAGAAATCATTGCCAATTAATATAGTAACCATTTTCAATTATTATGATTGACATCAATTTGATAAGATCATCATCATTTCCTATAACCACACAAAAAATAAACTTGTTTCAAAATAAAAATGATTGATAAAAAAGGTTTAAACTCAAATTCTTATGGACATGTAGGAAAAAGGTTAGAGAGGAAACAAAATAATTATTATACACAAAAAATAATTCAATAAAATTTAATTATTGCTATATTTCTATCTCACTATATTTTGATGTAGAGATCATCATTGATAAGTATAGAGATTGTTTTTTATTCTTGTGATTGTTGGTGATTGGTTATGATCATTGTCGATCCTTGTAATTTTATAAAAAAATGAAGTGAATTTTAAACGTAAAACTCTAAACTTGAAGATTTAAATTCTCTTTTTAATAAATCTAAAGGTTTCAAATCATTCTTCTTGACCATATGGGATGTTTGCTCCCATTGAGAAAGCCAATATGTATTATAGGATTCAAAAAAGCACATAAATGTTGATTAGTTCTTTGTTAGTAAGGATAATGAAAATCCATGCATAATAATATAATAGAAGTAAACACTTATTCCTAAGAATAATGGGGAGAATGACATAATGAATAAGATCATAAAATAGAGATAAACACACAGAAGAACTTTACCTCCTTTTTCAAAGTTGATGTCCACTTATTGGTGTAAGGGTGTCTGTGCTCAGTTTATGACATTAGTGACTCTCATCAATGCTTTTCCATGTTTGTATCACTTATCCAATGGTCACTTGTGACTTGGATTTGCTATTATCTTGGCTTGGTTTGAATCTTGGCATAAAATGGGCATTATCACTATGTTTAATGGCTTTTTAAAGGCATTCTTATAGAGTAACCTTACACACAAAAGCTTGTTTGGGTATGGTGTGTGCACATGTATTTATAGCTCTAAGAACTAACTCTAACCCTAGGTAAGTTAGGTTAAATTCTAACTTTGGCTAAGTCTAAAATAACCTAGGTTGATTCGAGCTAACCTTGGGTTGGGTCAAAACACTCATGAAGTCTTGACACCTCATTTTTAGATATTTATGAGCAAAGACAACTCACTTTAGATAGTTGTGAGGTTATGACTTTGGAATATTAGGAATTACTAAATCACTTTATTATCTCCTTTGACATTTGAATTCATATTTGTTTAAAATTTCTTTTTTTGATAAATGAAATTCACTAATTCAACTTGTAATTTTTAATTAGGCAAGTTAATTTGAGATTTGCAATGTAATTAATCTTGCTTGTTGATTTTTTTCTTTTGGAAATTGTTTTAAATGTTTTAAAATAATAACTCAATAGGCCAAGAACATCAATTATTAGGTCATAACTTGACTAGGGTTGAAACTGAGCTAGGTTATTCATGTATACAAGGTAATACCCAAAATAGGCAAGCCTTGCCATATTTTTGAGCAATTAAATCCCTTCTACGAATGAATTTGGGTAATTCAAGTGATTTTTAGGCTTAGATTACATCATGTTATAGATATTGAACTAAATCTCAGTTTAGGCATGAAAGTGGATGAAATTCAGTGTCTACACCCCTCACAACAAAAACTAGGTAAAATAGATTATTGTTTTACCCAAAATGATAACTCCCATGACTTTACAACTATCAAATCATAGTTATTAAAAATCAAGAAATAAAAAATAAATAAATTGAAAACCAACAATAATAAAAAAATTGTGTATGGAAATTAATTAATCTAAAACCCTAGGACAATAATTAGAAAATGATTATTAGAAATTGTATGGGTTTACCAATATAGGTATGACTATCTAAGGTTCACCAATTTGTTTTACCATACTTTTGATATAAAAAATTAAATGTTGTTTATAGGTGTAAAATGTTGAAATATTATTCAAATAATAATATATGACATTTAATCATACATCTGAATGTAAATAAAATTTGATTAACAAGTGGAATATTCTAAAAATATTAAGTATAACCAATAATAAAAAACTCAACTTTTCTAGTTTTTGGTTGACTATAACTATTGTCTGATAGTGGAAATTAAGATAAGATAAAAAATATTACAACTTAGATCCAAAATTAGGGTATATGGATATTTATAGATAGGTCTATACTTCTTAGATAGTAATGTAGTCCAACCATGTCCATTGAGTATGTTACTTTAACTGTGACAAACCTATGATTGTTTTAATACCTATTCCTATGTATTTTAAGAGGATTGAAATATTATGATTATGTATATGTCATAAATAAAACTTTATTTTATAATCCTAAGTGTACATGTTATATCTATAAACTATCAAAAAGATATGAGAAGTGTAATGTACTTAGTTGACCCCAATCACCTCCTTTGATTATTGACCACTACCTATGTATATAAATACTCTAAAGAGGGAATAAAGCCACACATATTTATATAATTGTTATAGGGAATTGAAAAAAACCAAAATTAAAAATAAATTCCCTATACCTATGATTGATGATGAACTTAATGAGTTTAATGGGGAAAGGTATTTCTTAAAGATAGATCTATAGTCTAGATACTATTAAACACTAGTTCAGATTAAATACTAGAGGAAGATTGCATGCATAACTCATCAAGGCACTTCCAATTTAGGGTCACTCCTTTTGGTCTTAAGAATTATGTCAAATAAATTTTAGGCACTAATGAATAAGGTATTTAATAAATTCCTACATAATTTCATCTTTGATTTTTTTAATAATATCCTTATTTACAACAATTCATTAAATTCCCATCTCTAGCATCTCAACATTGTGTTTGATATCTTGGATAAGGATAATTTATATGCCAAGGATTTAAAGTGTGAATTTTTTAAGGTATATTTAAAATACCTAAGACATGCTATTTTTATTGAGGGGTTCCACACTGACCCTAAAAAAAACAATTTCATATGTGATTTATATGTACATGATATTATTAAGAAAATTTGTGATTTATTAGGCTTGGTAGGATCATATATAAGGTTCATAATAAACATATCCATAATATCCCATTATTTTAAGAACCTTATCAGTAAAGATTCATTTCATTAGTACATTGAGGCACAAAAATCATTATAAGATCTCAAATAAGCTCTTGTCTTTACTCTTGTTTCAATGTGATACTTCTAAATTCAAACTTATTGTAGTACTTTCTTTAGATGGCCATCCAATCACATATGACAGTAATAATTTGAAGTATAGGGAACATAATAAGTCAACATACTGGTCATATGTTATCCATCCTACACAAAGTGGCCAAATGGTGATAGTTTCTCTTAGGAGGAATTTTTTTCATTAATATTGACTATCTTAGCCTAAAACATTTCTTGACTTAGGGAACCTTAATAGAATATCAACAAGTAAATTGATCACCCACAAACCTTTGAATTTGAGATCCTCTATAAAGAATGAAAGGATAATGTGGTGTAAGATGCATTTTAATGCTTATAATAATCCAATTTATTTCATGGCATATACATTTATCAACATAATTACATATAATATCTACTATAAGACCAGTCAACTCACCTACTAAAACCAAGTTTATACAAGACACTGAAGAAGAAAAAATGTAAATGTTAGTCTATTCATAATGGTACCATATTTTTTGAGGGTGTATTTTTTATTAAAAATCATTCATCAGGCACTTAAGCATGGACATGAGTATCCATATGAGAGCGATGTTGTGTAGCACATGCCTATGGAATGAGTTCAAAAGTGTTCATCCCCCAAGACATTTGAAACTAAATTTTGTATCAAATTAAAATAATGAAATCATGTCAATGGAATTTATTTCTTCTATTCCATACTCTTAAAGTAATAATGTAATTTTTATCATGGTAAATTGAATGAATAAGTATTCCAATTTCATTACTATGAGAAATGCATAAAATATTGGTGCAAAGTTTGTTATATTGTATTTCCAACATGTGTTTAAGCTATATTATATGTTAAGGAAGATAATATATGATCGAGATAGGATATTTTAAATTAATTTTTGGTAATAATTATTATTTAATTCATGGGTTTTATTTAATATGATATCTACTCAACATTCCCAAATTCATGGTCAAATATAGGTGGTGAACAAGTTCTTAGAAGGGTATTTAAGAATTTATGTAAGGGATAAGTAGAGAAAGTGGGTAGAATGATTACATTTAGATGATTATTGGTACAAAAACACATATCAATCTGTCATTTTATGACACCATTTAATTCTATATATGGGTATGAGTCACCATAACCATTAGATTGGGTAATTTAAAGGGTGAAGGTATTAAAAGTAAATGATGCATTATAGGAGATTCAGAACACTTTAAAAATTATGAGGGATAACCTCAAAATAATTATTGATAGAATAAAGTAGTGGGAAAATAATAACAATTCAAAGAGAACATTTGAAATTAAAGACATTGTTTTCTTCACTTACAACCATATAAACATGCCATGTTGAATAATATAGAAAAGCAAAAGTTGTGACCAAAATATCATGGCCCATATAGGTTGAAAGCATAGGTTGGAGAAGTTTAATATGCATTAGAGATAAAAAAGGAAAACTACATGACGTCTTCCATGTATAATGATTGAATAAGAATATTGGAGTGCATATTATCCTAAAATCAAAACTTTTTAGCATATATGAAAAAGGAAAATTTATGTTGGAATCATAGTGTATTATTCAAGAAGAGGTTAGAAAGTTTCAAATTTGAGTTTTTATAATGTTCAAGGTCAAGTGAAAGGGGATGCTAGTAGAGGATGCAAGTTTGGAGATAGAGTAATCTATAAGAAAGCCTTCAAACCATCTAAATATTAAAAAATACAAAAAAAATACAAGAACCAAAAATAGAGGACCTTTATCCCCTTAAAAAAGAAGATTTTGAAGGAAAGCAAAAAAAATCTAGATTATTAGAAAACATCCCTAAAAATTTAAGGAAGGATTGAGGATTAAAACCAAACCTCATTATCATTCATGTATTTGGTTAAGTATTATTATAGTGTGTGTTGGTTAGATCTTCCTTACATGATGTAGGGTTATTGGGTTATGTCCCCCATGTATCTTTCATATGTATTAAAAATCGTAGCTAAAAATGATACACCTGAGAAGTTCCCAAGAGGTTCACCCATATAAGTAATACTCTAAGATGATTGTGTTTAAATTTAGAGTTTCTACTAGCTTTGAGGATAAATATCCTTAAGAGGGAGTGCATGTTGTGTACCTAGGTGCAACATTTGTTATAATCTATTTTCCCTTTTTGACTTAACATTCTCACCAAGTTACGTTATATTTTTTATTATTAGAATTAGTGAAGGGTTGGGGCATGAGTTAATTTAGGTGTGATAAAATGGTTTTGGTCATGATTCATGAATATGTTGTGCCATATATGATCTACGATTAAATTTTTAGTTCATTTATTTCATTATTTTGGTGGTTTTATGTTTCTAAATAAAGAGTTGGTTTATGGGTTAATTGGATCTCGTAACCAACCATTAAATCTGTATAAGCTTTCACATTTATTTTAAAATATAATCTGACATAATAATAGTTTTAGGTTGTGTAAAAAGTTATGTTTATGATGTAGTTTCCAAATTCCTTGAATTTGTCCTAGAGCTAATAGTGGTATCAGAGCCACATTTTCAAGGAAAATGAAAGAAATTGAATCACATTTTAGAATCAATCTATAGAGATTTAGAAGCAATCTGATAATTTTGTGAATTTTTATGTCTTATGAAGTAAGTGGTATGGCTTTTTTGTTGCATGTGCCTTGAAAATTAGACTTGGATATCTAGCTCCAAATAGGTATTTCTCTATATTTGCTTTGTATGTCTCATATATTTCATTTTTACACCATATTTTTATAGATATATCCCTTACAAACATGTCCAAAACTTGATTTTCATGGATTGAAGCATTAAAAGATAGATTGTACAACTTAAGAATATTTTACAAGTTGAAAGGCATTCTAAAACAATTATGTTTTCCCTTAGGGTAATTGTAAATTTCCTTATTTAGTGTTTTTCACATTGTATAACTTTTTTTTTTAGCTTGGTAAGGCTGTCTAATGTCTCAAAGAGTGATTTATACAGTAATACCATAGTCTATTAATTGAATTCATCCTAAAACCCTTGTTTTTACAATTATACATATCTAAAAATCATTTTGGAGTAATATTTCATTTATGTAGCCTCATCCAAAATGTTTGGCTTCCAAAATGATGAAATGACATTTATTTTATTGATTGATTTATTTATATTATTTTTCTTCTATTGTCAAGAAAATTTATATACAAAAACCTTAGAATTCATAGTTGATGGCTAGTTCAAGTGATTTTTGAAACATTTAGCAGTGTTTTTTCATTTTTATAGAATCTTTGAGGTAAAATACAATATAATAAATCATAATGGTGTAACACTAAATCTTATAGCTTGTGTTTTATTTTATTCCTATTGCTTAATTGGTCTTTCTAAATGAAAAACTCAAATCCTTCTTCTCATGAATAAATAGAGTGATACATTTTGTTTTTACATGAAAGAATTTTGTCAAGTGAATTAATTTCACATGCACGTAATTTTTTTATTTGACAAACCAGAAAAATGCAAGTTCAATTAAAAAACTTCCATTTGTATTTCATAATTACTTATACAAAAATTGGTGAAAGTTGTTTTGTGAGACCCTTGAATTTTGGATAGAATCCCCTCAAACTATTTTTTTGGGTCAAATTGGCAATATAAGGGTGTCTTTATGACTTCTTAAGACAAATTTTTGACTAGTCACTCTTTTAAGAAAAGGTCATCATGTGACTAGCTGATTTCTACATTTTTAGACATAATTGAATGGTTTATTTTGTTTTTTGAAGCTTCCTAATATAATTTTTACATCTAAATGTATTGAAACTATTATATAACTGTGATTTTTTACTAGAGTATAACACTTTAAACATGAAAATTTTCATAATGACACCTCATGCTTGTGTATCAAAGAACATAACATCATTTACATTATATTGGGATCATTATGATTGATTAAGTATAAGTGTCACATTAGAGGTTGGAGGATCTATTAGAGGTTGGATGAATATTCCCTTTCTCCAATTTGTTATTCACTTAGTGTTTAGATTAACTATTTGAATGGAAATTTTGGTGGTGGTAGTACTAGTACTAGTAGTAGTAGTAGTAGTAGTAGTAGTAGTAGTAGTAGTAGTAGTAGTAGTAGTAGTAGTAGTAGTAGTAGTAGTAGTAGTAGTAGTAGTAGTAGTAGTATGCTTATTTTAATTTTAGTTTTTAGCTTTCTTCTCTCCATTGATTTTCATGATGAGGAGAAGATAGATTAGTTTTGATTTGGTTTTCTTATGGGCTTCTCACCTCTCACCTAATAGGGGGAAGCTACTACATGGCCTTCAATCATTCATCAATGATTTTATGAGTTTATAGGGTTTGTTATCCCCTTCAATGTTGATCAAAGGTTATCAGCATTTGTTGGACATTAGGTAGAAAAGCCATCATAGTACTGAATAGTTTTGGATGGGTTTTTATGTGAGACATTATGTGGATAGATGTGGTTAAACATGCCTTGATCATGTTAAATTATAGTATGGTATGATGATCATAAGGTATGAATAGGAATTGATCATGTTCATCAACCTTTATGCCACAAATCATAGGGTGGGATTTTGTATGGAGTGTCATCACATCAATTTTGGTCAATAACAGGATGTATAACATGCTAGTTATAAGTATGGTAGATAATTTGATGATTTCAAATCAACTACTCCAATTCTTTCATCTTTCATAACCATTTAGATCAAGTGGGAGTTTTTTGGGTAATTTATGATCCATAGTTATGTTTAGTTTATTTATTTACTTTTTTTGGTAGTTTTATGTTTCTAAACAAAGAGTTGGTTTGTGGGTTATTTGGATCTCATAACCACCCATGAAATATTTATAATATTTCACCTTTATTGTAAAATATAATCTAACATAATAATAATTTTATGTTATGTAAAATTTTGTGTTCATGGTAAATTTTAATAGAATAATTATTAAAAACACCTTGTGTGTGCCACCTTAGGAACCTATTATAAAATTGAATTTTGATGTAGCATCCAAAGTAAAGCTAGGATAGGTTATATGGGAGGAGGGGGTTTTTTAAGACATTAAGGACACCCATCTATTACCTTTCTATGAGTCCCTTGGTAAAACCTCTAAAAACTTTGAAGAAGATAAGGTGGTGTGCAAGGGCATTTTTATTATAAAATATAGTAACAATAAAACAATTGGTGATGGAGGGAGATTATAGCCTAAAGAATGATGATTTGAAGAGAAAATCAAGTCAACAGTATAAACAAGATATTGGCATTGAAGATTATGCTCAATTGGAAACTTAGTTCACTTTGTTGTCAATTATTCATATAAAAAGAGCTAGAAATAGAGCAGATGATCATATGTCCAACCTCGATGTGAAGGGACCTTTTTCTTGAAAAATATATAAACTAGACAAATTTGGTGATGGAGTTAGATTGTAGACTAGTCATTGAGGCTTTGAAGATAAAATCAAGTCAATACTAGAATGAGATCTTGTTATTGAATATTGTGCTCAATTAGAAACTTAGTTCACTTCGTTGTTAGTTAGTATATAATAAGAGTATAAACAAAGCAACTAATCATATAACCAACTTTGATTTAGGTCTTAATCAATCACATTATAATGTAATGCATTTATTAACTCCCCCTTCATTATTTCAAACCTAAATAAATATGGTATTCAAGAATGTATAAATTATTACTATGATATCTAAGCCATATTATTTATAGGTTATCCATTAAAAGCATTATTGTGATGTGATTGGACATGGGGAATGGTGGAAAGTACTATGTGGGGGAGACTTTATAACAACCAACACTCTTATAACTTGGTCATTATTTTTTGAAGTGGGAGTGACAATGGGGATAAAAACTCTTCTCAAATATGCACTCCACTTTTATTCCATTTTTTTGTATACAAAAGCTGGTTTTAGCTGTTTTAGCTCTCCTTTATTTTTAATCTTGAGGTTTTCTTTTGCTTTCAAAAATCATTTCTTGGGAAGTTTTTTTAATTTTGTTAGCCTAGTCTTATTCTTATTTAGTTTATGATTAAGGGGTAGGAAAATTGGTTAGGTATAGATGGTTTTGTTAAAGAATTTTGTTGTTATCCATGCTCTTATGACCACCTTGTCTGCCCTAGTCATTTTTGAATGGTCTCTATAATAATTTTTGGGCTCAAGATATGCATTTATTTGCATGTTGATATTTATTTGTATGTTGATATTTGGATTATTCTTTTTTTTTAGTTTCAAGTGTATTATTTGGTCATGGAAATTTTGTTAGGCCTCTTTCTCATAGGTGTGGTTTTGGTTGTGACAATATAGGTTGATTACATATTTTATTAAGCATTACAATTCCCCAAGTGATTTTATGATTACATGTGATTATATTTATCAATTTTTATGTTTTAAGGTTGTTGGGGGGTTGTGCTTATTTTAAATAGTTTTGTATTTAGGTTATCTAAATAATCTAAAATTATGAATATTTAGATAGTAAAAAATATTACATCAACTATACATATCTGAATGTAAAAGTAGATTGATATTAAACTTATTATTTATTGAAATGACAAGACAATAAATAACGTTTCTAGTTTACTACTATTTTTATCATTATTTTTACATAGTCATCTAATACATTGTAAAATGGATATGTGATCACTTGGATTGGGAAATAGAGTATCAAAATCTACAAGGATATTTCTAGTAAGGCTCAAACATATGTGTAAATCATAAATGTCCACTTTTTTTTCAAACTATATCTACATATTTTTTTATTTTCAACCATAAATTACTATACCTACCTATCAAGATGATTTATGGGTTTTAATTGGTCCTCAATCCTATTCACAAATCTAAATTTTATCGTCCTTTACCTTAAAATATTTTCTCCACTTTTGACATTTGTTTGGCCTAAAAGAGGGGGTAAAATAAAGGTTGGAAGCCCCAACCACTCACTACTAAGTTATTTAGAATTTATTATATTATAATAATTAAAATAAGGATAAAAATAGAATAAATTATCCCACATATGTGTATGTGTTCTCAATAGTGTTTCACTAGAATGCAATGCAACTATTTATCTTTCAACACTTGACAACATGAAACTTTGACCTTATGTTACTTTTTAGACTTAGATTTTAGGACTATCTATTTGAGGGGTTTTTATTTTTGGAATATTTAGGATAACACTTCAATGATGTGCAAATATATTTCTTAATGTAAAGTTGCATCTCAATGTAATTTTTAAGTAATGACCAAGTGAATAAAACCTTAGGCTTGTTTTTGTTGAGTATGATGCCAATATGGGCATTTGAGTTTTTTTTTAGACTTAATATATTTTAAATTTTTAGGTGTTTTATATGTTTATTTTATTTATTTAAGACCTTAATTAGTTATTTGTTCAATTTTTGACACTTTCCAATGATTTCTTAAAAATTAAATATAACTACCAATTAACCCCAACTCATTGTCAAAGTATTGAAATGAGTTCCCAAGTAGTGGGACACATGTTTAGTGTTAGTTATGTTAAATTAAAGTGTATTGTTATCACTTATATTTTAAACCTTTGAAAATATTTATAATCTCTCCTCATCTAAGTGGTACAATTGAAACACCTCTAGGATATGGGTAGCCTAATAATGAGGTGAATCTCTAGATAGGGCTAGCTCCCTTGATGTACCACTTATAAATCACTACTACATCTAAATTTTGTGATGGAAAAGGGAGATGAAAATGAAAGTAAACTATACTAACGGAGGTGATGCATCATATTTTGTGATGAATTCCATCCAACTACAATTTAAAAATGAGAACAAAGGACTAATCAAACATACACTTCTCTAATCTGCATCTTCTTACATCAATATTTCATTATGAGGTTATAGATGAATTTTTAGGTTATAAGGACTAGAAAAGAGACATTTAATGGTAATATTGAATATAATAATGCACTCAACCTTGAAACTTCCTAAAAAAATTCACATGACCTACAATAAGAAGCTTTCCAACTACAAATAGGTAAGAGAATGAGACAACATGCTAAGGAAACAAGAGTCATCACTAAGCAAGATCAATCATCTAAGTAAAAAACACTATTAAAAATCATGGAATAGGTAAAAATAAATTATATTTATTGATACATGGCATGAAAATGATTAGGTATTTTCCATACTCAGGTGGAGCATAAGTTATAAAGGCCAAAATGGTTAGTTCTTATAGAACTTGAGAGAGAGAGAGAGAGGAGAAAAGAGAAGTCCAAAGATCATAAGGACACTTGTCAAGATATGAAAAGGATTTAAATGTTCATGATGATAATATTTAAAATGAACCATGTAAGGTTAAGAAGCACAATTTTCACCCCAAGTCATGAAACTCTTAAAATGTGGTATAAAAGTTCTCATTCTAGCTCAAAAAATTGCCTTCATGATTTAGCTCTATTTGAACTTCCCAAACCTGACTAGGTATAGGTGGAATGATTTTAATCATGGTAAATGTTTTCATAAATTCCTATCCATTCATTTTTTGTAGTTTTTATCATCTAAAATCTTCCCAAGAAGAGCTATCACCATCTGTAGTCTAATAAACTCCTCTTTCACACACCCTACACACTTGGCATCCAAAAGGATATTAGTTTTCCATTAAAATTAGTAAAATGGAGTGTATTAAACTTTAAAATACCCTAAATGGACTTATATGGATAATTCACACCTTAAAAAGGCATAGTCTTAAAGTTTTCACACTTCTCACCACTATGTTCACTATGCCAGTTTTGATTGGCTAAGATTAGAGCTATTATTTGAACACATAAGAGTTTTTATAATGAATTAAATTGAAATTGGTAGTTATATTAAGTCTAAATATTCCTCTTAAATTTTATTTCATCTCTTGACACATCCTATAACCTGCATAATTCATAAAATAGTCAAGAAAACCCTATTTTGTACTACATCCGTACAATTTTATACAACTCATCTTGATGGTGAGGATATTTCATAATTAATATATAAAATATAATAATTATTATAGTCCAAATATTCCATTTTGGTTAATTATCACCTCGATCTTCTCAAACTGGTCACTAGCAAGGTTTTTACAAGGGTTTAGGCATATTTTACCCTCTTAGGCTTCATTCATAAATATGGGATGTTGAAGTTGTAAAAAATATAATTATAGAATATTTTATGACCATTTTTAATCCATATAAACTTCCCTAACCTCCATTCAAATCCTCTTGAAATATGTGAGCATTTGAAATCACCCTATCGAGCTTGTTTTCACATTTCTTGTATGCTTAGACTGTCTCTAAGATAAAAGTAGCTTTCCTAGTGGTTTATTTGCATAAAAAATGATTATATAGGTTTATTATGACCCCAAAATCATTATATAATCTGTTATAAATATTTTATAATGTTATAAATGAAAGTGACCTATCATTTGAAATCTAAGCCTAACCATGCCTAGTATGCCTGAGTTGTCTTAAAACTCAAAAATGGATTCCCCTAGATATGTCTAAAAACAAAGAGATTTAAAAACTATAAAAAAAATATAAAATAATTTCCTGGTCCATTTTAACCCATTAATAAATTTTGAGGCATCATTGGTCTACCATTTGGCTTTAGGTCAAAACCCTGCCCAACGGGTTTGACTACAACCTTGGGGTTTTTTATCATCTTCTTTAGTTTATCCCTTATAATAATTGTATATAATGTTTTAATATGTGTCGTATAACATCATACATATCCTTTAAATTTTAAAATATCTATTAAAGAGTCCTTTTATATCCATTCCTTGAAACTACCAGTTTGTTCATAAAGGGAAGTACCCTCTATCTAAGATAAAACAAAGGGTACTTCCCCTATTTTATCAAACAAAATGATAGTTATATGGGATTATTAAATTCATAAAGGTGATATATACCAATTTTTATCTCTTTACTATGTCATTTGATATTTCAAAATCTTTAAGACCCAAGATAGACTTATGTGGAGAAAGGACTGTGTGCAAGATTTGCGATATAGGTTGTATGTTGCAACATTAGAGCTCCCTCTCTATAATACATACAATATGAGAGTGTAATTAGAATATTAGGATCATGATGGAGATTTTAAAATATTTATTCATCCATATAACCCCTCAGGTACCTCTCTATACACCTTGCTTAGTCAAGTCTAAGTGCCATTTACTGAATGTGTTCACTTCAAATTATTGTACTTATAGATGTCCTATAAGTTTTAGCTTGATTTACATGATTAAAGACATTTATTTAATATTACATGATAAATCAGTTATTTTCATCCATTTTTTCACATTGGGTAGCCTAGACCATCACTTAGGCACCCTATCTTAGCCACTGCCACCCTATAGTCACCTATAGTTGAATGTATAAAGTCCTATTGGTGTCTTTTATCCTTAAAATTGTGATATATATTCCATGGAGACTCTATAAGATCTTAGGTATAAATTTTTGGGCTTTTAAATTCATTATCCTAACTATTTGATACTTCATGAGTAATCATGGGTCATAGATTATATACATCTACAGTCAACTATAAGTGAATGTTTTCAAGAAAAGGGACATCTATAGGTGTCTATAGGGTCTAAAAAATTATGTATCATCCCCTTAAATTATCTATAGATCATATTTTTTATCCTAAAACATATTTAATCCTATAAACATTGAGTCAAGTTCCTAAACTACAACATTGGGTGAAGAGTCCCTTTGGAGTTTTAAATCCTATAGGTTTCACTACCTATTTTCAGATCATAAGAATGCAACTTTGGACCATCTAACAACCATATTAAACTAATTGCATGCCCATAAATCCTTGACTATTCCTTTTAATATGTAAGGAATATAATAAAAACACATTAAGATGTATCAAAGGTCCTAATAATCCTATTTTTATGACTTTGGAAAAACTAACCAGACCTTTATTTTTACTCTTTAGGGAAAATGTCCTTGAGAACAGTCACTAGATCATTTAGCATGGTTTTCCATTTATATTTTCTAATTTTGACACCTTAAATGGGTCTGACTTAATCAATACCAATGCTAAAACTATGAGGAAGGTTTCACCATTGATGCTAGTTTCCCATATGACAAATTAGTTCATTGTTAATGCTACTTATAGGTGGATATCTTCATGTACAAGTAGTCAGGAGCAGTAAATTGGAAGAAGACATTATTTTTGAAATTAAAAATAATTTTAATCTCCTTTCATTATTAAAAATTTAATCCTTTCATGGACTATAACCTTTTTTAAGTCAAAATCTCCTTCTCAACATGATTAGTTCCATGAAGACACCACCTATAGATGAGCATTCTAAATTGTTTATATGCAACAAACATGAGATGTTCCATATACTCAATAAGTCTACCTTCCATGTAAATTAATTTATCCTCATGTTTTTTAAATGGTACATCAATATTCTTCAAATCTTTATTCAATATTTCATACCTAATTTTCAATGTTTCACTCTTCTTTCATGGCACCTAGCTGACTATGTATGATAGTCATAGGGCAGACTAGGTGTATGTGTGGTATGTGACTACAAATTATGAATATTTATTTGGATAATGAAGATAAAAGGTGAAGTGAATTATTATAACCTTGGAAACATGGAAATTAAACTAATCACAACACTCTATAACCATTAACAAAGCATGAAGATATATAAAATGGCGGAAACTTATCTATCATTCTCAAATAAGACTAGTCTACAAACTTGAGGTGATTTTCCCATCACAACACCTTGAAACATGAATCCAAGTATGGGTAACACTAGATTTTATATATAACATCATCTATGATCAATATTAGAAACTAGATTATATAGATTTATTCAAACTAAATCAAAACCTGTAGGGTGCACATATTAGCAAGCAAATTAGATAGGTCAACTTATTAGGAATGGTTCATAAAGCATAGGTCATAATTCCTCTACAACCAAACATAAAATGGAATTTTAATGAGTGTATAATACACACCAAGATTATTTTTATTAAAAACTCTCTTGCTAACCATACCAAGTACAAACTTGAAAACTAGTTATGTGTGTCTAGAAGGGTGAAGGAGCATAATGATTTTAGCTCAAAATTAGAACTTCTAAAGCATTTAAAATGTATAATTGAGCTTGAGGAAGATTAATAGACATCTCATGACATTTTCCCATGTGTCACACTCCCTTATGGGTTGTACAAGTGCCAAACTCTTCCCTTTTTCAAGAAAACTACCCTTTATTCTAAAGAACCTACCACTTTTTAGTTATGAACAATTGATTAAGGCATAATAGGACACATGTCATGTGATATCACCCTTTTTAAATCGTGACACTTCCCAAGGAGTTTGTAAAACTCATTTAATGCTCCATTAATGACCTCAAAATGACTCAAAAGGACATATTAGCTAATATGACTAATGGCCAAGGCTAATGTGATATGGAATAACATCAAAATACATATAATACACCCTATAACATAATTGTAGATCTACATTGATGGATCTCCAAGAATTGGATGCCACTTATTGAAAATAATGTCTAAATCTTCTCGTGTGTTAAATGTTTTTTATAGCAAAGTTCCTCTGCTCCAATGACAGGAAGATTATTTTGTGCCACAATAATTTTTCTTGGCAGGGTAGATATCCACTTATGGCCAAACTGTGGCATATGGATTTTGATCCTCTCTCAGAATCCTTTAATAAGTTCCCTATCTAGGTCTGGCTCCCTAATCTTCCAATACATCTTTGGCATGATTTGGTTTTTGAAACTATTGGAAATGCTATTGGGGATTTATCATTTATGGATGCAAACACTTTAGATATTCTCCATTCAACCTATGCACACTTTCTGGTAGATTTGGATGTTTCTAAGGGCCTTCTTGAGGTGATTTTCTTAGATTCCCCAATGGGTACTTGGACACAAATGTTGGATTTTGAGGGTATCCCTTTTCATTGCAAGAAGTGCCACCTGACGGGTCATATTGCTGCTCATTGTGCTACTGGGAAATCCAAATCTAGACGACCACCTTCTTGGTGGTCTGAGGCTTCCTCTGAGCATTACATGGTTAAATAGCCCTTGGAAGCTTTGGTGATTCTTGAGACTGAGGATAGTGTTCACTCTGAGCCGGTGGTTGTGGAGGATTCTTTGGTGAAACATTCCTTTAAAGCTCTTGCAGAGGCTATGGTTAGTGATCTTTCTAAGCTAGTGGTTGAGGTGGCATTGGTCTATTCCCCTATTTCAGAGGATTCTCCTAGGAGCTAGACTTTGTCTGATTCTCACAAGGAGTTTGTTGTGGTGTCTTTGTCCCCTGGGTTCCATGGATCATTGTCTTTTGGGACATGGGTTGCTGAGGCTGAAAAGTTAGAGGATGGATGGATAATAGTTAAGAGGAAGAAGTCTAAGCCTTTGGTCCCCCCTCTAGATAAGAATCTTTGATCGTGTAAAAAAAAACTCAATTCAAAAGGAAAATCTAACGTACCCTTTTTCTAACTAGTTTTTTTGGGTTGGTAAACTGGTTGCTTCACTGGTTTGCTGGTTACTGGTTTGGGAGGTTTTTCAAGTTGCTACTCTAGTTTGTTAACTTTCCTTCTAGTGTTTTGATGGTAGTTTTATTTGGTCACATCTATTGGTAGTAGGTCCCTATAAAACCTGGTTTAGTTGTTTTACTAGTATCATGTTCTTTTAAACCTGGTTGTGCTTAATGATTTATCTTTCTTTTTTATGTATAGGGTTTTGGGGCCCCTTTAAAACTTGCTTTTACCTTAATCTAAAACATAATATTAGACACCTAGAAACACCTAAAACTTAAGTTTTTATCTATAAGGGTCCTAATTTGACCTATAGGGTCAAATTTGGTTAAAAAATTGGTGACTCATATGGGTGGCATGCTTGTTGTGCTAATTAGACCAGTAGTCTTATCATTCCATTAGGCTTAGGGAGTCATTTGAAGTCTAAAATAAGAAAAGGAGACCTTTGACCATTGACCACAAGCTTTGATCAAGACAAGACCAATTGACTACCTAAACCACAAAAAATAAAGAAAACACACTAATAAGACACAGATGTGCTCAAATCACTTAGGAAAAATATGAAGAAAACAACTATATACAACTAAAAATTAAGCATACCTCCCTTTCGAAGATCAAAAGTAAAGTTTATTGCATCTCTTTCTTCATGATATGAATCATAGTGCCAAGAATGTTTCCTTAGATGAGACACTTGATAGATCAGACCTATTTCTTAGCATTTCACTTGTTATGATCTCAAGTAGACCATCTTTAAATAGGTCTCCAATGTAAACTTCTTGGTCTTGTACACATACCTCATATTTTTTCCAAATCTTCATCTCATGATCAACTTGCATCTTATTTTTAGGAATGATTTCAAGAGGAGTGGTTTCTTGTTCTTTGAAAGATTGAGGCCAATATAATTTTTTTTTGAACTTCAAAGGCTAAGGTGAGTTTTTATTTGACTCTTATATGACATTTTGATAAATGTAATCTTGTTCACCATCACTTGTAATCAACTCTAAGGAAGTTGTAGACTCCTTGAGAGATTTAAATTCATTACAAATATTTTCAAATCACTGCCATAAGTCCTCATCTTCTTTTTGACTAGCATCATGAAGTGGAACAACAAGATAAGATCCTTCATATTATTCTTTATAATATAAAAGGACTTCATCCAATATTTCTTCATTGACACAAGGCATTCTTCATTGTCAACCAAACAAGAATACTCAACACAAGGACTCACCTATTCTTCAATACTTAGGACCTCTTAAGGAATCTCAAGCTATTTCTCATATATTATAACCTAAATTTTCTTTTCAAGGCATGCAATATCTTAAATCTTCTTATCCTTCTTGGATATTTCAAGACTAGGTATCCTAAAATCAAGTGACTTAGCCCAATGAGGCTACCAAGGAGCTACACTTTCTTCAAGAAAGAGTTCTAAATTTTACTCAACCAAATGCTCCTATTTAGGTTCCCACACCACAATTCCATCAAGGAAAAGGGTGAAGGGGTGAGGAAAATATGAACTTGTTGGTGGAGGTGGAACATAGGACTCAAAATCAGATTGAGAATGCATTATAAAGGATTATTTTGGTAGTTCTTAAGGAAGGGTAGGTAAACCTTAGGCTAAAATAGCTTGGTTATCTTCCTTCCACTTGAAAATAACTTCATTGAAATATAATCAAAATTTATAAATCTCTTGAGGGAGGTTATATGGGGTGTGTTTAGGCATAGGATCTTCTTTTAGGTCTAAACCTTCCATCACACCTTAACTTAGAAATTTCATCCTTGACTCTAACACTCAATTTCATTGGCTAAGTTATCTTGAAAAATTATCTCTTGAAGTTGATAGGAATAATTATGAGGATAAAGAGTACAAGAGGTATGACATGGAATATAAGGAGTCTCTTGAGTAAGGGTGGGAGGAGCTTGCACAGGATCAAGTTTTTCTTCAACTTTATACTCTTTATATAGGCTTTTCTCCTCTTTCTTTCCCCATGATTCCACTATCTTATTAAATCTTAGAATTTTAGGATTAGGAGTCTCTTTTTGAGGCATTGATGCACTTTTAGGAGTGAATTAAGTGTTTAAAAAACTTGGAATCTCATTGGGTTTGGATTCTCCAACTTGGGATTTCATATCTAGAGGTCACTTCTTAAGGTGGGGATGTAATGGGAAAGGGAAATGAGTGCTTAAATTACTCTTTATTTGCTAATAAGATGGAATGATTCATTTTTTTATTAGCCAACTCAATCTACCTATCAATATTTTATTCAAAAATAACGTTTCTCTTTCCAACTCTCTTCTCTAAATGATTGGGAAAAAGATGCATTTGATAAGCTTGTTTGGGCTCATTAGTAGGGGTCAAGTAGGATTGATATCAATCTTGGGGAAGTGACTTTTAAGGTGGATAGGTTTGGTGAGGCTACTTCTCATGAATTTTTAGCCTATCTTCTAAGGATAAATCTAGGCCACTCACATCTAGCATCTCACTTGTGAGCCTTTGCCAATTGGCTCTCTCAATAGGTGCCCACTCTCTCTTAGCAAGATCTAATTCATCTTTCAACTTATGAATAATATGGATAGGAAAATATTGACCATTATACCTTAGTGTATCAAGATCCAAAATGTACTTCTCATATCCCAAAAAAAAATTATTGTGAAATAGACTAACTTGATAATGACTTGGTTGACTAGGAGAAGCAAGACATTGAGAAATATGGTTATAAGACTAATACAACTCATAACATGGCTGATAGCGAATGCCATAAGCTTGATAAACCTCATCAACTTGTATAAAACAAAACTCAACACCAAAGTCAGCCATACAACTTCATTAGGAAGCAAGAACACAATGAATGATTATTAGCAATCTTCAAAAGGAATACTTGGGTTGCTTGACTAGCTGATGTAATCTTAGAGTTACCAAAAATGTTATGATATATGCCTCCAAATGTTGATGTGTTGAAAGATAACAACAAAAATATCTCAACTTATTAGACTAAGAGTCCCATTGGGCATGCCAAATACTATTATCACTTAGATTTTCACCCTTTGAGGAGATGTCTTAGCTATTCTCATCTAAGTGGCATAATTGAAACACCTCTAGGCTATGGGTAGCCTAAGAATGAGGTTAATATATAAATAAGAATAGATCCCTTGATGTACCACTTATAAATAACTATTACACCTAAACTTTATGAGGGAAAAGGGAGATAAAACTAAAATTAAACTATCTTAAGGGAGGTGATACACCAAATTGGATGATGACTTCTAACCAGTTGTATGTTACACATGAGAATGAGGGACTAACCAAACATACACTTCTCCAATATATATCTTATTACATCAATATTTCATTATGAGGTTATGGATGAGTGTTTAGGCTAGGATGAATAGACAAGAGGTCTTTAATGGCACTATTGAATAGACTAACTCACTCAACCTTGACACTTCCTAAAACAATTCATATGACCTATACAAAGAAGCTTTCTAACTGCAAATAGGTGAGAGAATGAGATAACATGCTAAGGAAAAAAGAGTCATCACTAGTCAAGATAAACAATCCAAGTAAAACTCACTATAATAGTCATGTAAGAGGTAAAAATTATTTGTATTTATTGATCCATGGTATGCAACTGAGTAAGGCTTCACCATTCTCAGGTGGAGCATAAATTACAAAGGCCAAAATAGCTAGTTCTTATAGAAATTAAGAGAGAGAGAGAGAGGATAACATATAAGTAAAAAGGTCACAAGGAGTTACATATACATGAAAAAAATATGTGAAATGAACCATGAAAGATGAGGAAGCATAAGTGTCACCCCAAGTCATGAAACTCGTGAAATGTCGCATAGAAGTTCTCATTCTAGCTTAGAAAACTACTTTCATGATTTATACCTATTTTAACATCCCAAAACTAAATAGTGATAAGTAAAATAATTTGAATGAGGGGGAAGGATTGTAGACATGCCTCTCCATGAATTGGTTATAGTTCTAATCATCTTGAATCTTCCCAAGAAGAGATATCACCATTTATAATCTAAGAAACTCCTCTTTGACACACAATACACACATAGCCTCCAAAAATACATTATGTTTCCATAAAATTTTGTAAAATGGAGTGGATTAAACTTGTAAATTCACTTCATAGACTTAGAGGCATTAGACACACCTTAAAAATGCATCCTCTTAAAGTCTTCACACTTTTAACCACTATGTTTACTATGCTAGTTTTGATTATCTAAGATGAGATATATTATATGAAAACTTATGAGTTTTTTAAAGGAATTAAATGTACATGGGGAGTTATATTAAGTCTAAATATTCCTTTCAAAGTTGATTTCATCTCTTGAAACCTCATAGAACCTGCACAATGTAAAAAATAGTCAAGGAAAACCTATTTACTACTCCATATATACAATTCCATACAACTCATCCTGATGGTATGGATATTTAATGAGTCTTATAAAACCCTAATCATCATTATATGCCAAAAATTAAATTTTGGTGCATTATCCCCCCAATCTTCTCAAACTAGTTACTAGCAAGGATTTTGTAAGGGTTTAGGCCTATTTTATCCTCTTAGTCTTTGTTCATAAATATGGGAAATTAAAGTTGAAAAAAAATATCATTAGAGTAGAAATCAGGACCCTTTTTAACCCATATAAATTTATTTGAATTTCATTCAAATCCTCATGAAAGATGTGAGCATTTGAAATCACCCTATCAAGCTTGTTTTCACATTTCCTGTATGCTTGGACTGTCTCTAAGATTGAATTATATTTCTTATGGGTTTATCTACATAAAAAAATATTGGGAAGGTATATTATGGCCCCATGATAATTATCCAATCCATTATAAATATTTCCTAAGGTTAGAAATGAAAGTGAACTATCACTTGAAATCTAGGCCTACCCATGCCTAGTAGACCTGAGTTGTCTTAAGCTAAAAATTGATTCCCCTAGATGTGTTTTAAAAAAATATATTTAAAAACTCTAAAATTAATCTTAAAAATTTTCATTTTCCATTTTAACTCATTAATAAATTTTTATGTGTCATTGGTCTACCATTTGGCTTTAGGTCAAAACCCTGCCCAATGGGCTTGACTGTAACCTTAGGGTTTTTGAGCACACTATTTAGTGTATCCCTTATGATAAAGGTATATAATTTTTTCTTAGGTTTCATCTAAATTAATACACCTCCTTTAAATTTTAAAATATCTCCTCAATATTCCTTTTATATCCATTCCCTAAAACTGCCAATTTGCTCATAAAGGGAAGTACCCTTTATCTGAGACAAAATATCGGGTACATCCCCTATTTTATAAAAAAAATTAAAGTTATATGGGATTATTAAAGTCATAAATGTTATATATAACAATTTTCATCTCTTTAATATGTCATTTTACATTCCAAAATCTTTAATACCCAAGACAAATTTGTGTGGAGAAAGGACCCTGTGCAGGGTTTGGGATATAGGTTATATGTTGCAACATTAGATCTCCCTTTATATAATATCTCAACTATCAGAGTGTCATTATATTATTAATATAATTATGGATATTTTAAAATATTAATTAATCCCTCTAACCTCTTAGGTACTTCTCCATACACCCTGCTTAGTTAAGGCTGAGTGCCATCTACTGATTGTGTTCATTGCAAATTACTGTCCATGTAGATGTCCTGCAAGTTTTACCTTGAATTCCATGATTAAATAACTTTATTGAATATTCCATGATAAATAAATTATTTATACCAATTTTTTCACCTTGGGTAGCCTATACCATCACTTAGGGACCCTATCTCAGTCATTGTCACCCTACAGTCACCTACAGTTGATTATACAATACTATAAGTGGATTGTATCCTTAAACTTGTGCTATATATTCCATGGAGACTCTAATATATTAGGAATAAATTTTTATTATTTTACATTCATTCTCATAACTATTTTATACTTCATTACTAAGCTTGGGTCATAGACTATAAATATCTACAATCAACTGTAAGTGAATGTTTTCAAGAGAAGGGACACATGTAAGCGTCTATAGGGTCTTAAAAATTATGTATCATCCCATAAAATTATGATTTCATCATAATTTTTATCTTAAACCATATAAAACCCTATAACAATGGATTTAAGTTCCAAAACTACAACCTTGGGTGAAGAGTCCCTTTGGAGTTTCAAATCTTGTAGGTTTCACTGCTTGTTTTTAAAGCATATGAATGCAACTTTGGACCATCTAACAACCATATTAAACTAATAACCTACCCACAAAACCTTGAATAGTCATTTTCATATTTAAGGGATACAATAAAAACAAATTATTATGTATAAAAATTCCTTCTAATCATGTTGTATGACTTTCTCAAAATTGACCAGACCTCTATTTTCACACTTTAGGGAAAATGTCCCTGAGAACAGTCACTAGATCCTTTATCATGGTTTTCCACTTATATTTGATAATTTTGAAACCTAAAATTGGTTTTAAAAAATAAATATAAATTATAAAACTCCCAATAAGGTTTCACCATTGATCCCACTTCAAAATATGACACCTCATCTTACTATTAATGTAACCTGTAGATGGATATCTTTATGTATAAGGAGTCAGGATTAGTAAATTAGCATAATACATGATTTGTGAGATTAAAAAGAATTTTAATCTCATTCCACAATTCCAATTTTACCCCTTTAATATAAAATAACCTTTTTCATCTCAAAATATCCTTCTCAACATGATTACTTCCATGAAGACCCCACCTATAGATGAGCATTCTGAATTGCATATAGGCAACAAACATGAAATGTTCTATATACTCAAGAATTTTTCCTTACATGTCAATTAATTTATAATCATTGTGTTTAAATGAGACAAATATTATTAAAATCTTCATTCAATATTTCATACCTCATTTTAAATGGTTCACTCTTTTTTCATTGCACTTAGTTGACTATGTATGGTAGTCATAGGGCAGATTGGCTATATGTGTGGTATATGACTGTAAACTATGAATATTGATTTATATAATAAATTTTAAAGGTTAATTTAATTATGATAACCTATGAAACATGTAAATTAAACTATAACAACCGTACATAACCATTAACAAAGCATGAAGATCCAAAAAATGGTGGAAACTTGTCTGTCATTCTCAAATAAGACTAGTCTATAAACCTAAGGTTATTTTCCCATAAAAACACCTTAAAACATGAATAAAATAGATTGGAAAATTATAGGGAAGATCCAAAATCATTTGGGATAAATCTTAGCAACTAGGTTATATGTATTTATTCAAACTAAAGCAAAACTTGTAGGGTGCATAGAATAACAAGCAAATTGGATAAGTCAACTTATTAAGAATGGTTCATAAAGCACATGTCACAATTAATATTTAAATAAAAATAAAATTTAATATTAATAAGTTTAAAATACACCTCCAAGATCATTTTTATTGAAACCTCTCTTGCTGACCTACCAAGTATAAACCTAAAGACTAGTTTTGTGTGTCTAGAAGGGTGAAAAAGGAGTAGAATGGTTTTAGCTAAAAATTGGATCTCCAAAAGAATTTTAAATGTGTAATTGAGATTTTTAAATATTAATATACATATCATGACCTTTTCCCATGTGTCACACTCCCTTATGGGTCGTACAAGTGCCAAACTCTTCCCTTTTTCAAGAAAATTACCCTTTCTTGTGAATAACATCCCACTTTTCAGTTATGAATAGTTGATAAAGGCATAATAGGAAACATTTAATGTGAAATAACCATTTTTATACCTTTAAAATTTCAAATAAGGTCGTAAAACTCATATAAAACTCTATTAATAACCTCAAAATGACTTAAAAGGACACATTGGCTAATATGACTAATGAAAAAGGATAATGTGATATGGAATAACATTAAAATACATATAATACATCCTATGACATAATATCAGATCCCTAAAAACACCTAAAACTTAAGTTTCTACCTATAGGGGTCCCAATTTGACCTACAGGGTCAAATTTGGTCAACATGTATTCAAGCCAATTCTTATTTTTTATAGAATTTTGGATGCCACTTTTCTATAATTATAATTTTTTACCAAGTCAAATGATAGTGGCTTCTTGTATGATGACCAAAAATCTATTAGTTAGTGTTAGTGGTACTCTTAGTTGTATCTTAAGTTAAACTTTCATTACTTTGTATTAGAGTATAATTTTATAAGTATAATTATAGAATAATTAGTTTTCAATTAAAGTTATTTATTTATTTATCTTTTTTTAATTATTTTCTTGAAATAACTTTTCATGCAAGTTATCTTGTAAAAGGCTTGTTTTAAGCCATATTTATTTTAAAAAATTGAACATAATAGTAATGTAGTGCATTAAATATAATTGAAGTGATGCATGCATGTTTTATCTCTAATATTCTTGTATGAATACACTATTTTTTACCATTAATCATATATTTTCAAGTTTTAAACTATTCAAGACACTTTTTGATCAACAACTTCACTCAGAACACAGATAGTTTGACAACTAGTAATTTTGGGACAATTATTATGATGCAGAGCTTCAATTTTAGAGAGAAACAAAGTTGATTTTCACTCAATAAAATCATTTAAAACATTAATTCAGTAAAAATTACATATTAAATAAATCTTAATAAGGCTTTTCAAGTCATTTTCAAAAGATACATTGGTTTCAATAAATTTTACTTCCATGAATATTCTTGTTTTCAAAGGTGACAACTTTGAGTATTTGAGAGATCAATTGAAGATAATAATTATGTGGAAAGGAGTTTGGGATAATTTTATCCATGAGTAAACACCACCTAAATATTTTAAAACCTTTTCATAATATCATAAAAGAACAAAAAAAGATGAATAAAATGGAGATGAACAAGCTTTATTTTATATTTAGAGTACCATAAACCCAAACATTTATCCAAGAACTACAAGATGCAAGAATGTCCATGAGGCATGGAATAGCTTGGAGACTTCATATATAAGCTCTATTAAGGTAAAATAAGTAAAAATTTGAACCCTTAAAATGAATTTTTAGAAGTTTATAATGTTGTATTCTAAAAGAGTTGGAGATTATTTCACAAGGGTGAATGATTTAGTACATAGAATGAGGGTTTATGGAGAAACTATACAAGCTAATGTTATAGTAAGAAATATTTTGAGATATTTAAGATAGATATTGTTTAATTTAATAATCACTCATGAATATTATACATACATCAACATTATATTGTTTTATGAGTTAGTGGGTTCTCTCTTATCTCTTAGGGATAATATGATATCATATGTAGTAGATTTAGAACATGGTCTAGTACAAGCACTTGAAACTAAGGATTTTAAAGACTAAATATAGAAATAAAAATTATGGGATTTTAAAAAACTCAAATTAAAATGTAAAATATGATTCAAACTTCATAAGGAAGAGTAATAAATACTTTACTTGTCATTAATGCAAAAAACTAGGACACGTGATGAAACATTACATGATACTAATAGCTAAGAATCAAACCAATCAAGAAAGGGAAGAAAAGGATTTTAAAAAAGAAAAAGTGAGATTAAATATGGATTATATTATTTTCTCACATGTTTTTTGGAATATATTAATAAAATAATTTGTTGTCTTTTAATTCATATTTCTCAAATCAACTGACAAGTCATTAAGATGATTTCAGCAAGTTAGATGATCCCTTCAAAATCTAAGAGCAATTATGAGATGGAAAGTCCATCCAATTTTAATTAAATGGTAGTATGAAATTTAAAAAATAAAATTTAAGGGTAATATAATTTATACTAAGAGTGTTTATCAAAATTTTACAGGATATAGTGATGAAATTAAAGCATACAAGGTTTATAATCCAACTAGTAAATCCATAATTATTTTTAAGGATTGTGATTGTTTTTTAAATGATGTGTATTCCAATTCTAATAATGTAAATACATAAGTTATAATTTAATGGTTAAATCCTCTTAAATTTTAATTTTTTAGAGTAAAAAAAACTCTACGTTTCAATCTAATTTTTAGTTGCGCGCTAAAAAATTTTGTTCTCACATACTTTGGTTTGTGATGGCAAAGTTTTGAAATAGAGCGTGGGCTTGATTTCCTTTTGATTCATTTTTGTCTAAGTGTCAAAATTGAGCAGAAGCTGCCAAGTGTCATTGGCCGAGGCACCTTTCATAATTTTTATAAGTTGGTTGAGATGTGCCATGTATCTCATACCAACTCAGTGAAATGCAACAAGTATTGGCATCCGTGTTTCATATCAGCATCCACATTTCAAATCTCTTTTCAGCGAAAGGTTTCAACAAGCTAAAGTATCAGGATCAGGTGGAAAGAACTAAGTGGTAATCACAGAAGGTTTTAATTTGCTTTTCTAAAAGCGATGGAAGACACCACGTATCCTAGCTAAAGACAGTGGAAGCCACCATGTGTCGAGATCCAAATTATCTTCCTTTTGTTTCAAAAATATAACAAAGACTGTGGTGGGTCTCAGGTTTTATTTTTGAAGCAAGTGGAAGCTACCAAGTGTCATTGTCCATGTAAATATGAAATGAGGCCTGATTGTTTCTATAATATAAATAGAGTGATGTGGAGACTAGCACATGTCACCTTCTACAGGTTTCTCAAAAGGTGGCTAAAAGTAGCAGAGATTGCCACATATCCCTAGTTAAGTAAAGTGGAGATCGCCATGTGTCCTTTGTTGAGAAGCAAAGATTGCCACCTATCCCTATGCCCCTTTTTAAAGTTGCTCAGGTAATAAATGTTGTGGGTCTTATTTCTATTAAGTCGTTAAAGTTTTGAAGAAGTGGATTGTGATAGGTGTCAAAGGCAGAACATTCCTAAGCAAAGATATAGTAAGTGTATAAAGTAAAGCAGAGAGCACCATGTGCCCTCGATAAGGTTACAAAACCTACCAAGTGTCATTCTCTAGTGTCTCTTAAATAAAGAGAAGGTTTTTCAAGGAATTAGCCAAGTGTCCTCTTCTATTTAATAGAAGGGAGCATCCTGTGATCTGTTCAGCCAATGAACTACTAGAAGACAAAGTGTTTCATAATCTAAGAAATATCTTCTATTAGACACTTCTAGTTCTGTTAGATTTCAGTTGGGCCATTAGATTGGGAACATATAGACAATCTAGAGTGAATCCAAAGCTATAAATAGGGGTACAAAGATCACCAGAAGAAGAAGGATCAGATACCAGAGAGAATTTTTTGAGAGAAATTGTCAAGAGTTTTAGACTTTTTAGAGCTATGACTAGGAATATCATTTGCCTTTGTTTTATTTTATTAAGTTGGAAAGTTTATGTAACTTTGCATGTTCCTGTGCCTCTTATGTGATTGGAGAATTAATAAGAAGATTGAATCCTGTGTGTTTATTGATATTTTTAGTGTCATTGCAAAAGTAGTCTAAGTTGTGTTGTCGAGAGTTTTAGACTTTCTAGAGCTATGATTAGGAATGTCATTTGCCTTTGTTCTATTTTATTGAGTTGGAAAGTTTATGTAACTGTGCATGTTTTTGTGCCTCTTATGTGACTGGAGAATTAATAAGAAGATTGAATCATGTGCCTTTGTTGATATTTTTTGTGTCACTGTAAAAGTAGTCTAAGCTATGAGCCTCTATTTCTATTGTTTTCATCTTTTATAGTGATCATGCCTTGTTGGCTCTTAAATGTAATTGACTCTTACATATAGTCTCACTATGCTCAGGATTAAGGGTTGAATTACATTTAGGTGCATTGCCATAGTTAGATTTTCTTTCTTGCACTTGTGTTTCTATTAAAATTCCTATCCCTTTTCCCAGTATATGCTTGATATAAAGAAGAGACCAACTTCTTAAAAATCTGGAGGTTGTTTCAAGTCACAAGTCCCACATCTTGAAACTTCCCATTGTTGGTGTTAGAAACAAGCACAATTTTAACCATCAATAGTTTTTGACACACCTAGTGGGACCAATATTGAAGTTTCTTTCAAGACCATATGAACCAGAGAGCTACGAGGAGTCATAGTTGTGGACCAGTAACCATATCATAATCTGATATAAATCCAAGTATTCTTTTGCCACCTTTGGTAACTAGTCCAAGAAGAAGAGTCAACCAGTTTATACCAATACCAAGAGCAAATATGGGAGCCCCTATAGCCCCAAGAAATTATGCAAGTTGGAACACTGGTAGTCCTTTGATTCTCCCAATACCACCAACCACTTGGGACCCTATCCTAGTGAATGCCCTGAAAGCTCTACCTAAATTTAGTGGATAAGATTTTAAAACACCTGAAGAACATCTGTAGGATGTATCAGATGTCTATGTTATACATGTCACACAGCAAAATGTGGCCATAATATTATTAACAACTTATTTTAAAGGGAAGGCTCTAGAATGGTATCAGTCTTTGACCCCAAATACCATATCTACATGGGATCAACTTAGAGATCTTTTCTTTGAAAGATTTAAAGAGAAGGGTGATAAGTCTTTTTTATTATAGCAATAAATTACCATCCAAAGGGCACCACAATAAGTAATGACTGACTTCAATTCCAAATTTCAAAAGACTTGGGAAAGAATCCCTGCTACAACTAGACCATTACCAGGTATCTCCATATTATTTTATCTTAAGGCTTTAAATTCAGACATATCTATTATGATTCAGTCACTTGGAGGTCAGACTTTGCCAGAGGCTTATGACTATGAAGTCAGAGCTGAAAATAATTTGATAGATGCTAGAAAGTTGTCTCCAAGGCCTCCCATGCCCATGTTTCTAGATATTTCCTTGCCATTACCTCAAGAAGCCCCTAAATCTATAACCCCACCTGTGTCTATGTACACATATCCTCAACCACCTGCTAAAGAAATTGTCCGCGCTCAGTCATCTGAGTTGGATGATATCAAGAATATCTTGAGGACATTTTCTAATGAGTTGATTAATATAAAAAGATAGCAAAATACTTATACTAAACCCCAATACCAGGGCTATCAAAGAAATAGATTTTCATCTTAGCCAAACCATCACCAGGGTCCTCCAAGGTAGAATAACCCTCAGCCAACAAACCAATTAGTTGCAGTCCTTACACCCTCATAAACTATTCCTCCCAATTCAAATAGGGAAATTGTTCCAAGGAAACATAATTATGCAGATGGTGCCAATGCTTGGTGTTTCCCTTGAAATAATGCTCATACATCTAGAGATTGTCCCATGGGTAATATACAATAAAAGGTGGCAGAGCAAAGAAGAATGGATGGACATTTTACAAGTTCCAATGACAATCAAGCCTACTAGTCTTATAGTATGCAAAATTTAGTCCTAGTGGCTCAGATGTAAGGGATGTCTTTGCAACAAGAGGAAGAAATATCCTCAAAACATGTTTTGTTCTCATGGGTTGAAGATGAAGAATTAGTTTTCTTGAATGAAGCTTCCACTTCTAAGAAACTAGTGGTGCAATCAGATTATTATACTAGATCAAAGAGAAGGATGGTGGAACAGCCTGAAGTTGTAAATAGTCAAGTCATGGAGAATCCTCCATTTCAAGGAAAAAGAAACACAATTGTTAGACAAGAAGTGCCTCATTCAGTGTAGAATCAAGTGATTCCTACATAAATTCAATAAAAAACAAGATATCCTTATTCTCAAAGAACTCAGACTTTGGGACCAATAAATGTGGTGGATCAATTGAAGAAGACTCTAGCACAAGTATCAATATGGGATATATTGGCTATTCCTGAATAAAAGACACTACTACAAGAAGCTCTACAAGGCCAAGCAGTGCCCAAGTGTACTATTATCAAAGGACCTAATAAAAAATAAAAGCTCAGAGACACAGTTCATCTGCAGACAACAGCCCTAGTGAATAATGCACCAGAGGTAAGCAAATCCAAACTAGATCCCTTCTATTTAACTTTGATAGTGGGTAAGAAACTATTGCATAATGCAATGATTGATTCAAGGGATAGTACTATAGTAATGCCTAAGTAGATAGCTGATGCTTTAAAAATTAAGTATGAACCACTCACTAAAGGAATCATGCAGCTAGATGGCAAAGCACTACAAACAATAGGGAGAATTAAACAACTCCCATGATAATTATATACTTGTCCCAATATGATTGTAAATCAAGATGTAGTAGTGATAGATACACCTCCTATGTTTGGCCTATGCTTATCCAGAGACTTTACAACCAAGATAGGAGGATATATGTCCCTTGATTGGTCTCACCTCATCCTAAGAACCAAATATGGTTCAAAGATGAAGATATTATCTGAGCCATTATATAAGGATCACATCACCAATGAACCAATTGCAAAGTTAGAAGCAAATCATGATATGATGAATAAAGAAGAAAGGGTTTTTGTTGAGGAGTTAACTGAATGGATTGAACATGATCAAGAAGAGGAAAATGATCATTTATTAGCTATGATGCAAAGTGACCCATATGGAAATTATGACTCTGTGGGTCTGGGTACTTACGTCATATTTGAGGAAAGATCATAAAATCCCAAATATTATAAGGGAAGAAAAGTCAAAAGATACCTTTTCTATCAATCCTCAGGTCTCTCAACATGAATTGAATATTCTGAGTGAGAAGTCACAAGTGTATGCCTTAATCTCTGATGAAGAAAAGATAATTTCTAACTTTCTTCTTACTTTGCAAGATGATGTGGAAGAGCATGGACATTTCCTTGATCATGATTTGAATGACTTATTTGAAATCATTGGGTCAGGTTATAATATTTATCAAGGAGGTTGTGAAATAGTTGTAGATGAACAAGACAACATTGAGACTCAATTACATATGCAAAATTATTGCAAACTTTCAGAATTATCCTTTCGAGAGGTTAATTTTTTTTGAAGTCATTAAAGAGGATGATCATGTAATAGAACCTAAGTTTGAGGTTGAAGGAGATAAGACAATAAATTATATATATCAAATGGATTTTATTGATGAGCAAATAGTCATTAATTTTTTGATAAGACATGCCAGTATCAAGAACTGACATTCGACAAGCTTCCAAGAACAAGAAGAGTTTATATATGTTGGAAGCAATTTTGACTCAGACTCACTCAAATGCAAGCCAATAAATGTGGCATACAAAGAAAGCAAGTCACCAGAGCTACATCCAATTCAACCACTTGTCCGGCAACATAAGTTGTCTTGTCATAAAGGAGACTTTAGAAATTCTTCTTTTGATCTAGGAGGGAGATAAAGATACTTGGTTAATGTATTATAGTTAGATAGTTTTTGCTTTGTTTTCACATTATTGTTTTTCCACTTTTCTTTTGAATAAGTGTTTTTTGAACACATAGTCAGCAACTCAGAGAGTTTTTCAAAATCTTCAAAATTTCTCAATGCATTGAATATCTTCCAAATCTTTAGAAATCCCCAAGGTACCTTGTGCTGCCACTTGCATACCATGTCTATCTCGTTGTCCCATAAAGATTGAGTAAGATTTTCTAATAGTTATCCAATTTTAATGACATTTTGAGACTTGATAGGTCAATATTTACCTCTTAGCAAGAGTTAAAGCTTATAATTTCTCAAACATTCCTGCATCTGTGAGAAAATATCCTGCTACTTGCATTTTCAGTTCCTAGTAAACTTGCTTTAGTGAAAGAGTTTCTATTTTGAAAAAGTTCATACCAGTTATCACAGAATAGATATAGAGATGGAGGGAGCACATTCTTCACAACAAGGAGTTAGGATGTATGAATTCATTGACAAGTTTGTTGCAAGAAAGTCACATGCTTTAGCCCCTATGCAACCATTGAAGACCTATCCACAGACCAGAATCCCTGAAGTTGGTCAAGCAAGTGACCCAGTAAAGATAAAAGATTATGCAGATGGAGTCATGGACCCAATTCTTCAAAGAGCTAGCAGCAAAACTCTTAGAGAAGGGGCACATCAAAGGTGTCTTCAGAGGGCTAGAGTGGGGCAATATGAGACATTTGCCATGAGGATATGGACTTCACAACTAGCACAATTCAATGTCCTAGTTGTGCATCCATGCCCTGACTTGGTTGAACTATGCATAGACTTGTTCCATGCACCCTTAAACACCATTCAACAGGGTCCATTCATGGTGCAAATCACACCACAGGCTATCAAGGACATGTTAGCCCTGTATCAAGATAAGACAGCTACATTTCCCACTATTGATAAAATGCAAAGAACGTGGGCAAGCATCAATACTCAATTGAGGTTCTTAAGATCCAAATTACAAATGGGTGATGATGACACTACTATGCCTACACTCCTTACAGCAAGAGCCCAATTCACATAAGCTAGCTAAGATGCACTGTCTATGATGGCTTTCATCTTCAGCATGAAAGATGATATGGCAGTTTATGGAGAACAAATGGCTATCCTCTTCAGGCTGAAGACCATTAACAGAACTTAGGAGTATAGGCTTGAATTTTTTGAACAAACTACTTTCTCAATGGTGGAACAACTAGCCCAGTTCAAATCAAAAGGGGTTTTTAGGTACTCTTCTTATTTGTTTCACCTCATGCTATATTAGAACTCTGACCTCTTTGCCTAACATATGCATCTTGATATGTATGACCCAAGTTTTGATCTCTAAAGGACCACCCCTGTGTCTGCATGGACACATATTTTGTCAAAAACTAGTGACCCATATGAATTTTGGGAACTATTTGTTACCACTACTTTTTGTCACCTCAGCCCTGAACCAGTCATGAACAAATTATTTCCAAGTGTTTCAATCCTTTTGGCTAGTTTCCCAATTTCTTGTGATTTCTATTTTGCATCTAACCATACAATTATAAGAGTCCATGGTTTTTGTGGGGAACCAATGTTGCTACCTAAGATTTTGACTCTTAGGTTAGCATTCTTAGAGGTCACCAGGAAGGTATCAATAGTAGATAATGAATATGGCTCTGGGAAGAGGAAGAGGAAAATGTATGACCTCCCATGGATGACAACTAGCATGGTTTTGGAAACCAGAGATGTTGAGATTATGTTACTTAGAAAGCTAGCCTTCCTAGGTTTCTTGCTAGTTGAAGACAAATGGGTATATGACCCAAATGGTTTCATAGCTTCTTGGATAAGGAATAATAGGGTTGTAACTAGAATTACACATGAAGGCCACCCTTTTTGGGAAAATAGGATAAATCTTAGAGAAAATGCTCCTAGATTTTATGTTGAATTAACAGACTTGCCCCTTCCACAAAATAGACCTTGGGAAACATTCTATGTTAAGTAGAGGGATTATGATCCTAAAGTTAGAACGACTTCTAGCTTAAGAAGGACACTAAAGAATAAAGATTGGGAGGCTGAGAAAATAGAAGCCTATTGGAAATATAGGCAATAAATTTGTCAAACAACCCATTCTTTCGAGAATGTGGACTCAGATGAGAGATGGGAAAAACTCTAGGATGAGTGCCATCTCTCCCCTATATCTATCCCAAAGACAAGTAATTTTCCAACACCAGGTGTAGAGTTAAAAGCCAGAGTAGGGTCCAGCCAAGAGTCACTGACCTCAGGGCAAACTATAGCTATAGTAATTGTATCAGTTTGGCCTCAATCTCTCAGCATCATGGAAAAGCAAAAGAGTGTGGTGCCTTCACTACCAAAAGCTTCCCCATCGGCATTGGTTATTGAAATTTATAGTTCTCCACAAGCATCACTGATGGTAGGAAAAGAAACATAGCCAGAGGAAGAGACACCCAAGAAGTAAAAGAGGGTGTAGTTTCAGTTTGATTCAGAAGAGGAGGTAGAACCCCCATAATGCCACTTACAGAGTACTGTAATTGCCCCTCATCTAGTGGGAGTTGTGGTTTCTTTTTGAGTAGGCTCAAAAGTCCTTGGGGTCACCAATAACTGTAGAGTAAAAAATACTCTACTTTTCATTCTGATTTTTAGTTTTGCACTGCAAAATTTTGTTCCCACATACTTTGGTTTGTGACGGAATTTTTTTGAAATAGAGTGTGGGCTTGATTTCCTTTTGATTCATTTTTGTCTAAGTGTCAAAATCAAGCAAAAGCTGCCAACTATCATTGGCTGAGGCACCTTTCATAATTTTAATAAGTTTTTCAAGACGTGCCATGTATCTCATAACAACTTAGTAGAATGTGACAAGTGTCAGCATCCATGTTTCATATCAGCATCCACATTTCAAATCTCTTTTTAGTAGAAGGTTTTAACAAGCTAAAGTATCATGATCAAGCAAAAAGTGCCAAGTGGCAATCATGAAAGGTTTCAATTTGCTTTTATAAAAGTAATAAAAGACACCACGTATCCTAGCTGAAGAGATTAGAAGCCACCATGTGTCAAGATCTAAATTATCTTCTTTTTGTTTCATAGATATAGCAAAGACTGTGGTGGGTCACAGGTTTTATTTCTAAAGCAAGCAGAAGCTGTCAAGTGTCATTATCTATGTAAATATGAAACAAGGCCTGATATTTTCTATAATATAAATAGAGTGATGTGGAGACTAGCATGTGTCACCTTCTGCAGGTTTCTCAAAAGGTGGCTAAAAGCAGTGGAGATTGCCACATATCCCTAGTTAAGTGGAGATCACCACATGTCCTTTATTGAGAAGTGGAGATTGCCACCTATCCCTATGGCCCTTTTTAAATTTTCTCAGGCAAGAAATGCTATGGGTCTTATTTTTGTTGAGTCATTAAAGTTTTGAAGAAGCAAATTGTGACAAGTGTCAAAGGTGGAATGCTCCTGAGCAAAGATATAGTAAGAGTATAAGGTAAAGTGGAGAGCACCGTGTGTCCTCGATAAGGTTGTGGAACCCACCAAGTGTCATTCTCTAGTGTCTCCTAAATAAAGAAAAGGTTTTTTAAGGAATTGGCCAAGTGTCATCTTTCATTTAATAGAAAGGAGCGTCATGTGATCTGTTCAGCTAATGAACTACCAGAAGATAGAGTGTTTCATAATCTATGAAATATCTTCTACTAAACACTTCCAGTTTGGTTAGATTTCAGTTGGGCCATTAGATTGGGAACATACAAATAATTTGGAGTGAATCCAAGGCTATAAATAGGGGTATAGAGATTACCAGAAGAAGAAGGATCAGATACCAGAGAGAATTTTTTGAGAGAAATTGTCAAGATTTTTAGACTTTTTAGAGCAGTGACTAGGAATATCATTTGCCTTTGTTCTATTTTCTTAAGTTGGAAAGTTTATGTAACTGTGCATGTTTCTATGCCTCTTATGTGACTGGAGAATTAATAGTAATATTGAATCATGTGCCTTTGTTGATATTTTTTGTGTCATTGCAAAAGTAGTCTACGTTGTGTTGTCAAGAGTTTTAGACTTTCTAGAGCTATGATTAGGAATGTCATTTGCCTTTGTTCTATTTTCTTGAGTTGGAAAGTTTATGTAACTATGAATGTTTCTATGCCTCTTATGTGACTATAGAATTAATAAGAATATTTAATCCTTTGCCTTTTTTGATAGTTTATGTGTCACTACAAAAGCAGTCTAAGCTGTGAGCCTCTGTTTCTATTATTTTCATCTTTTACATTGATCATGCCTTGTTTGCTCTTAAATGTAATTGAATCTTACATATAGTCTCACTATGCTCAAGATTAAGGGTCGAATTACATTTAGGTGCATCACCATAGTTAGATTTTATTTCTTGCACTTGTGTTTCTGTTAAAATTCTTATCCCTTTTCCTAGTATACGCTTGATATAAAGAAGAGACCAGCTTCTTAAAAATTTGGAGGTTGTTTCAAGTCGCAAGTCCCACATCTTGAAACTTCCCATTGTTGGTGTTAGAAACAAGTGAAATTTTAACCATCAATAGTTTTAAAGGCTTAAAAATTCCTACACAAATTTCTAGTTCATCAGGAAATAATACTAGCTCTTTATAAGAGACTATTTATCCATCTACATCAACAACAAGAAAGAACAAACATTTGTTGAATCCTAAGCTAGAAAATCAAATGTTGGATAATAATTATGAAAGGAGGATCAAGGCTAAAGCATAATTAATATAAATTATTTTATGATACTTATGATTAAAATACTATGTTTGTATTATCATCATTGACTAGCGAACCTAGAAGTTATGCAGAAGCTAATCAAAATATAGAGTGGAATGATGCTATGAAATTAGATATAGACTTATTTTAAAAGAATTATACATGGAATTTATTTCAAATTAAATTGAATATATATTTAACTTTTACAAATTGGGTTTACAATATTAAATTTAAAAGTGATGGTATTGTTGTAGGCTCAATTTACACCCTTTGAGAGGGCTCTTCAAGATCTCTCCAACTAAGCTACACAATGTGAACAACCCTAGGATGTGGGTCACCTATGTTGGGGTTAGACCTCTAGATAAGGTCAAATTCCTCCTTATGCTCACCTAAGCTAATTCTAAACTAATGATTCATAGGGAAAAGGGTTATAGATATGGTTAAGGGCTCCTAATAATGCTAAAAAGGTGATGCACCAAAGTTAAAATGGATACTCATATAAGCTTGAACACACACTAGATCAACATAAAATAACTATATATCACATAACCTCACAATCTCACTAGTTACATAAATATTTCATAGAAAAGGTTCCAAGTACAACACTAATCTAGACCTACAAGTTAGCTTGAAAACATCTTTAAAGAGGTAAGTATAATGACAATAAATTATGATTTTCCTTCAAAAATTCACCATACACAATCATACTAAGCACTAATTAAAGATAAGAGATAGGAAAGAGTTTATCTTATTACTTAAAAATACATTTCTTATAATATTTTGATAGGGTTTAATCATATCAAATGAGCACACTCTTGTAAAAAGTCTCAATGAGTATCCTTATCCCAAAAAATAATGAAAAATTCTAAGAGCTGAGAACCCCTTCAAAGGGAATGAGACCAAGATATATAGAGAGAGAGAGAGAGAGAGAGAGAGAGAGAGAGAGAGAGAGAGAGAGAGAGAGAGAGAGAGAGAGAGAGAGAGAGAGAGAGAGAGAGAGAGAGAGAGATCACACCATTAGAGAGGGAACACACCATCCTAGGTTATTAATTGAACTTGAGCTTTCACTTTTTGCTTTAATGAATGCCTTACCACCCTTTTGATCAATCAAGACACTATTTTTGGTTTACCAAGTTAAAAAGTCCCATAATGCCCTAAGAATGCATTAAATTCCCCTAGCTATAGTTCCCAAAATTGGATATTTTATTTAATTATTTACAAATCTCTCACTTGAGGACAAAACCTCATGCTCATGGGTCTGATAGAAACATGGATTTGTGCACTTTAGGTTGTTTTTTGTCAAAAATACGGCCATGCTAAAGGATAAGGAGCTTCTTCAATTATCATAGATAATTACCTTTGATCAAATCTAGACTAGATCCTTTCTATAGATGGAAAACCAATCTCCTTTATTGGTTTTCCTATAGTCACATATATTAATGCAGATTTATAGACTACATATCCCTTTTTAATCTCCACTAGGTCTAAAAGACCTATTTTTGCCTTTGAACATCAATAAAAACTAAGGGCTCATTATGTACAAGTCTTATTTAAAGAACAAAAGATATAGTCATAGAATGGACCCTCATATGCTAATAACCCTTAAACTAGAAGTTTATTTTTAAAATTCATGGAATCCCTTTATATTATTTATACTTTATTTCATGGATATGGAATTTTAATGGTGCTTAAATGAGCTTTAATGGTGGTGGAATGACCCTGAAAGACCTATGCTTTCTTTCATAAACAACTAGTTCTTGAGTTTGACCTTGTCTATTGAATATTTCTAAGGACAATCATAATTCTCCAGCTTGTCTTCATTATCATTAGCTTCATAGTTATTGCTATCAAATTTTTACCATTTTAACCTCCTACACACTATAGGATCAAGCTATATGATTGAATGTGTTCCCTTTATTTCCTATCACGAAGATCCTTTAACATGTTGAATATCTTGTGCACCATTGGATCAAAAAATATAAATCAACGTGAGCCCTTTGATTTATCTAGGCCAAATTTCTTGTCATCTCTTTCACACTATCGAATTGAAATTTATGATTTAGAACTGATCATTAATCTTATTAAAACCCACCTTCTTGTTAATGAATGTGCATTGTTAGATCTCTATTAGATGAACTTACACCATAGATCATGTTGACCATTTTTTGCCTAATAGGCCAAAAATTGGTCCCCTTCTGTCCTTGCTATTCTAAGCCATTTCATTTTTCAATTTTGTATGAATCTATTCATTTCTATGGACTCTAAAAAATTTATATGAACTTTGCAGGTCTAAATCTATAGACTCTGCAGGTTTTGGTTTTTTATGGACTCTACAGGTTTTGGATTTCTATGGACTCAGCAAGTTAGTCCTTTGGCGCATGAAGGATCAATTCAGAGAGTTCTAGGTTTTACAAGACTTTTTAGGCTTTTGTCTAAAAAGATTCACAAGGAAGGATGGCATCTTTGAACCAAGTCCATTGCTTCAATTTCAAGCCGTAGTTCAATCACCAAGCCCATCACTTCAATTTTTGAGTCTTGGTTCAATCAGCCTTGGTTCAAGCCTCAAGTTCATCAGCTTGGTTCAATAGGTTCAATGCATAGCGTTAAAATATTAAACTAGTTCAATGGATTGGTTTAACCATTTTTAGTTCAATGCTTTGGTTCAATCACTTCAGTTCAATGGATGGTTCAACAAAGGGATTCAATGAACAGTTCAGAGGGGCTTGGTGCATAGCGTTGAACCATTTTTGGTTCAATGAATCGATTCAAAGGCTTGGTTTAATAGACTCAACATGTAGTGATTGAACCATTGAATGAATTGAACCATTAAACCAATTTTGGTTTAATGGCTTGGTTTAATAGCTTGGTTCAAGGGTGTGTCCTATAGCTGAAGGGGAGCGATAGGTTCAAATGCCCTTACAGAGGGCAGTTCAAGGTTTAAAAGCCCTTGCAGAGGGCATGGAACACTTCAAAGGGGCCACAAAAGGGGCATTTTAAACTTTTGGAATTTTTGTTAAGGCAAAATCCCAAATTCCTTTAAACTTTTTATCTGAAGGAATTCCTTTAGACAAAATTTTTGAAGGAATTCGGGGAAGGCCACCGGTTCAAAGTCAAAGAGCCTGAAGAAAAGGACAAAGAGCGGCCAATTCCTGTAGACTTTTCTCTGTGAGAAAAAAGCCTGAAATAAAAGCCCATGAAGTAGAAAATCCACAAAAAGGACCTGATGACTTTTTTTGAGGATGGTGACGTCCTAAAAACTATCAAATTTAAGGAAGTAAACTAGTTGTTGGGTGACAGGCGGGTGAACATCAAATTTAATATAGTGAAATATCTATTTGTTTTTGAACTCTTTGAGCACCAAGCATGAAAAGATCCTGAGGAACGTAGTGACCTACCAAAAGATCACCTTTGAGGGCTAAAAGAGTAGGAAGAAGACAAGAAGCAGAAAAGACAAAGCATTCAAGTGGCGAAGGGAAGGTGAGTTATTGCAAATGAGCAGTGTGACCTATTTTTTTGTAGTTGGCATTGATGAGGGGACAAACTGTACTCTATTTATAGAAAAGAGGCATGACCATGTTCTTACATAAATGCTTGATCATCAAAGTCAATTTTGGTGATTATACAACATGGTTCCAGTAGGCCTTTTCTGAAGAATGATATCAGTAACAATGGTTTCCTCTTCCCAAGGTTCAGAATGCACAGGGCCACTTACAGAAAAGAGTACCAAAATCTTTTCCAAGAAGTGTCAAGTTTCTCTTCCTCTTCATATATATTGTAAACTTCTCTTTTGAGAAGGGATCTACTCTCAGCCTTAAGGCAAAACTCTACCCAAAAATCTCTCGAGCTTGTAAGGCAGAGCTCTGCCAGAATTTTACCTTGAATCAAAACTTAGCATTTTTACCTCCATTTTGAGTTTTGCATCTTTAGTATGTGTTTATGGCTTGATTCTATGTTAAGTCATTCTCTTAATGATTTTGCAACATTATTTCAATATGTCTAGTGTATTTTTGAGTTTCCTTTTACAGGTTTGTCAGAAGCATCCCTAGAGGAGTATAGGTGAAGTGGATAGGCTGCTGCAGTGTGTCTCAGAACGCCTCTAGTAGTTATTTCCTCCATGTATCTCCATAGACCCCTGACCCACTAATGCAAAAGGTTTTATCATGTTATATGAAGTGTATGGGAGCTTGTTCTTAGTGAAAAGTGTATGTTCAGGTGGAGTAGATCAACCATTTTCTGGTGTATAACCCTTTTTACATTTTTAGGCTTAGGTTCTATTTTCAACATCTCTCTCCCCCTTTTCATCCCCCCATTTTACATTTTATTTTTTATTAGTAGTAGAAACTAGGGCCTAAATGATAAATTAGTGGGAGCTATCCCTTATCTAGAGACTCTCCCCTCCAGCTTCATCGGTCCCACAAGCAAGAGGAGAGTTTCCATTGTTACGTGTGGAAGGACAGGAGTTAGGCATCCTACCCTTGAGTGCAATCCAATACGTCAATAGTTTTTGGCATGCCCACTGGGACCAAATATGATCCAAAACTCAAAATCTCTAGTTGATAAATATCTCAATAACATAGAAATAACATAGTAACAATGAATTCTCTGAGAAGAGATGTAGTATTACTCAAGGTCGCAATATAAATATATGCTTATCTCTGGGAAGAGATGTCTGTCTTCACATTTTGGGTTACCTCTTATTTTATACAAAATTTGAAAGCAAGGGGAGGATGCGGAAGGTCACCAATCTTGAGGGAGATGAATTGGTTTGACTTCCAATATTTAAAACAATACAAAATTTGAGGAATTACTACTTTTTGAAACAAAACTGAAATTTGAGGCACTTCCATTGGGTTTTCGAGGGTAAAAATTCATTGATCAAATCTCTATGCCATTACATGATGTTCTCCTCATTCTTAGATTTCTAATGATTCAAACGGTGAGACAATTGGAGCTACGGTGCAAAAGTTATGGCTCCCAAAAGTTCCGTCATCAATTGGGGTGGAACTATCACCCAAATTGTCACCTAAATTGGTGATTGGATCATTCCTCCCTCCTTGAAAATTAATGGTCCCCATTGCGTCAATGCTCCCCATCAGGTGTGGTAGTTGTTTCTTGATTTGATTCTCTGTGAGCCACTCACCTTGATGGCTAAGCTGGCCCCTTTTGACCACTTGATAAAGCTGAATAGAGTGTCCTCTTGTTGTCTTCATCCAGGTATCCACAATCTGATCCTCTTCCATTGGAGCAAAACTCTATGGATCAAGTTCATCTATGTCAAGTTATTCTACTAAAACTGAAGTGTCCAAGAGAGGTGGATGATATGGTTTGAGGAGCTCCACATTGAATATTAGATGCAGACCAACGTAGGATGGTAGGTTCAACTCAAAAGCATTTTCTCTAACTCTTTTGGTGATGGTGTAGGGACCATATCACAGAGTCTGAATCTTTCTATGTGGGCCTGCAAGTCATTCCTTTTAAAGCCACAACTAAACCTTGTCACCCACAACAAAATGGTGTGCAATCCTATGTTTGTCATGGCGTTGCTTATACTTTTGATTCATCTTCTCCAAGATGTCATGAACTTGTTGTTGGAGGTGTTGCATTTGTTTAATAAACTTTGTAGCTTTTGCTACCTTAGATCTTCCATGAGGTGTGTATTCCATGGTGGAAAATGGAACCGCTATATCAACTGGTGCCATGGGTTGGAACCCAAAACATACTTGGAATGGACTATGCTTGGTTGAGCTGTGCAGTGCCCAATTGTATCCATGTTGTATGAAAATAAGTCCCTCATCCCATGTGTGTGGATGTTTGGAGTGATACATCCAAATCATGTGAACAATCAAGTGGTTTACCACCTCTATTTGACCATCAGTTTGTGGATGGAAGGCTGTGGACTTCATTAGCTTAGTATCCATCATCTTCCATAGAGTGGACCAGAAGATGCTCAAGAACCTGCTATCTTGATTTGAGACAATGGACATGGGAAGACCAAAATGGAGCCATACATTATTAAAATAGAGTCGAGTAGTTTCCTCAGTAGATATATTTTTCTTACAGGTAATCATGATAGCCATTTTTGAAAAATGATCAACTACCACAAAAATATAGTCTTTACCATGTTTTAAAGTGGGAAAACCTGAGAGAAAATCCATTGAGATGGATTCCCAAGGCCTGGTTGGTTCTGGAAATGGTGTGTACAGTCCTTGCTTCTTATTTGTTGGCTTGGATATCACACATGGGGTGCAAGATTTGAGATATATTTTCACATCCTTTTGCATATTGGGCTAGTAGAAGTGTTTTTGAAGAATTACCAATGTTTTGTCAATACTAAAGTGTCCAGTTGTCCTACTGAAGTGTGCTTCCCATATCATCTTTTGTTGCTCTACAACTAGAACACAAATGTGCCCCATATGATAGAGGACATTATGTTGTAAATAGAAATTAGAAACATGTGTACCTTTTTGGAGTGCTTGATATGTATCAGCAAAGGTAGGATCTGCTTCATACAGGGCACCCTAAGTAGCAGTCTCATGTCTGCACAGATCCAAAACTATTGTGAGTGTAGTAGTTGGTGGGTAGCTCAGACAATCTATAGCTGTATTTGAGCCCCCATTTTTTTGTTTGATTATCAGGTGGAATTGTTGAAGATATGTGGCCCACTTTTGATGCCTCTCATTTTAGAGCTTGCTTTGCATCTGGATGAATTCCAATGGTCTGTGGTTAGTGTGGATGACCATTTCTTTTCTTAAGATGTAGTGTTTCCATTGTTTGTAGGCTTGCATAATGGCATAGAGCTCTTTATCACATGTTGGATATTTCTTGACTGTATCAGTGAAAGTTTCACTGTGATATGCAACAAGATGGCCATGTTACATGATGACAACTCCCATGGCATATTTAGATGCATCTGTCATCAACTCAAAAGGTTGATGCAAATCTAACAAGGCAAGAATAGGGGCTGAGCAGAGTCTATTCTTCAAATTCTCAAATTCCCTTTTCTATGTTTCACCCCACTAAAATGTAGCTTTAGCTCCTCCTTTTGTCACTTGGGTTAGTGACCAAGCAACATGTGAAAATCCAAGAACAAATCTGTGGTAGAAATTTGCAAGACCCAAAAAGCTATGAAGCTCTGTGAGGGTCCTTGGTGTGGGCCTTCTTGAATAACTTGAATCTTTTCTGGATCAACATGGACCCCTTCCTCATTCACAATGTACCTAAGGTACTAAATTGTTGTCATCCTGAATGTGTATTTATCAAGATTTGCATACAACTTGTACTCTTGAAGAGTTTGAAGCACCTTACGAACATGCTTTAATTGTTATTCCCACGTTCTGCTATAGATGAGTATGTCATCTAAGTAGACAACCACAAATGAGTTGGTGAAGGGTCATAGGATGTCATCCATCATCCTCATGAAGGTCACAGGTGTATTAGTTAAGCCAAAAGGCATAACCAACCATTCAAAGAGCCCCTTCTTAGATTTGAATGCAGTCTTGTAGACATCAGTGGGATTGATGGAAATTTGGTGATAACTAGATTTGAGATCAATTTTGGTGAAGAACTTTGCACCTTGGAGCTGGTCCAGTAGGTCATCAATCCTGGGGAGAGGATAGTGATTCTTCACAGAGATTTTATTCAGGGCTTGATAGTCAATGCAAAGCCTCCATATTCCATCTTTCTTTAGTGCCAAGACAATTGGGCTATCACAAGGTGAAGGGCTTGGCTTGATGTGACCTTTTGGATCAATTCTTGAATCTATCTTTTTATCTCAGCATTTTCCAAAACTGATTTGCAATACACAAGACTGTTAGGCAAAGGTGATCCTGGGATCAAATCGATAGAATGTTTTACCTGGAAATGTAGTGGAACTCTTGTGGGTCACTTGAATAAGTCATCATATTCTCCTTTGATTCATCCTATCTACTTCTATTGTTGTGTTGATTGTGTAGTCAGGACTGCAACATCAGCCTTCTTGGATTTCTGTGGCTTGACCACCATGAGGACAAATTGCTTTGTTTTCTCTTGCATTGCTTCACACTGATTAGGGAGACAAATGTGGGAGGTGGTACCTCTGGTACCCTATAGCACCATGTTCTAAGAGTGAGGGTGATCCTTTGGGTTCATGATTCATAGATGCCATGTCGCTCATACATGAATGGCTGACCAAGGAGTACATCACAAACATCTAGATTGACCACATCACACAAGACTTCATCTTGGAATGGTTTTATAGCATATGAAAGAAGACATTGATGGGTGACATGGAGGTCTCTCCCTGGGCTTAACCATCCAATACTATAGGGCTTTGGATGAGGCTTTATGGATAAATTTAGACTTTTCACAACTTTAGTAGAGATTAAATTCATTTGACTCCCACTATCAAGAATGAAATGTAAAGGCTTACCTTTTATCCATAATTTAGAGTGGAACAATCTTTTCTTGTCATCTAGTCTTTCCTCATGGTTCTGTGATGAAGCAATAATGGTGTCAGGCTCAGCATCTACAATTTCTTCTTCATCCTCTTCGATTGTGGGTTGTGTATGAGGCAAACTAGTGGACATCGAGTATTGTGACTCAGAAAGTAATGACTTGATGGCTCGACATTCTTCTTTGGAGTGAGTTCTAGTTTTGTGGTAATCACACTATTTTCCAACCTTCCCTTTCTAGGATTTCTTATCCTAAAACTCCTTTTGCTTCAAATTTGGGCCTCATGTTTGACCTTCCTTGTCACTTTTCCATTTTGAGGGTTGACTCTTTGTATTCTTTCTACCATGCTTCTATTTAATCTTTACTATAAATTTGTATGCCTCACTGAGGGTTTCCAAATTGAAGAGTTCCATTTCCCTCCTTATGTACCATTGTAGTCCACCATGATATTTGAGAGTCTTATGTTTCTCACTGTCTTGAATGCCTAACCTTGTAGACAAAGAATGAAAAGTGTTTGTGTAATCTTGAATAGATTGGTCCTTACCTTGGTGAAGTTGTTGCCACTATATGTAGAGATCATCATATGCTCCGATGGGATATTATTCTTCTTTCACTGCTTCCACAAAATCATCCTAGGTAGGTTCTACCTCAAGGCCAATGTCATATGTACTGAACCTCTTTTTTCACACTTCCCACTAGTTTTTCATAGGCAATGTTGATTTCAAAGAGCAAAAGTAATCTTTTCTCTATTGGTGAACTTATTTACAGAGAAGAAGGAAGATAGTTGATCCAACCAATTTTCTACTACATCAGCATTGATTTTACCTTCAAATGTAGGAATATCAAAATTTACCTGGACCTTGAAGGGTGTTGGGGAACTGAAAGGATGTTCCCTAGATGAGGAGCCAGGAAGTGGAGCTGCACAACTAGGATTTCCCATCAGAAGTGTTTGAAGAATTTGGGCAAATTGTTATAACATCTATGCTTGTTGCCATTAGAGGGCCTCATTCACCATTTCCTTAAAAGGATCAGATGTCTCAATGTTGTCTACCATTACAAGTCATTTGGAGTGAACAAGTGGAAAATTTGGAAGCTTTGTTGTTTACCACCCAAGCTTCTTATAGCCTGACCTCATCCTCGGGATCATACACTCTCAAGACAAACCACTCTGATACCACTACTCTAAAGCTCAGAAGTTCTAGTTGATAAATATCTAAATAACATAGTAATAATGAATTATCTGAGAAGAGATGTAGTATTACTCAAGATCGTAATACAAATATATGCTTATCTCTGAGAAGAGATGTCTATCTTCACATTTTGGGTTACCTCTTCTTTTATACATAATTTGAAAGCAAGGGGAGGATGTGGAAGGTCACCAATCTCAAGGGAGATGAAGTGGTTTGACTTCCAATATTTATAATAATACAAAATTTGATGAATTACTATTTTTAGAAACTTAGTATTTTTAGACTACACTACTAAAATTGAAATTTGAGGCACTTCCATTAGGTTTTTGGGGGTCAAATTTCATTGAGCGAAGCTCCATGCCATTTCACAATGTTCTCCTCATTCTTATCTTTTCAACGGTTCAAACGGCAAGTCAATTGGAGCTACGGTGCAAAAGTTATGGCTCTCGGAAGTTCCATAATCAATTGGGGTGGAACTGTCACCCGAATTGTCGCCTAAATTGGTGCCTGGATCAAACTAGGACAGGTTGTGTCCACAAAGTTGAGTAATTTTTGGTGTGTTCTTTGACCAACCAGCCTTTGGAGGCTGTTGCATCAACACCAATGGTGACTCTGAGTTGAATCATCTAGTTAAGCATCCCTGGTGCCTTTAAGAAATCACTTTTATATGTATAATCCCTCTACACAAAATCATGGACCTTGTTGTCCTTCCTATAATTTTGATCAAGCTCAGCCTTTTTATGGCATCTCCCCAAGTATCCCTCCTAGTCACCCTTCAACCAAAAGGGAAAATTCCAATTTTGAGATCTTTCACCCTGATGGTACGCTCCTGACTTGGAAGGAAATGATGGAATCATGGGATAGGAAAGAGGAAAAGCAAGGTTTTGCTCAAAACCTTGAGGGAGATAAAGTTGATCCTACCCATGATTCCTATGATCTCCAAGAAAGGTTCTTCCAAGAAGATCTAGCTAGGAAAATTGCAGAGTTGGAATCTAGAGAGAGATTCCTTAGCGAATGTGTGATGGATGGTTTAGACCCAATGGCACATTCCATGTCTGAACACACCCCACCTACACATTTCCAAGAGAGATATCAGGCTACACCTAATATTGATGAATTGTTGGCCAAGTGGAAGGAGGAGAATCATTTGATTCTAGCTCAAGTACTACCTCCTCTTCCATATGGTTGTCCCACTTCACCCCTTCTCAAGGAGGAACCTGTTCTACAAGAGGCGAGTGAGGAGTAGAAGATCCAATCTACATTTTTCCAAGAGGCTATCATGAGTGATAACGAAGAAGAAATCATTATTGATGATTATTGTGAAGACACCATCAGTAATGGAGAAGACATAGGTCTTACATACATGCAGATGTTCCAAGAATATGAAGAGGAACATAAGCGTGGTAAGCTCTCTCCTCCTTTGTTTGATGAAATTCCTTGTTGCTTCGATGAGGAGGATGACTATGCTAAAAAGCTTGAGTTAGAGGAGGATCAAGAGAATACCTTTGAACATCTAGAGGTCCTGATCTTTGAGGAGGAAAAGGAGAGGTCTGTCTTCTTAGAGGAAGGCCTTGAAGAAGAAAGCTTTGAATAAAGAGGCGATGTTTTATGGGATGAGCAATCATTTTGTGAGTCCATTTCATACACCACTATAGTCACCCTTCTTCAAGAAGGCTAAAAGGAAGTAGAGGATGAGTCTAATAGAGTTTGCAATGAAGTAGAAGGAAACAGGTCAGACCATGATGCACTGCAAGGGAGCTATACATGTCAAAGGGCTAATGGTGATAAGCCAATAGCCACTAATTTCTTGGTGAAATGCACCAACATGAAGGACCAGCATTGAACAAGCCTCCAAGGACAAGAAGAATACATGTATGTTGGAGGCATGTTCGAATCTGATCCACATGGATACTAGCCAACTCAGGTGACAGGCAAGAGGAGTAGGTCACCAAATCACCTTTTCTTTCAACCACTTGTCTGCCACCATAAGTCTTCTTGCCAGGAAGGGGACTTAAGAAATTTTCCCTTTGATCCAGGAGGGGGTGAACATTCTTGGTTAGCTGTATATAGTAGTTTTCTTTCAATTTCTTTCCTACTTTCCCTAAGTACAGTTTGCAAAGGTAGTGTTTTTTAGCCTTGTGTGTTTCCCTTTCCGTGTGGGGTAAGAGATTCATGTTTGATTCTTGGATCTTTTAGGGATATTGTTGATCTTTGTTCAAGCTGCATCTAACTCCATTCCCAATGGACTGCAAGGCAACTGGTCTTTAAGCATAACAGGCATGCTTCCCCTTGGAGTCACCAATTTGTTAACCATTTTTTACCCAACTGGCCAAAAATTAGTCCCCTTCTGTCCCTACTATTTTAGGCCATTTCATTTTTCAATTTTGTATGAATCTATTCATTTTTACGGACTCTACAAAATTTCTATGAACCCTATAGGTTTTGGTTTTCTATGAACTCTGTAGGTTTTGGATTTCTATGGACTCAGTAGGTTAGTCATTTGGCGCATGAAGGATTAGTTCAGAGAGTTTTGGATTTTATAAGGCTTTTTGGGATTTTGTCTGAAAAGATTCACAAGGAAGTATGACATCTGCAAACCAAGTCCATCACTTCCATTTCAAGCCCTCGTTCAATCACTAATCCCATCACTCCAATTTCTAAGTCTTGGTTCAATAAACAATTCAATCATCCTTGGTTTAAGCCTCAATTCATTACTTCAAGCCCATCGCTTCAATTTTTGAGTCTTGGTTCAATCGGCAATTCAATCAGCCTTGGTTCAAGACTCAAGTTCATCAGCTTGGTTCAACGGGCTCATCATGTAACATTGAACCATTGAACTAGTTTAATGAATTGGTTCAACCATTTTTGGTTCAATGCTTTGGTTCAATCACTTCGGTTCAATGGATGGTTTAACAAAGGTATTTAGCGAATACTTCAAAGGGGCTCAACGCACAATGTTGAACCCTTTTTGGTTCAATGAATCAGTTCAAAGGCTTGGTTCAATGGGCTTGACACACAGTGATTGAACCGTTGAACTAATTTTGGTTTAATGGCTTGGTTCAACGGCTTGGTTCAAGGGTGTGTCCTACAACTGAAGGGGAGCACTCAGTTCAAATGCCCTTATGCAGGGTAGTTTAAGGTTCAAAAGCCCTTGTGGAGGGCATGGAACGCTTCAAAGGGACCACAAAAGGGGTGTTTTAAACTTTCAAAATTTTTGTTAAGGCAAAATCCTAAATTCCTTCTAACTTTTTGTCCAAAGGAATTCGGGGAAGGCCACCAGTTCAAAGTCAAAGAGCCTGAAGAAAAGGACAAAGAGCAGCCAATTCTTGTAGACTTTTTTCCGTAGGAAAAAAGATCAAAACAAAAGCCCGCAAAGTAGAAAAGTTGTAGAAAGGACCTGATGACTTTTGTCAAGGATGGTGACGTCCTGAAAACCATCAAATTTAAGGAAGTAGACTAGTCATTGGGTGACGGCCGCATGAACGTCAAATTTAATACAGTGAAATATCTATTTGTTTTTGAACTATTTGAGTGCCAAGCATGAAAGGAGCCTGAGGAACATAATGACCTACTAGAAGATCACCCTCAAGGGTTGAAAGAGCAGGAAGAAGACAAGAAGAAGAAAAGATGAAGCATTCAAATGGTGAAGGGAAGGTGAGTTATTGCAGATGAGCAGCGTGACCTATTTTTCTACAGTTGGCATTGATGAGGGGACAAGCTGTAGTCTGTTTGTAGAAAAGAGGCATGACTATGTTCTTACATTAATGCTTGAATATCAAAGTCAATTTTGGCAATTATACAAAATGGTTTTAGCAAGCCTTTTATGAAGAATGACATCAGTAACAGTGGTTTCCTCTTCCCAAGGTTCAAAATGCACATGGGCCACTTGAAGAATAGAGTGCCAAAATCTTTCCCAGGAAGTGCCAAGTTTCTCTTCCTCTTCCTATATATTGTAAATTTCTCTTTTGAGAAGAGATCCGCTCTCAACCTTAAGTCAAAACTCTACCCAAAAATCTCTCGGGCTTGTAAGGTAGAGCTCTGCCATAATTTTACCTTGAATCAGAACTTAGTACTTTTACCTCCATTTTGAGTTTTGCATCTTTAGTATGTGTCTATGCCTTGAATCTATGTTAAGTCATTTTATTAATGCTTTTATAGAATGATTTCAACATGTCTGGTGTATTTTTGAGTTTCCTTTTACAGGTTTGTCAAAAGCATCCCTAGAGGAGTATAGGTGAAGTGGATAGGCTACTGCAATGTGTCTTAGAATGCCTCTAGTAGTTATTTCCTCCCTGTATCTCCATAGACCCCTGACCCACTGATGCATAAGGTTTTCTCATGTCAGATGAAGTGTATGGGAGCTTGTTCTTGGTGGAAAGTGTATGTTCGGGTAGAGTAGATCAACCATTTTCTGGTGTATCACCCTTTTTACATTTTTAGGCTTAGGTTCTATTTTTAGCATCTCTCTCCCCCTTTTCATCCCCACTTTTTACATTTTATTTGTTAGTAGTAGGAGAAACCAGGGCCTAAATGATACATTAGAGGGAGCTAGCCCTTATTTAGAGACTCTCCCCTCCAGCTTCACCGACCCCACAGGCGAGAGGGGAGTTTCCATTATTGCATGTGGAAGGGCAGGAGCTAGGCGTCCTGCCCCCGGGTGTAATCCACTACGTCAATAGATCTTTGGTATGATTGTAGTTCTTTAACAAGATTTAACTTGGGGACCTTTTGACCTATTTGACCCTAGCATGAACCATTAGATCAATTACATCAGTATGAAAGATTGCATAGACCATTAGATCTTGACCAAGTTTAATCCTTTTAAGGACTTTTTGAATCTAAATGGTCATTTTATGAAGCTTAAACTTGGTACTTGCACGGATATCTCATTTTACAAGCCTATATTTAAACACTTAGATCTTGAGGTATAAATCTCATTTTGACATGAGATTTATAGAGCATGTTCTTAGCACAAGGGAATTTATGGTACTATAACTATTTGGCTCATGAGAGTTCCTGAAGTGCATTAATTAAAAGCATAAGTGAACTAGTCCATTCCCTTTTTGGATGACATCTTGATGATTGTCTAGCTCACTTAGGTTTATGATTGAGATTTTACATGAATTTACAAGGCTCAAATGAGATCTTAAGGCTTGTGAAAAACTTGATTTATGCTCCTAAATGATATGAACACCATGGAGACCTATTTTCCCGAATTTTAGACAAAAGACACTTTAAGTGAACTTAAAGTGTTTTAAAAGGTTTACAAGCTACATGATCTCTTTGGTATACTCATTCCATCCATAATATTTTTTCCTTTGCTCACCTATTAAGAACCTAATCCATCTGGGCACAATCTTGGTATGTGGGCCAAAAATGGCCAACATCTTTGGCTACTCACATGGAAGCATGCATGTTATGCTTAAGAACCTATTCCATTTTGTCTTAACTATTAATTTGAGTGTATGGAGTCCCAAGTCTTCTATAAACCCTTTATGAAGATAACACAAGGATATCCCTCTCTAAAACCTTTATTAAAGCAACAAGATCAAAATAAATAGAACAACAAAGTTCCCAAGGCACTTTGGGAAAAGGAAACACACACAACAAAAATAAAATGTGCACAAAACACTTAGAGGAAATTATAAAAGCTACTCTAACATGCATAATATGTTACAAAGGATGAAAATTCATTCAATAACAAGGATTTAAATTAATTCCATTAGCTAGGATGGGTAATACCTCTCCATCTAGTTGGGTTAGATGAAAATCATTATGTTCCTTGCATATATGGATCAAATAAGGACCACTCCACAAGCTGTTAAACTTGGTATGATTTCCCATTTTGGCCTTATTTTAGTTCCATTTGAGGACTATATCCCCTTCCTTAAAGCTCTTTGATATATATCTATTATCAAGATGTGACTCCAAAGTCTTCATAACAAGGTCATTGGTTTTTTCTAGATCTATAAGCTCTATCATCCTCACATTCATAGGTTCATCCTCCATCAGCTAAACTTGATGGGCTAATTCTAATGTAGGTAGATCAAGGGAGATAGGAAATTTGGCTTCCTTTTTATACATAAGAATAGATGCATAATTATCAATTTTAGTTTTAGGAGTCATCCTATCAGCTCTTAAGGTTATCCTTATCTTGGTGTGCCATGTTCTCAAATTCTCTTCTATGTTCCTCTTGATGATCCTTAACAAATTCTTGTTTGTTGACTCTAGCAATCCATTTCTTTAAGGATAGTAGTTGGAAGATGTGTTGAGGTACATGCCTAGTTTGAGATCCCAATCACTTGTCTTCATACCAAGGAATTTCAATGAATTATCAAAAATTATGGTGGTTATAACAACAAACCTTATCACAATGCCATCATAGAAATCTATAACTACACCCTCATTAACCTCCTTCGAAGCAATGGCTTCCACCCATCTGGTGGAGTAGTAACTTTTAGTGAGTACCCATGTATCCTATGTACTTGATGGTGGGTTTATCACCCCTATGAATTCTAACCCCCATTACATGAAGGGTTTCTCCAATTGAATTGGGTTGAGTGGAAGGGTTGTTAATTTCTACTTTATTACAAATAAAGCACACTTTTGGCACTTTATAACCCATGAATGAGTATCTTTTAAAATATTGAGCTAGTAATAACCATCCCTAATTACCTTTGATGTTGTGGTTCTAGGTACAAAGTGGCCTCCTAAAGGTCCATCATGGAATTACTCCAAGAGTTTGGTCACCTGGTCACCATATATGCACCTAAGGAATACCACATTGAGGTCCTTTCTAAAAAAAATCCATCAACTAATGCATAAGGTTTGGATTGAAGCCTGAAGTAACTTCTTTTGTCTCTATCCAATCTTTTTGGGAATTATCCTATTTCCATGAAGTGATCCATATCTTAAAGCTAGCCTTTTTTAAGTAGAGGTACACCTTCTTGTGAGTTATCTTGGGTCACCAAAATAGCTTCCTTGTCTTCTTAGAGACCATTTACCATGTGATCACACAAGCCTTTAACTTTGAATATCTTGTTGACCTTGATCCCCACATCATATTCATTTACCCTAGTGATATATCATATTCTCTTTTCATTCAAATCCTTGTTAAGGAGGAAGTCCCTAACTCAAGGATGAGACACCATAAGATGGATCTTGCTATTAGAGAGTATGGGCCTAAACTTATTGAAGATTATCAAGGATTCAAGAACTTTTTTCTTAATGAAAGTTTACCTCACCTCATATCCTTCTAGACCTTGACTAAAAAATTCAATTGGTTGTTCCATTCCTTCACCATTCTTCTGCATCAGCATAGCTGATATGTTGTCAATGTTAATAAAGGTGTAGAAGATGAAGTCCTTGGAAAATTCAAGATTCAAGAGTGAGGGTGCATGGTTGATGGCTTTCTTGATGGATTCAAAGGCTATCTTTCCTTTATTAGACTACTAAAACACTTGGATTTTCTTTAGCATGGTGGTGATAGGTTTCACCAAGTTTGAAAAACTAGGTGTGAATCTTCTCACAAATTTATTATTCCCAAAGAAGCTCTGGATCCCTTTATTATGCTTTGGCATGGATAAGGATAAGATAGCACTTACTCAGGGTCAATGGATAATCATTCTTTCAAAATAATGTGACCCAATAGCTTACCTTCATGCATAGAGAACACACATTTCTTTGGATTTAAAGAGATCCTATACTCTCTACATTTCTGAAATATAAGCCTCAAATGGTCTATGTGATCACTAACATTCTTGGGGAAGACTTTGATGTCATCCAAGTAGACCATTACCATTTTATTTATCAACCCTTATAAGGCCATATCCATTGTGATTTTAAAGGTTGCCCTAACATTGGACAATCTAAAGGGAAATTTATAGTAAGAAAATGTGTCCCACTTAGTGGTAAAGGTAGTTTTGTACTAGTTTTCCTATCTCACTAGCACTTGTTTATAACCTAAATACTCATCTAAGAGAGAGAAGTGATATGAACTAGAAACTACTTGAAAGAGTATCTCCATGGATGGTAGAGGGTAGTGATCCTTCAAAGAGACTCTATTAATATCCCTAAAATCCACACACAATATTATTTCCCCATTTTTTATAGTTACTAGATTATCAACCCATGAGGAATGCTTAACTGGAAATATGGTCTTAGATTCAATAAGCTTGGTCAACTCCTTTCTCATGAGCTCCTCAATATTGGGGTTTATGGGCCTCTGATTTTGCCTGAGAAGATTGGCATTATCCTCTAGTTCTATGGTGTGTTAGGAAAATTTAGGATCAAATCCCCTTAGGTTACTATATTTCCAAGAAAATTTGTCTTCATATTCCTTACAAACCTCTATGAAATCATGCCTTTTAGCTTTAGTGCTTAATTTTCCAAGCTTGAGGAGTTTGTCTTCAAAGATAAGAACTCTCTCATAGTTCTCTTCATTAGTTGACATCACTATTTTATCCTTCTTCATATGGTCCCCTTCATGAAAGAGGCCTTCTAGGGTGACTAGCCCTTTAGGATTTTATTAGATGTTAATTGAACAATATGCTCTCCATACTAATGCTACAATTTTACTTGGTAGATGGAGGATAACTCTACTTTCTACTATAATAAATAGGTAATTAATTAGTAATTTTCAATGACCTACCAATGAGATTCATTATCTGACACTGATTGCCTTATTACCTCTTTGACATGTAGTTATACCTTGGTCTTTTTCAATTAATTAGGGATGTCAAAATGAGCCCCCATAGATGCTAGCCTGTCAACATGTTCACTCTAACCCCTTAGCACTGATTGGATGTTGAGAGCCTCAAAGTCTTCAATTAGGTCCCACACTCTATATTTTTATAAATTCATTAAGGGGTTATTAATGGCATTCTAAGCTCTAACTTGGTGTAAAACAAGCTCACTATCACCATATACTTTCAATTGCTTTATCCTTCTCTTACTAGCTCATTGAAGGCCATGAATAAGGCCTTCATATTTTGTTGCATTACAAGAACAACTAAATTGGAACCTATATGAATATATGTAATTTTCATTTGAAGGTAATACTAGTATAACACTTGAACCCATTCCATTTTTGCTCCTTGAACATCAAAGAACAACTTCCATATATCACTAGGATATTCTTAAGACCTCATGAGGGATGACATGGGCTGAATTTCTTCATGCAAATAATAAATACCCGAGTCCATTTCTTCAGCACCCTCTAAGGGATCCACCAACTAGATTTCATTCCATAGTTCATCCAGGAACATGTCTAGTACCTCTTCTGGATGAGTGTTTAGCTCCTACCCCATTGTAAATTCATCCTCATCAATAATGGTGCAATTAATGTTCATGTTATCTATCTTATAGGGCTCTATGTGTAATTGTGTAATGGGCTCAAATTTGACTAACACATTGGCCCCATATCTTATTTTTAATTCCATAAATTAACAATCTGATGTAAAGTAGCCTTTAATATTTGTAGTGAATTCTATGGACAAGCATAGTGTAAAACAAGGAGGCACATCCAAGATCAATAAATTTTGAGCCACTGAGACACTAAGACAAGCATATAAGGTCATATTAAGGTCTCTAATTATTTTAGATGGCTTGGTGGAATAACTATCAAGTTATAGCACCCCTTTGGACTAGGGCTCATATTTTAGACTAGGTTGATTAGCTATGGACTTTGTCATTATTGAGGTACTAGCCCCATTTTCCACTAATTAATTATGCTATAGAGAGTTACCAATGATCACTAAGATGTATAAGGGAGGAGGTTTTACTACCTTACTTGATTTACTTTCACTAGTCCCTTTGGATGCATTGGTGAGAACTTCATTCACCTTTCTTGATGGCTTGTCTACAACTATTGTAACATTAATCTTGGACATACGTTCTTGAAGAATGTCCACTTGACCCAACATAAAGATCATATCCTACATGGGTACACTCATATTATATATCTTCATTTATTCAATAATGTTAATGGGTTAACCACCAGACTTTGCTTTGCTCTGGGAGCCACCACTTTTGTTTGTTGAGCTTGCGAGCCTTGAGGGATAAAGACATTTCCCTAATTTTGACCCCTTCAAACTATTAGAACCTGTGGAGTGATAGTAGGTTCATTTGGATTTTTTAGTGAAAGAGTAATAGTAGGGAGATCTTTGAAAGCTTCTTGGTTACCATATATGTTCCTTCTTTTAAATCTTGTATTTTCTACCACTGGTATGTAGGCTTGGCTAGAACTAACCTACTGGTTGGATATATAGCACTCCTTCTACTCATAATTGACCATGGTGGCATCCAACTAGTTTGGTCCCTGATTAGACCCTTGACCTTATGGATGTTATTTTGGCTTGGTCATCATAGGTACCTCTATGTTTTGGGCCATAAGAGCTTGGTTATATCCATAATTAGCAGCCTACTTCCATTTTTCATTGAAAGCTTGGTTGAGGTCAATATTTGGATAATATGTTGACCAAAATATTGATTACAAGGCATGGTTCCCTTTGCTTCTTGAGCCACATTATTTTTAACTGGGACTAAGGTGTTGTAAGTGCTAAAAACATTAGGATTGTAGTTATTCCGCCTATTTTATCCATGTTGCCCCTATCTTTAGTAGTTCCCATTATATGGTGGCTTATTTGTTTGAAAGGCTTGCTACTGAGATTGATATGAACCTTGATAAGGCCTATTGAAATATTATTATCTCTTAACATTTACTATCTCATTTCCTAGGGATTGAAACATGATTTTGATCTCTTGAATGTTATTTTTCTCCAGTTAATCATTGGATCCACTAGTGAAAGCTTTCTCTTATTTTGGTATAGGTATTGTAGTAATTTTTGGTGTAGGAGGAATGACATTAAGTAGAGGGATAGAAATAGGAGATGGTCTGATTTTAGGAAATAAGGGAATTGGTGGTCTAGGGGTAAGCTTGTCATCTTTAACTAGGATTTTTTTTGTATTTGATGGCTACCTCATAAGCATCTAGAAGTATATTCCCTCCCATAGATTACATTATCACTACCATGTCACTATTCAAAGCCTTTAAATAATATAGAATAACAAAGTTATGGGTTGGTCTAACTAAGACTGGTATTCTATCCCAAGTTTTTTAAAACCTTGTGTTTAAGTCTTGCATGAATTCATGAGGAGCTCTCCTAATGGTAGTTAGTTTCTCTACAAGTGATAAAGGGTCACTTTTGTCCTTGAAATTTTTACATAGTGCCTCTCCTAAATTATCCCATGTTTGAATGGAATTAGTAGCAAGGACTCTATACCAATCTAGGGCCTTTCATTTGAAATAAGTAGTTAATAACCTAATAGCTATATTTTCCTTAGTGACATTATGGATATTACAAAATAGGCTATGTCCATGAGGTACTCATAAGGTGTTGTAGCTTAGGCACTATCATAATAACAAACATTTTTAAGGGATACAACTAGGATAGGATCATATTCGGCAAGGGATAGATTATTTTGGCCATTAAAAGCCATAAAAATTCTAGGGACTGCCATTCTTTAAGATGGTTTAATAAAGGTATTATTTTAGGGGTAGGCCTTGAAAATGACCTAGGAGAAAGGGGTTCCTAATATAGATGTGTATTGACAAACCTTAATATTTTTGATAAATTTAAAGGTAGTTCAAAAAATTCAAAGGGAATACCTCTTAAAGCTGACCTTGTTATCACATTTGGCATGAGAAATAGCTACTAGTCTACACTAGAGTGTTCATTGTTCCTTTTTGATTCACTATATGTTGTTGCTTGGGAGCTTAACTACTATAAATTTGATCAAAATATCATTAAATTTGATCAATATTATTTTTGAACTATGGTTCCATTGGGTGTGCTAGAAACTATTGAAGGCTTAATTTGTACCCTTAGAGAGGGTTCCTTAGGCTCTCTCTAACTAAGCTACACAATGGGAATAACCCTAAGTTTTGAGTCACCTATGTTGGGGTTGGACCTCTAAAGAAGGTTAGATTCCTCTTGATGCTCACCTAAACAAATGATAAACTAATGATTCACATGAAAAAGGGTTATAAAGATGGTTAAGGGATCCTAAGAAAGCTAAAATAAGTGATGCACCAAAGTTAAAATGGACACTCATATAAGTTTGAACATACATTGGATCAGCATAGAGCAATTATAGCTCACACAACCTCATAATCTCACTAGTTGCATAAATATTTTGTAGAAGAGTTTCCAAATATAAAACTAATATAGACCTATAAGTTATCTTGATAACACCTTTAAAGAGGAAAGTATAAGGATAGTAAACTAGGAAGATTCTCCTTCACAAATTCACCATACATAAGCATATTAATCACTTACTGAAGATAAGAGATAGGTAAAGAGTTGGTGTTATTACTTTAGATGGTAGTTCATTCAATATTTTGATAGGTTTTAACCATATAAAATGATCACACTCTTGCAAGATTTTTAATGAGTATCTTTTTCCCAAAAAATAATTAAAATTTATAAGAGTTGAGAACCCCTTAAAAGAACATGTGGGATCACACCATCCTAGGTCATTAATTGAACTTAAGCTACCAATTTTTGCTCTAATTAATGCCTTTCCACCCTTTTGATTAATTAGGACATTGTTTTTGGTTTACCGAGTTAAAAATTCCCATAAGGCCTCATAATGGATTGAATGCCCCTAGCTACAGTTCCTAGCACTAGACCTTTTATTTCATTCTTTATGACATCTCTCACTTGAGTACAAAATCTCATGCTCATGGGTTTGATAGAAACATGGCTTCATGCACTTTAGGTGGTTATTTGTCATAAATATGGAAATGTTAAAAGGCAAGGAGCTTCTTTAATGATCATAGACAACTACCTTCAATAAAATCTAGACCAAATCCTTTCTATAGATGAAAAACCAATATACTTTATTGGTTTTATTGTATTCACATATATCGATGTAGAATTATAGACTACATATCCTTTTTTGATCTCTATTAGGTCTATAATACCTATTTTTGCCTTTGAATGTCTATAAAAACTAAGGGCTCATTATGTATAGGTCTTTTTTAAATTAGGCTAGACACAATTGCATAATGGACCCCTGTATGCTACAAACCCTCAAACTATAGATCTATTTTCAACCTTCATGGCATACCTTTATATTTTTAATACTTGAAGGCATGGTTTTGGCCTTTTAGTGGTGCTTTAATGAGATTTAATGGTGGTAAAATGACCCTATAAGACCTATGTTTTCTTTCTTCAAAAATTGGTTCTTGGGTTTGACCTTGTCCATCAAATATTTCTTGAGCCAATAAGAATGCTCCAAATTATCTTCATTCCCATTGGCCTCACATATCCCATTATAATATTTTGACCCTTTTGACCTCCTATATGCCATAAGATCAAGCTATACAATTGAAGGCGGGTTCTTGATTTCCTACCATGAAGATCCTTTGACATATTGACTTACTCCCACACCATTGGATCAAAATATATGAAGCAACATGATCCCTTTGATCTATCTAGGTCCATTTCCTATTAGTTATTATGCACTGTCAAATTGAAAAATATGATTGAGTGTTGATCATTGATCTTGGTTGGACCCACCTTCTTATCAGTGAACTCACACCATTAGATATTTATTCAATGTACCTATATTTTAGATCTTTGGTATGATTGTATCTCTTTAATGGGCTTTACCTTGAGGACCTTTTGACTTATTTAACCCTATAATGAACCATTAAATTAGTTGAGTTATTATTTAAGCTCATAGGGACCCTTAGATCTTGACCAAGTTTAAACCTTTTAAGGACTTTTTGAATCCAAACGGTCATTTCATGTAGCTTAAACCTGGCACTTGCATAGACATCTCATTATATAAGCCTATCTTTGAACACTTAGATATTGAGGTAGAAAGATCATGTAGACATGAAATTTATAGATAATTTTCTTGACATAGAGGACTTCATGGTTCTATAACTATTTGTCTTGTGAGAGTTCCTGAGTTGCATTTATTGAATGCATAAGTGAACTAGTCCATTCCTTTTCTATATGAAATATTAGTGATGATCTACCTCACTTAGGTTCATGTTTGAAATTTTTCATGAATTTACACGGCTAAAATAAGCTCTTAAAGATTGTGAAAAACTTGATTCATGCTCCTAAACATTATAACCACCATGGTGACTTGTTTTCCTAAATTTTGGACAAACTACACTTTAATTGAACTTAAAGTGTTTCAAAACCTTTACAAGTTGCATGATCTCTTTGGTCCACTCATTCCATCTAGAAAATTTATTCATCTACTAACCCATTAAAAACTTAATTGATCTATTCATAATATTGGTATGTGGGCCAAAAATGGCCAACAAATATAGTTGACAAGCTAAAAGATAGACTAGTTGCTAGATTCATGGGTAAACTATCACTCAAGTATTTTCAAGAAATAAAGAGATTTTTCAAATATATAGTAGGTACTTATAATAATGGTATTAACTAAATAATATAAAGTTATTTATATATTATTATATACACATATTTATATTAGGGAGGATCTCTTAATGATAGGAATTGAACTTCAGGTTATTGCTTCACACTGAGAGTGGGTTGGCTTCTTAGTCTTCAAAGAAATAAGCTAAAATAGAATTATCCTATATTAAAACTAAATTCTCATCCCTTAAATAATATTTCACGCAAGTAATATAGTTGATTTTTCTAAATAATATCCATGTAAGACTAAAAAAGATAGTATTTCCACCTCTTTGCATCAAAGGGGGGAATGTTGAGTATGATGCCAATATGGGTACTTGAGTTCTATTTTTAGACTTAGTATATATATTTTTTTAGGTGTCTTAATTTTTTTTTTAATTTATTTATTACCTTAATTATTTTTTGTTCACTTTTTAACACTTTTCAATGATTTCCTATATAATAGTTAGAACTGTCAGTTAACTCTAGTTCACTATCAGAGTATTGGATTGAGTTTCTAAGTAGTGGGGTACACTTTTAGTGTTAATTGAGTGAAATTAAAGTGTGTTTAAGTAAACTCATATTTTATAGATAATTCTATATGCCACTTTTGTCTAATTATTTCTTGTAGTAGTCAATAAATAGTGGCTTCTTATATGATGACCAAAAATCTATCAATTAGCATTAGTGGTATTTTTAATTATATGTTGAGTTTATATTTAGTTACTTTAAGTTGTCTTAGAGTCTAATTTTAAAATTATAATTATAGATTACTTATTTTTTGATTAATTTTATTTTTTGACTTTTTATTTTATTCTTTTCTTGAGATAACTTGTCATGCAAGTTATTTTGTAAAAGAGTTGTTTTAAGCCTTATTTATTCAATAAAATTGCACACAATAGAAGTTAGTGCATTAATTTGAATTAAAGATCTTTGTGTATGTTTTATCTCTAATATAGACCAGCAAACATATATTTTCAAAATTTAAGCTATTCAAAACACTTTTTTATCAACAATTTCACTTACAATCCAACTAGTAATTTTGGGATGGTTTTGTTGGTACATAACTTCAATTTTAGAGAGAAACAAAGCTGATTTGCACTCAATCCAATCATTCAAAACCTTCATTATTGTATTTATAAATAATTTTTTGGAATACCCCCATAAAAAACATGTGAAACATGTATAGGCCAACCCAAGGGGCATATTTCAATTTTTAAATTACCCATTTGAATATTTAGGACACTATTGATGAAGGTAGACATTGTGAGTAACCAATATCATCCAACTATTTCTAATACTATCCAAAGAGAGGAAATAGTGATCTAGAATATCATGATAGTATGCTTAGGATTATAGTTTGTTTTATCATATATTATGAATTTCCTACATATGAATGATTTAAAATTACATTGGATTAGTTAATAAATAGGTAAAGAGAGTGGAGAATGTGATAAAATTTAAATATGTACATACAAGTTATTTAGATGTTTATTTTGATTAACCAATTAAATTTAATAAACACTAAACTATTAAAATATTGATTTAGATTTTATAATATATAAACTATGTCTAAACTACATAATTTTAAATGATTTATAAATAATAACTTTTGATGAAATGTGGAAACCTATATCCAATCTAATATATGTTGATTATGTAGGTTGATTGTGAAAAAGAAACTAACTAGAAAGATGTCTGAATTATGTCATAAATAAAATTATACTTTTATAATTAATTGGTTTAAAATCAAATTATGAAGATAAGGCTATACTATGGCTTTATCCTTGACCATCATAGTGTCCAAGTTTACTTTACAGGTGTTTTTCTTGTTTGGGTACATGCAACTATCATAGATACATTGTTGGCTACTTGTGGGTGTCAATATGATGAGCTAAAGTCCTAAAATGAATAACCCATAGTTCATGCACATAAATAAAATATAGATAAATTTAAAATGGGGTAATCGATCAAGGGGAGTAGTTGAGATATCCTCTAAAAACCATACATGATCTAAATGCTACCTACATAACCCTAAAGTGCTTCAGGCCAATGTAGTTATCCTTCCTAAATTGAGAGTGTTAATATTGATTTTTTATATATAGATGAAACTAATAAATTGACTTGAAATATTGATAATTAATTCCCTTAAATTTCAATAAAATAACTTTAGACTTGACCTATGACTACTACAATAAATCAAAATTTAAATTTTAAATATTAGTGTTGTTTTTTTCATTGTGTAGTGTTTTTTGTAAGGTATGTTTAGGTGGTGTATTTAGTGACTTTGATATGTTTATATAGTGTAAAATTTAAAATATTTATGATAGATAACTTTTCTAAAAGTGTAGGAGGGATGACATGATGTATATAAAATTTAAAAAGTGATCATTGGAGTAATTTAGACAAGGTACACTAGTGGACAAGGATAGGTTATGGCCCTATCTAACTAGTATAGAAACTATTATAACTTGCCTAACATAAACTATATGCATAATAGGGATGCCTAATGATATTTTTAGTAGTTACAAGATAGTAATTAGAATAGTTACAAATATCAAAGAGATTTTAAGTTAAGGGAATTAAGAATAGATAAACTAAGGTAAGTATGTCAATATTAAACATTTTGAAAAACTTAAATATTAAATATGAGTGTAGTCATCCCCCCCACCCCCATTTTATTCTAGTGGTGTAATGAAGTGAAATTATTAGATTAAAGGAGATGCAAACCTAATTGTGTATACACACTTTGTATTTTGATGTGAAGATCAATTTTGTAAGATGATTCAATGAAAAACCTTCAAAAAATCCATTAAAAGATGTTATTATCCATATTTCATAATTTATAATCTAGAACTTGAAATTTGAACATTCAAAAGAGAGCAAGTAAATATTACACATGAAATAGAATATGATCTAATTTATCTATAACTAGAAATTGGAAAAGTGTGTGTGACCCTTATTGATGTACTTGGATAAATTTTTAACATATGGTTAATTGAGAGTGATAAAATATCAATTTGAAAATTAATGAAATCCCTTGAGTTATAAATTTTATATGCTCTAACTCTCATAGAGTAAACTTATAGAATAATTAAAGGATAAAACCACCAAATGTATCTCAATACTATGAAACCATAGATGTTTGAGTGTTACCATACTTAAAAATTATATAATAAGGGGTGGAACCATAAAATTTGGCTTGATAAATTGTAACCATAGTCATTAAGTGTCACTAGACTCTATCATAGCCCACTTGAAAAATGAGATGAATCATACCACTATAGATAAATCTATACTTTATTTAAAAATTTTGTACCTTTAATACTTTTGAAATTTTTTAATTTTAAATTGACCAAGTAGGAACATGAACATTAACTAATATCATGATCCCTATATCTATACTGAATTGATATAAAATGCCAATTAAACTTGTAACTATTTTTGAAACTTGTAACTTATAAATGTTTTACATATGACCATGCATAATCATCAAGTATATGTGAATTTTTATTTAAATAATTATGGGAATGAGTGAACATGAATTTCATATACTCCCATAATCTAAAAATTCAGAGTCATTCTATAATTTTTAAGAATATATATTGTCATAAATTTCAAATTTGTTGTTCATGAGGATTTGAATTCTCAAGCCAAGTCTATTATGATGCCCCTCTTTTGAGATGAGGGTTGAAGAATTTAAGTCACTTATCTTAAAATAAAAATTATATAATATGTAAAATATGTAATAATTTAGTAGCATATGATTCATAATAGTATTGAATATATTATTGAACATGTGTTTAGTAGATATAACATTGAAGTACATAAAAATCATTTGCAAGATATGTATCATGTAATAAGAGTTAAAATATAATAAATTAATGATACAAATCATGAAACCATAGTAAAAATTAATGAACAAATAATCAATGTCATAAAAATATCATAATTTGTATAAAATTTCATACATAAGGCTCAGAGGCCACATATAAGGGACATATGAATTTAGATAAACACACAAGGCCAAGGGGAACATGAAAATGTCATGATGATGCCATAAAATAAATAAAAATTATATATTTCACACACCAGGATAAGAAAGACACACACAATAATTAATAAAGTAATAACTTATCTTTCAATAGAGTAGGAATTTTTAAAATAAACATACAATAAATGAGAATAGTTTATATTAATCATATGTATCAATGTAGTTGTTATCAAATAACATGTATATGTAATATAAAGTAACGTATGAATGATTATAAAAAAAATTGTGTTATATATCTCATAATGATGGAAAGATTATGGATAAATACAACCTATTTAATTATTCGTGGATAGTGAAGAGATGGCCCCAACTTTGTAATGTTGTTGGGTAAAATGGATGCATGACATCACAAAAACATGTAAGAATATATCCTATATCACACACAATAACTCATGAAAATAATTTTGTATTGAAAGAGAAATTAAATATATGATATAATAAACATGAAATATATAAAATATGTAAATGAGTAAACTAGCAACATAATGGTTCCAATTTTTTACTTTTTGACAATATCTCGATTTTTAAATTTTTTTGAAATATTTAAACTTCTATGAAAATAGAATTAAATATATTTGAAAATTATCAAGAAGGATTAAAAAATATAATACATATTAGGGATTAAAATAATATGTAACAAGATACATAAAAATAGTGTGGAAATAAGGAAGGCAAGCAATATGCCCCCAATGTATATGTAAAATAGTCATATCAATGTAGCACAAACGATTGATATTGATGATAATGTAAATTCCCCCAATGGGAAAGATAATATGTTGTTTCATGGAGAATTTAGTAGATATATGTGATCATTTAAGTGTCATGGAATCCATATCATGATCTATATGCCATAGTGATTCAGTGAACTATCATAAAGAATGTGCATTGAAAGCATTGTAATATAGTTATTTTTGGACTATTTGAATTAATTTTAAAATTAATAGGGAAAGTTCCCAAACCAAAAATAAATCCAAGGGATTGATAAATGCTCAATATTTAAGATTTTAATATACACTTAAAATTTTCATTTATGTGTGTGCTTGAATTGTGTTATGTTGGTATGAATTGATAGACTTAGAACTAGTTAATGTTATCTATTTTTGGAATTTAGGCACTTAAAAATAAGTAAATTTCCAAATTTACATGAAATGAATTTAGAATAATTAGTTACTATTTTATTTCTTATATGTGTAATAGTTGGTTTATTATGTGTATGTATTTCCTTATGATTAATTTACAACTACATTGACATAGGAATCCATAGTTGTGTAGGTAACTTAGTTGGCATCTCTAGATTTTAAAAAAAAATTAATTTAGAAACCTCTTTTTTGAATGTTTTTTGTTTCTTATATTTCTAATTTGAGAACTATAAATGGTATTGTTATCTTGATGTTTGTTATTAACAAAATCATTTGAAACCATTGTATCTTATATTGTATATTTTTGATAAATTTTTTGTTTAACATTTGGAGACTTAGAATACAAATATGAAGACTCAAGTTAGATTATTATCATTTTTGTAAATTTAGATAAATCATTTATTTGTAGATATTTTTAGTTTTTCTTGTAATGCATAACAATCATTATCATAGTGTTTGTTAATTCCATGATAATTTCAAAATTATCGACCCTTAATTTTTTCCAATATATGAGGAGGGTGATAATAATTAGGGTGTAGTTTAGTTAAGCTTTTATCCTATAATGTATTTAAAATATCATGTGGGTGATCATTGAAATCAAATTGGAGTCGTTTTGTCTTATTTTATGTAAAGTAATAAGTATGGTTAGTAAATTTAAGAAGATTTTTTTTAGATTTATGTATTACCTTGACTTGTTCCAAGGTATGTTCAACATTATTCATTAAATCATGAAAATCAATTTGTGCCTTTTTATTAGAGAGTTTTTTAGTGCATGATTTTAGAAGATAATTTATAATTTAATTATTTCACTTTATTTCAAATATGTGTTCTAGATTTAGATGATTATATTTCATTATGTGAATATTTTTTATATAACTCAATGTACCCATGAATATTATTTAATACTTGAACAAGACTCAATTATTATTATAATTCTAAGGTTGCATAAAAAATAGATATAAATGATTCACAAGTATGATAGAGTAGATTCACTTGTAATGGATAAATAAGAACTATACAAAAATAATTACAAATAAGTTAGTTGATAAATTAATTGATGCATAAAAGTTTTAAATATTAACATATAATCAGAAAATTGGTCAAATTTTCCTTGATGTAAAGAAGGAAAGCTCTCATAAGTTATTCTAGGTTCTTTATTTTGAATATATTATATAAAGAAAGGTTCAATAAGTTCTAAAATAGGTATTAAAGGATATATTATGGAGGTAATGAAACCAAGTGAGTGCACCTCCCATGAGACTCTTAGGAGATAATTACAATAACATTTGACTATCATTATATCCATTCATGGTTTCTCAAAAAGATATAAGATGTAGGTAAGGGTCCCCACTTCCATCAAATGAATAAAATGTAGGCATTATGAAGCTAGGGGGAGATGTTCATCTAAAATGTTGTGCATAATAGTTTTACCATATACTACATTATAGTTGACCCAAACATGATACACCTTACTCTATAATTATAATTAATGTAATTTATCTTTCAAATTATGTATAACACATATTAAGGATGTGACATAGTGGGAAGGCATGTTGAGGTTCTTAAGAAGTTAATTAAAGGGTAAATTATATTTGTTAATTTTATCCATTGGAACACTATTTATAATAAGAGAAAGAAGTGGAAAGATATGCCATTATTTTGGTTCTGGATATTCATTGGATATATATTAACCACTTTCTTCTTGTTTATCATTTAAATAATTATCACTAGAACTATATGTGTTGTCATCATGTGTTACCTCTATCCTAAGATGATGATATTATGATGTGTTGATGGAAGAGGAAGGAGGCTCATCCTCAATGGTTGACAAGGGGGAAGATCCTAAGATGTAAGATCAACATCCATTATATGAAAAGGAGAAGATATAATATCATTATTTTTATTTTAAGGGAAGGTGAAACTATAATTTTTTCATGATCATCATAATTATTTACGCATATTTTATGTGTATTTATTTTATAAGTGTGAATTAGATAAATTTCATTATAAATGTGTAAAGAGAAGTTAAGTTTGCAAGTAAAAGGTTCCTATTTTTGGATGGTAGGTAGAAGTTTAAGAGAGAGTAGGTATTAATTTTTATAATGGTGTTTTTGACCTAAATTATCAATCAATTAATAAGGTAAATGAGGATCCCAAGAAGAATCTAAAGATAAATATATAGAGGCATAAAAAATGTGTTGAAAGAAGGATCAAAAGAGTAATATAGAGGTACATCTAAAGACATATATAGGTCGAGAAGAAAGATTAAAGAATAACTAAAGAGGGAAATATAAGGAAGGATATAGATTTAAAATTAAGGAGAGTATATAGATGAAACCAAAGAGGAATCTAAAGGTGAATTTTAAGAGTCTAGAAGTGACCCTAAATAGGAAAATAGTGGTGAAACGAAAGAAGATTCTAGGGGTGAATTTTATTCTATGGAATCATGTTCCATTATTTAATTGTATATTCATTTCTATATCATCAAAATAATAATCATATAGTATGTTTCCTCCATAATATTTTTCTTGTTGTGATTTGTCTATTCATCATTATAACTAAAATGCATAACATGAGTAAAGAATAACTTATCTAAAGTATGAATGTTACTATCATATTTAATTTTACTATCCATGATATATTTAATGAATTTGAATATATTAAATTCAATAATTAAAAAACTTCATGACATCAAGTAATCTTGCATGTAAAAAATTAGATAATTATTATGAATGTGATATAAGTAAAAATCAAGGTATAAAGGATGATCTAGGCAAGGGTTTGAATGATTATTTGGGCTCTCATTTATATTTGCTCATTTTATGATTATTTTTAGCCCAACATTTTAGATAACTAACTACATAGGATAAAATATATTTTTTTACCCATTATCCCATCTCTGAGAGTATGGGGAGAGTAACTTACCTAGACAATACACTCCTCTCAAGTACACCACAAATAAAATAGCTTAAGGAGATTTCTATCCAATAAATAAGTGACCCTAAGAATTTATAATATACCATGAGGTATGTGGAAAACTAAATTGAATGTTTAGTGATGTACAATGGATTTAGTATTGGGGAAGTTCCGCTCACCCCATGTCGTCCATAAAAAAAATCACCGCTTAGCCCATAATGATAATCACTATGTAGATTTTACAACTACCATAAAACATTTATTAAAAATGAGTGAGAAAATGGAAAATAAAAATTGAAATATTTTTTGTATAGATATCAAATAAATTTAACTCAAATTAGAAAAGGGGTGATTTAGTTATCCAAGGTGACAAGATAATTTATTCATTGTTGGATTAAATCAAAAGTTGAAGAAGATTGATGCATGGTGTCAAATTTATATCCAAGGTTGAATATTATTTTATTTTAATGCCAAGATTTTATAGAATATTTTATGAAATCCAAGGAAAAAAATAAGAAAATAGTAAGTAGTGTTCAAATAAAATTATAGGTTCACCAAAATGTTTCTATGTTTATTTTGATTTACCAATGAAATACAATAAACACTAAACTATTGAAAAATGATTTATATTAAAAAGTATAAAAAAATTCAATGTAAAATAAATAAAATATATAATTTTAAATGAACTATAAATAGTAATTTTAAATTAAATATGCAAAGATAGATCCAATACGATTTATGTTGACTATGTAAATTGATCGTTGATAGGAAATTGGCTAGAAAGATCTCTGAATTATGTCATATTTGAAATAATAATTTTAAAATTAAGTGGGACAGGAGCATAATAATATAATAAGGTCACATTTTAGCCTTTTTAGTGATTGTAGTAGTGTTTGTGTTAACTATATAGGTGGTATTCTTATTTATATACATGCAATTGTTAGAGACACATTATTGGCTACTTTTGGGTGTCAATTTAAAGCATGGAAGTCTTGAAATAAATAAAACCTAGTTCCTAATCATAAACTAAATAGAGATAAAATGAAAATGGGTAATTATACAAGGGTAATAGTCTATCTATCTTCAAAAAGCTTTCCATAATTTTAATGTTGCCTATATAACCCAAAAGGGTCTCAGGTCGATGTAGTTCTCCCTCCTCAAGTGAGTGTATGAATATTGATTTTTAATATATAGATGGAAGTAGTAAATTGAAATTTATTTTTTATAATTAATTCCACTAACCTATAATAAAATATTTTTAGACTTGGCCTATGACTACTGTAATAAATCAAAATTTGAATTGGAAAGATTAGTGCTTTTTTCCTTAATGTGTCGTTATTTTTTAAAAGTATTTTCAGGTTATGTATTTACTAACTTTGATGGTATTTATAGTGGTAAATTAATTTTTTTTATGTTAACTAACTTTTATAAAAGCATGGGAGGGCTAACATGGATTTTTTCAAATTTGAAAAGTGACCATTGGAGTTCTTGGGACAAGGGTACACTAATGGACAAGGTTGGGTTATGTCCATATCCAAAAAGTATGGCCTTAGCCCAGAAGATAAAAATTGTTGAAAATTTCTTATAATAAACATATAAGTATAATAGATATGTATGAATGAAAATTTTAATTATTTCAAGACAGTAAGTAGAATAGTGAAGGTTATCATAGATATTAAAAGTTGATGGAATGGAAAATAGACAAAGTAAGGTAAGAATGTCAATATTAAACATTCTTAACAAATTAATGATTAAATTTGAGTGTCTATAAAATTAATGTATGTCAAATATAGGTAAATACTAATTTCAGTTTTTAATACCAAATTTAGGTGTCTGTGAATGTCTCATTTTTATTCTAGTATAAAAAATGTTTGATTAAAAGGATTTAAAAAATGATAAATGTGTCTAATCACACTTGATGTTTATTGGTGACCCAAATATATATCGTTCACCATGAAAAACATACAAGGAAACATGTAGAAATAAATTTTCACCAATGATATAAAAATTAAAACAAACTAGATAATTAAAGAAAATAAAGTGAAAATGTAAGGAACACTTATGGATATGTAAAAGAAACAACTCTCTATTGAAATTATTTTTAATATGACATGGGGTGATTATTAAACAAGGATATTTAATTTTTAAAACCATGCACTAAAAATTAAATGGCTCAACCCTCATTAGAGAATAAGAAGTTCTAGCAATTGAGTTTTGTAGAAACCTCAACTACACTACTCAAAATATCATCATATCTATTTTGGTGGAACCCCATATTAGGGTCATATGTAAAATGTGTAATACCTCATCAATTTTGTATGTAAAATATGGAACACAACATAAATATTTTATGTAAATATGAAAACTTTGAATCAAGTTTGGAAATTAGATTTTAGTCTCAAAGTGCTTATGTAGTACCATAGTTCCTATTATAGAAATAGAAATTTGCATGCATGAACAACATTCATGCCCCAAAATGTGATCCATGTGTATCTTAATATGATATATAGTTACATAAATAAAAAATTCACTCTATTTAATTTGATAACTTGCACAATCTTACCAATGTAATTTGATAAATATGTTTAATCTGATCCATGTAATATGTCTCATCAATTCATATAATCTATAATTTTTTACTTATAAACCTTTAAAATTACCAACATATGCATGTAATATGCCTCAATATACTCTATCTATCCCAATTTTAATCAAATATTTTTAGCCAAAATTGTAATCATATACTTGTCAATTCCTAAATCTCTAGGATAAGCCTAGTGTATCCCTCCCTTAAGGTGAAGGATAAATCCTATGAATCACTCATCTCAAAATAAATATTTATGTGCATCATATAATATATAAGGATGTAATCATGTAAAACAAGTGTATTAATATAATTATATTATGTCATCATATAAATAATTTTTCATTCATGCACATATGAAACATGTAATCCAAGCCATACAATTTTCATGTCAAGTAGATATATAAATTAGACATGTAATAATAACCATAATAAATATAAGAACTCAGTGATAACCCATGTAGAATATCCATGATATAATCATGTAATTTCACATAATATAATAATGTGTGATAGGAATCATGGTATTAGAAATTCAAAAACCATGTATATACTCACACACATATACACATAATGTGATGTTCATGATGCATACAAGAACTCAAGACATGTCTCACTTTGAATTGACTATAACCAGACACATAAAACATTATCATGACATAGACTAGAGGATCCTTAACATAATTGATGCATGACATGAGAACACATAATAAATGTACTCATAAAATCACATAAGATTAGTCAATGTCACACACATCAATTGCAACATAATGTAACATGCATCAATAATCACACATAGAGGCATGAAACACAACATAATATGGTCACACATGGAACACAATATCATGAAAAATAATGCTCATATTATTTAATACACAATTAATGATCACACCATGTAACCTTCATTAGCATCAAGATTGCATAGAACAAGTAAATCTAGTCTACATAATAAATCCATGTCATCATTGTACATATAACAGTAAAATATCCATAGAAGATATCACCCTAAATGATATACACGAGAGTTAGTCATATATAAGGATTGTAATTATCTCATAATGATGAATGAAATGGTCACAAAAAGATATAAATATTATATTATACCAAGATACTACTAGTTTAGGCGTGCCCCATATGTAGAAAGGTATCCCTTATGTGTAAGTAATGTCTCAAATTTAAGTTTTATATAAATTAAAATTCCTTCATCCCACTCATGTATATCATGAAAAACATGTGCATAAAAGATGGATTTGTAATCTACCATGTATATGATAAATAACATAATTCAACCATGTAACTAGAAAAGCATGTCATGCTTATGTCCTTCAAAAAAATATTTTTTTAAAAAAAATTTAGTATTTTTTAAATTTCAAATATTTTCATACTAAAAAATGATTTCATCATCATCATCAGGAAACCTGATTAGAATAAAATATCTAGACCAACTGCTTGGATAAACTAATTATATATTATATTGATATTCATAAGTAATTGCATCCTATTGATGTAAATGTCGTGCTAAAATTTTAGAATCACTTACACTTTCACTTAAATTATATACTTATGTCAATTTTACTTGATATTATTCTTTTAATGGCACCTATCCAATGATAATAGATTTAGATTAATTATTTTTTTGCTCTTTCTATGAATTATTCTTTATTTTCTCAATTATTTGATATTTACTTTGATGATTTTTATTTGTTATCCATATTTGTGTTCTATGAGATGTAAATATACTCTTAATAGGAGTATTAATTTCACATGTTCTATTTTTCCTATATGTAAGAAAACCACCTCTGAAAGTGAATAAAATAGACACATTAAGCTTATCCAATTTTGATTCCATTTGTTGTGACTAGAATGTTTTAACTTGTTTTTCTATTTAGGTGATCTAAATAATCCAAAACTATGAAAATTTAGATGAAACAAGATAATACATTAAACATCAAATTTAAATGCAAAATCATATTGATATTGAACTAACTATTTATAGAAATGATAAGAGGATAAGGCACTTAGTTAGTTAAAATTTATGTTTTCTCATTGTCTATGCATAGTCATATGATACATTCTAAAATGGATCTGTGATATCTTAGCTCAAGAAAAAAAGCATCAAAATTTGTCTTGATGTTACTAATAAGGCTAAAACACCTATAAGGACTAAATATTTACCCACTAGAAGTGTGTATGTGTAATTTTTTGGTTTTTTTAACACATATAGATGCATAGATCTAAATTTTGTCTTCCTTCAACTTAAAGCTCTAGTTTCACTTTTTATAATTGTTTGGCCTAAAATAAGGCAATAAAATATGGTTTGGACAAATCCACCCACTCATTGCTAAGTGGTTAAGTATTTCCTACACTCTAATATTATGAAGAGATTTCAAACCACACGTATTTATCCTATATATGTACATATTTTCTCAATACTATTCCACTAGAAATCAATGCAACTCTTTGTATTTTAACACTTGACAATATGTAACTTCAACCTCACATTAGTTTTAATAATTATCTTTTAGGACTATTCCTTTGATGATTTTTTATATTTGGTTACTTTTGGATAATGCCTCAAGGGTGTGAAAATATATTCCTTAGAGTGAAAGTGGTTCTCAATGTAATTTACAAATAGTGACAAAGTGAATAAAACATTAGGATTGTCTTGTATATGTAGATGACTTATTAGAATTTACTCCCATAATCTACATCTAAAATTTGCATAGGCAAACCCAAGGGAGAGATTTTAATTTTAAAATTATATTTTGGAAGCTCTGGGACACTTCTAATTAAGGAGAAAAATATAGTAAATAATTTCATCATACTATTTTCATCATTGTCTAGAGAAGGAAAAATAGTGATCTAGTATATGATGATAATCTACTCAAGATTATATATTATTTTGATTCATATTAGGGAGAGTTCTCATATTAATGATATAAAATTAGGTAGGACCAAATAATAAATAGGTAGACATATAGGGGAGAATGTGAGAAAAAATAAAATGTGTATGCACAAATCATTTATGTAAAAGATAGGTCAAATAGATGTTTATAAATGTCTACTAACAAATTTAGGTTTCTATAGTAATCTCTTTATGACCATGTATTTTATCTCAAATTTATAAATTCTCTACTTATTTGGCATCCCCTTTGGGTTTTTGGTAAGATTGCATACTTCATATGTGGTAGTGGTTGTAACTAATGGATTTTGTAGGTTGTTTAGTGCTTGATAATGTTTAGATACTAAAATTAAATATTTATATCATCTAAATATTTTACATTTGATAAATACCAATAAGGGATTTATTATTTAGTTTTGGACCTTCCTATTGTTAAAATTCTCACATTACCATCTCACTGTGTCTAAAGTATTGCCTTATAATTTAAACTTTATCATTACAATGACCCAAATCACCTATATACTAAAAAAATATCAAAACTTGATATATATCATTCACTATCAATTACATGTGTGTGTGTGTGTGTGTGTGTGTGTGTGTGTGTGTGTGTGTGTGTGTGTGTGTGTGTGTGTGTGTGTGTGTGTGTGTGTGTGTGTGCCTATTTTCTAGCCTTTTGGGCACTACTAGCCACAAAAAGGTACTAACATCAATGCTAGTGTCTAAATCCTTATTTAGTGTCTAGTACTCAAAATTCATCCAAATTGTAAATTATTAGAAATCTATGGGTCAACATATTTGTCTTATTGAAGCCTACCATGAGATATTTCCAAAAGGTGTGGTATAAATATAAATCTAATCCTTTTTCATTAATCATCTATCAAATACCAAGAAAACACCTACCAGGGCTCATTAACAAATCACACAATTGAGTTATTCTACCCATTCATCCCTGTGTATTTATCAGTCATAGGATAAGTCATACAAAAGTTCTAAAACATATAAAGAGCATCCCATGAGTGGTATTTATCAAGTTAAAATAAAGATCATTGCATGAATATACATAGATCATATTACACCATTAGTCACACACACTCCCATAATATGGGATAAATACCTATGTCTAAGGCCCTCCTTGAAGTATTGGATATGTAGGGATAACTCATTGATAGATAAGTTTTTAAGGTAAACTCAACATGATGAACCCACTAACCCAATTTCGGAAAACACATCCCAATTGTGAATAAGGGTGAAGATTTATGGTTTGATTCCTATGTAGATGTATACAACCTATGTTTTAGATAATAATACACAACATAAAGGAAAAATAAAACCTAAAACAGGTTAGTCACATCACAATCCAATGCATATTTTGTACTAGATAATATCATCATAAAATAGATAGTAGTGTCAATGATAGAGTCCCAAGGCTATAGTAGTGTCTACTAATTTGGAAACATCATATCTGGAGTCTAATGACTATCTTTGAATCTTGATCCTATAAACTTATCCTTATGTACAAATTAGATCCTTGACATTATAAATCCATCTAAGTATCATTTCTCCTTGGTATTTAAATCCATAAAACATCTTCAAAATTTGGTACTTTCTATTTTTAGCACATCTCATTATTTTAATTTATAATATTTATTTATCTGAGTTTAAAATTAATTAGACTATAGAATAGTTTTATTCATCCTTGTGTATATGTTATTATATCCACTTAAACCTTAATAACATATTTTCTAAAAAGGGTTGAAAATTTGGTGAACATGACATGAATATCAATAATGAGAGTTGTTAGGTTGTGGAGCTAAAAGCTTCACAAGATGCAAATGGAGGAGGTTGCTGAGTGTTACAGTAATCGACATCGGTTTGATCAATCGACGTTGATCATATCTAATGTCAGAGCAACCGACATCGGTCTGATCAACTGACGTCGGTCATCTTCAGTGTTCTCAGTAACCAACATCGGTTAGGAGTCATCCAACATCGGTCAAACAAGAACCGACATTGGTAGCCTATGTGTGCATGCATTTGCATGCGTTTCCAGAATTGGTCTAATTTTAGATGGATAGTCAGTTTACATGTAAAAGACTAATTTTAGTCTTGAGTCTGCATTTCTAATTATTGTAATTAGGGAGTCTAATTATTATTTATATGGGATATATTTAAGAGACCCATGGGGTTGTATTGTAAAGTGTAAGTGAAGGATCAGAGAAGGGATCCTCAGGGTGAAGGATCAGAAGGACTTGCAAAGGCAAGGATAAGGGTTCTTCCAAGGTGTGTAAGATCAGGTTGATCTGTAGGGTGTGCAAGATCAAGAAGGAGATCTACATGGTAAGTAAGATCGGTTGATTTGTAGGTTGTTTTAAGATCAAAGAGATCTACTTGGAGTACTTTGAGTACTTGATGGTATGTAAAGGTAGGCAAAGCAACCATTGAGTTGATTGTCACATGTGGACTGGCAGATAGGCAAAGCAACCATTGAGTTGATTGTTATTGACTGGTGGAGGGTACAACTCTATGTTTGAGTTGTGACCATAATTGAGAGAGAGAGAACTCTTGAGAGAATTAATATACACCCAAGAGGTGTGGGAAGAGTGTGATTTATTCATTGTATTCTAGAAGAGTGTTAATATAAGTTTTCATTGTTTCTTGTATCTCATGTGCTTTGCTGATTCTAAATTCTAGTTACATATTACTTCTGGTTTAATTCCATATTTAATTGCTTATACAAAGGAAATCAATTGTGCTCTAAGCATCAGATCCTAACAAGTGGTATCAGAGCGAGGTTCATCAGAGCTTGGTTCACTAAAACCTTGGTTTCGAAGTGTGATAAGTGTTTGTTGATTATAGGTCACTCATAGGGGTTTCAGTTTGAGTGGGAGTAAAGCAATGGTAGAAGAAAGTATACTAAGAATGGAGAAATTTAATGGCAAGAATTATCAATTATGGAGGATGCAGATAGAGGATTATCTATATCAAAAAGATCTGTACTTACCATTGGGTGGGAGCAAGCCCACATGTATGCAAGATGAAGAATGGAAGGTTCTTGATAGAAAGGCTCTAGGAGCTATAAGGCTGACCTTGGCAGCTTCTATGGTTTCCAACTTATCTCAGGCAAAGACAATGGTAGAGTTAATGGAATCCTTGGCAAATTTATATGAAAAACCCTCAGGTTTGAATAAGGTATTTCTTATGAAGCAATTATTTAATTTACAAATGCTGGAAGGTGGATCGGTATATAGTCATCTTAGGGATTTCCATGGTTTGGTAAAATAGTTAAATTTAGTCAATATAGTTTTTGATGATGAAATTAAGGCTCTCTTAATCTTATGCTCTTTACCTAAAAGTTGGGATAGCTTGGTAATGGCAGTTAGTAATACTGCGTTCTGCTTTAAATATCTTGAAAGTTGATGATGCTGTTAGTGTAATCTTGAATGAAGAAATTCGTAGGAAAAGCATAGGTGAGATATCAGGTAATGCTTTAAGTGTTGAAAGTAGGGAAAAGTAAAGAGAGAAGGTTGAGCAAGGGAAATCAAGGTCAGAGATAGGCAGTGGATCCAAATCCAGGTATGGTAGTATTATCTGCTGGATTTGTGGAAAGAAAGGACATGCAAAGAAAGATTGTTGGTTGGTAGAAGATCAACATGAAGAAGCAAATGTTACAGGTATTGTTGCACAGGATGATCTTATAGTCTCTTTGGATAGTCAGGCATAATCATGGGTTTTAGATTCTGGTGCTTCTTTTCATGCAATCCCAAATAGAGAAATTTTTCATGAGTATGTCTATGGAGACTTTCGAAAGATTTATTTAGGGGATGGTAAGTCTTTTCAAATGGTTGGCAAAGGGAAAGTGTAGCTAAGATTGCAGAATGGCAACACATGGGTGTTGAAAGATGTCATGCATGTACCCATATTGAAGAGGAATTTGATTTCTATAGGAAAGTTGGGCAATGAGGGATACACAGTAACTCTTATAACAGAATCTTGGAAAGTTTCCAAGGGTGCACTTGTTTTAGCAAGAGGTAAGAAAGTAGGTACTCTTTATCTATCTACTTGTATTACTGATTCTCCTTCTGGTTTATCTACTTTAGATGTAGATGTGAAGATGTGGCTCTCTAGGCTTGGTCACATGAGTAAGAAGGGAATGGATGTTCTTAATTCAAATGGTAAGAGTTCAGATTTGAAAAGTAGAGACTGAGATTTTTGTGAGCATGGTATCTTTGGGAAACAAGTGAAAGTGAGGTTTCTCACAACTGGGTCAACAAAGAAGAAGCACAAGTTGGAGCTTGTTCACACAGGTGTGTGGAGACCAGCTCAGGGAGCTTCTATTGGAGGACCACAGTGGTATGTTTTTAATGCTACAAGAAAGGATTGGGTTTATTGTAGAAAGAGGAAATTTGATGTTTTTGACACATTGAAGAATAGGAAAGCCTTGGTTTTCAAGGGGAAGATGATGGACAAAGATTATCTCAAGGGGTTGAATAATTTTGAGTAAGGTAGTGTTGATTTGGATAAGGTTATGATCCAAAATGAGCTCGTAGGTAAAAATCATCACTCATAAGAAAATATAGTTATCGACATCGATTAGGTGAGAACTAACGTCAAATAGGTAGGTACCAACGTTAGTCATGTGTAGACCAGAGTCAGTGGTGTCAGGTAGGTAGATATTGGTGTCAGTCATATAACTGACGTCAGTAACTAGGTGGACACCAACATCGGTCAAGGAACCAGTGTCGGTAATTAGGTGGAATTGACATCGATCGGGTGTAGACTAGGGTCGGCCAGTGGTGACCGAGATCAGTCACTGTCAGAATGGATTTTGGGTAGATAACAAGCTGTCAAGGAGTCTCAAACACCCATATGGAGGACTAAAAGGGTAAGTAAGCCTCAAATTCATTATTCACCTTCTTTACACTACTTTTTTCTCACTGATGGTCAAGAATCAAGAAGTTTTAAAAGGGTGGAGCAGGTAGAATCTAGGAAACAGTGGGATCATGGCATGAATGAGGAAATTGATTCCTTGGGAAAGAATCAAATGGGAGATTTGGTAGAGTTTCCAGCCAAAATGAAAGCACTGAAAGATGAATGGATTTATAGGTTAAATGAAGGAGAGAATGGACACATGAGATAGAATGCTAGGTTACATGGTCTTGAGCAAGCTGCAGGACAATGGTGTTTAAGGTTTGACAGGTGTATGACAAAGCATGGCTTTAGTCAATGTCAATGTGACCATTGTGTTTACTTTACCAAGTTGGATAATATTAGCTATATTATCTTGTTACTGTATGTGGATGACATGCTTGTTGTAGGGTCACACATACAGGGAGTTACTGAGCTAAAGGTAAAATTAGTTCAGAGGATTGCCATGAAGGATTTAGAAGCAACAAATAAATTCTTTAGCATGAGTATTTCTATAGATAGGGAAAGTCATAGGTTGATGTTGTCTCAGGAAGATTATGTGAATAAGGTAGTGGAGAGGTTTAATATACAGGATGCAGAATCGGTTAGCACACCTATGGATGGACAGTTCACAGAACAATGTCCCAAATCACATGATCAGGTTGAGTACATGTGTACTAGACTTGATATTACCCAAGTAGTGGGAGTTATCAGCAAGTTTGTGGATAATTTAGGAAAGAAGCACTAGAAAGTAGTTCAGTGGATTCTTAGGTATCTGAGAGGGACCAGTAGTAGGTATTTATGCTATGCAGGGTCAAGCACTTCTCTACATGGGTATGTAGATGCGGATATGGTAGGTTACTTGGATGACAGGAGAAGCACCATAGGATATGTGTTCACTATTGGTGGAATGGAGGTTAGCTAGATATCAGAGATGCAGAAGGTTGTTGCAGTCACAGAGGATAGCAAGGAAATGATATGGATGACACGGTTCATGGAAGAGTTGGGAAAGGAAAAAGAGAGTTGCAAATTGTACAGTGATAGTCAAAGAGTAATTCATTTTGTAAAGGATTCAGCCTTTCATTCAAGAACTAGATAAATATAGCTTATGTACCACTTCATTAGATAGGTATTAGAGGATGGTGAGTCGAATTTGGAAAAGATCCATATGGATAGGAACCTTGCAGGTATGTTAACAAAGCTGGGAATAAAGGAGAAGAGGGATACAAGCTAGGAAACAAAATTAGAGGATGTACAGGTATAGGTATAGGTGCAACTATTTATCTCCAAGTGGGAGATTGTTAGGTTATGGAGCTAAAAGCTTCATAAGATGTAAATAGAGGAGGTTGTTGAGTGTTATAGTAACCGACATCACTCTAATCAACCAACGTTAGTCATATCCAGTGTCAGAGTAACTGACATCGGTCTGATCAATTGACGTCAGTCATCTTCAGTGTTCTTAGTAATTGACATCGATCAGACAAGAACTGACTTTGGCAGCCTGTGTGTGCATGTGTTTGCATGCATTTCTATAACTAGTCTAATTTTTGATGGACAATCAGTTTGCATATAAAAGACTAATTTTAGTCTTGAGTCTACATTTCTAATTATTGTAATTAGGGAGTCTAATTATTGTTTGTATGGGATATATTTAAGAGACCCATGGGGTTGTATTGTAAAGTGTAAGTGAAGGATCAGAGAAGGGATCCTCAGGGTGAAGGATCAGAAGGACTTGCAAAGGCAAGGACAAGGGTTCTTCCAAGGTGTGTAAGATCAGGTTGATCTATAGGTTGTGCAAGATCAAGAAGGAGATCTACATGGTAAGTAAGATCAGTTAATTTGCAGGTTGTTGCAATATCAGAGAGATTTACTTGGAATAATTTGAGTACTTGATGGTATGTAAAGGTAGGCAAATTAACCATTGAGTTGATTGTCACATGTGGACTGGCAGATAGGCAAAGTAACCATTGAGTTGATTGTTACTGACTGGTGGAGGGCACAACTCTGTTTTTGAGTTGTGATCATAATTGAGAGAGAGAGAGAGATAACTCTTGAGAGAATTACTGTACACCTAAGAAGTGTGGGAAGAGTGTGATTTCTTCATTGTATTCTAGAAGAGTGTTAATACAAGTTTTCATTGTTTCTTGTATCTCATGTGCTTTGCTGATTCTGAATTCTAGTTACATATTACTTCTGGTTTAATTCCATGTTTAGTTACTTATACAAAGGAAATCAATTGTGCTCTAAGCAGTGGATCCTAACAGTTGTGATCTCACATGTAACTCTATTTTGTCTTATAAAACATGTAGACACCTAAAGCTAACCACCAATGACTTCATACTAGACTTCAAATTAATTCTTACCAACCATTTCAAATTAAGCCTAATAATCACTAAAGATCTCAAATTTTATTATGCATCATTCATCAAATCTCATAATCATGTTATAACATCTCTAATTATGGTATTATATCATAAACAATAATAGCCTCTCATAGATTCATCTCCAAGCAACTTGAAACATCATAACATGAAATTTGGCCTATAGACCTATTAAATGGGGCACATGGATATAAAATCAATTCTTTAAATTTCTAAAATCCTAATCATAATTAATTAAAATGTAAAACCAAATCAAATTCCTAATTGAATTATCCATAACCAATTAATAAAAGTCTAAAAAATGTAATTCAAAAATTGAGAATATCTTAGGTTTTCATAATTACCTTTTGTGAGTTATCAAGCCTTTGTAAATATCTAAAAATATTCACCCATGTCTATTCATTGAAAATCATGAGATTTTGACACATTTTAACTCTAATAGGGTTAATTAACTCACTTAGGTTAGGTTTGAACCCATTCCATGTTTAAAATACACTCTAACTCATCTTGAGTTGGGGTTAGTTTCTAAACCTATAAATACAAGCATTTGCCTCTTAATTTGGAGAGCTTAGATAGCGTAAAGTTATAATGTTGCTTTTATGGAAATATTTAAATCTATAGTGTTATAATGCCAAAATCATAAGGCAAAGCCAACATCAAGATAACCATAAGCCATGGTACCAATGAGAGAAGGAGATAGCCAAGCTCCAATGCTAAAGACTCTTTGAGCACAAGCCTAACAAGCCACATGAAAAATCATTTACATCATTCAAGGAAGGTAAGGACCTTGTTATTTACATTTTAGTTTTTTATTTCATTTGTTTTTGTTTATTATGTTCCCCCTATGATCTAGGCTAGATATGTTAGCATGTTAGTGTGTTCATTTCATTTTTTTATATTCTAACACAATACTAACCTCCTCTTTACATCAAATTCCTATGAATATAGTAGTTCTATACACAAAAAATGTGGGGATAATCAACTAGGTCACAACAAGTTCTAAAATCTGATAAATGGCTATGCAAATGAAAATAGTAACGGCAAGATGATACAACAATACATGGTAAAAGGTGTTATTCCTAATTTACCCATAGGCAATTATAATTATGAAACATGTCATAGGTCTATGGTAATAATTTTCCCATATGTGGTTATAATTAGTAATGCAAGGTGGACTATCGATTTACCCATAGGCCATTATAATCAATAACACCAGTCAAATGTAAATGAAAGATAACTTGCTAGAACAACTATCACACTACTTTCATAAACTATCATTTTAACATGGAAATGTAAAAACTACTAAAAATATGTCAAGATCCCCTAATTGAAGGTGAAATAAGAAATAAAAGAACCAAAATCAAAATAGGCTTGTGTAAGATGGCTAAAAATAGGCTTTTGTCTATATAGAGATAACATGGTAAAATAGTATATGGTATGGTATTATTTAAGATGATAATGGTATGAAGATTGGGTAAAATGGTAATAGGGTTGCCCCCAAGTGATAAAGAAAATGGTAGGGTATGGAACAATGGCAAGGGAATGGTGAATGAAAGGTAAGGTAAATGGAAAATGACAACATTAAGGTTATGGTTTTTGTCCTAGGTATGATTTTTTATTTTGTTGTTCTTGCAAATGTGGAGATACACATCTTGATAAAAAAATGATACAACTAGAATAATAAATCATGTAAATTTATACCCCACACCTGTTCTGAATAGTTTCTCTATTAAAAACCTATTGCATATTTCGATGTAAATGATGTTTTTGTGATATTTATTGGTCATTGATTCTATTTATTTCAAACATTGAGACAAGGTATCTTTTTAGCCTCTGTAAAGCAAAGTCCATCTGAGGATGGTAAATATGGATAAATTTTGGATGATATTTTTGATTTGGTGATGTATAGGTGGATGATAATGGAATGTATAATTATTAGGAAACAAATGAAGACTGGCATTTTCAGGCACACACAATGTTTTTGATTCTAGATTTGACATAACTTTGGTTGTGGTGGTGATGAAGACTTTTGAATATGATCTTGATAAGACCACCATAATTTTATATTTTTTAGGCCTCAGAGTAGCTACTATATAATTATATTGTAGATTAGAATCTATATTTATCTCATCTTTGATAATGTCTTCATCAAGTAGGTAGGAACTATTATGCTCAGCTATTAGTGCCTCAATAAAGTTTTTACCAATGGAGTTGTCTTGATTGTCCCATATTTCCTTTGATAAGGTTTCACTAAGGAACATTGACTTTTGAATTTTATTATCTTCTTGTTCCTTTGAAAAGGTTTCACTAGAAGATGTTGAGTTTGAACTTTGATTGTCCCCTATCACCTCTAAAAAGTTTCACTAGGAGATTATTCTTCTTCTTCATGAATTTGGTCTTGACATCCATAATGTTTTTCAACTAATATTCACCATGCATGTAATTGAACAAGGTATGATTATATTTGTCTTAATCAACAGTTGTGGGATATGGAATGTAAATATAGTGGCTATGTTGGTTGGTGGTAATGGCATGTGAAACAATAATGGGATGGGAAGAGGCTACATAATCCTCATAGAATATACTAGGATAACTTGTGTCAAATTTTAAGTAATGATCCTAGAAAATAATATAAGGATCATAAATGTATTTAAATTAATCTGCAAGTCATGCATAACCAATATTATAACATTTATGAATTTATTTTGATTCTAAAGTTAATTCTGACTTAAGGGACTCTGAATCCAATGTTGAGACTGACATTGGTTTTGATTCTGATGTTAAATCTAGTGTCAATTCAATACTATAACCTAACTTTAATTCTAATTCTTCATCTAGTGTGGGGGTTGCTATAATTATGTCTTTTTGAATGTTTGGTATCGGACAAATAATGACCTATGATGGAATAATAGGCTCCATAGAAATTGGTTTGTCAAAGTGAGATTCCTTAATGATAGGAAAAAGGTCAAAATATAACTCTTTATAGACTATATTTTCAAGGGGAGGCTCTTGAAAAATAGGAATACGGTTGATATAATTATTTTCCTAAAGGTGGTTATAATCATTAAGAAGTGACTCAACAAAGATTGGCTTGCCAGAATGAGATTCCTCAACAATAGATATAGGATCAAGATTTCATTTATCATAGGTTGACTTATCACAAACAGTTGGTTTAACAAAACATAGTTTCTTGGTTGGTTCTCTTGTCCTTGGTTTACAAGTAGTTTTAAAATACTAGTTTTGAATATTTCTTAATCCTCAAATGATTGGCTCAGTTGGAAAGGATGGTAAATATGGATAAATTTTGGATCATATTTTTGATTTGGTGATGTATAGGTGGATGATAATGGAATGTATAACTGTTAGGAAACAAATGAAGACTGGCATTTTCAGGCACACACAATGTTTTTGATTCTAGATTTGACATAACTTTGGTTGTGGTGGTGATGAAGACTTTTGAATATGATCTTGATAAGACCACCATAATTTTATATTTTTTAGGCCTCAGAGTAGCTACTATATGATTATATTGTAGATTAGAATCTATATTTATCTCATCTTTGATAATGTCTTCATCAAGTAGGTAGGAACTATTATGCTCAGCTATTAGTGCCTCAATGAAGTTTTTACCAATGGAGTTGTCTTGATTGTCCCATATTTCCTTTGATAAGGTTTCACTAAGGAACATTGAATTTTGAATTTTATTATCTTCTTGTTCCTTTGAAAAGGTTTCACTAGAAGATGTTGAGTTTGAACTTTGATTGTCCCCTATCACCTCTAAAAAGTTTCACTAGGAGATTATTCTTCTTCTTCATGAATTTGGTCTTGACATCCATAATGTTTTTCAACTAATATTCACCATGAATGTAATTGAACAAGGTATGATTATATTTTTCTTAATCAACAGTTGTGGGATATGGAATGTAAATATAGTGGCTATGTTGGTTGGTGGTAATGGCCTGTGAAACAATAATGGGATGGGAAGAGGCTACATAATCCTCATAGAATATACTAGGATAACATGTGTCAAATTTTAAGTAATGATCCTCAAAAATAATATAAGGATCATAAATGTATTTAAATTAATCTAAAAGTCATGCATAACCAATATTATAACATTTATGAATTTATTTTGATTCTAAAGTTAATTCTGACTTAAGGGACTCTAAATCCAATGTTGAGACTGACATTGGTTTTGATTCTGATGTTAAATCTTGTGTTAATTCAATACTATAACCTAACTTTAATTCTAATTCTTCATCTAGTGTGGGGGTTGCTATAATTATGTCTTTTTGAATGTTGGTATCGGACAAATAATGACCTATGATGGAATAATAGGCTCCATAGAAATTGGTTTGTCAAAGTGAGATTCCTTAATGATAGGAAAAAGGTCAAAATATAACTCTTTATAGACTATATTTTCAAGGGGATGATCTTGAAAAATAGGAATATGGTTGATATAATTATTTTCCTAAAGGTGGTTATAATCATTAAGAAGTGACTCAGCAAAGATTGGCTTGCCAGAATGAGATTCCTCAACAATAGATATAGGATCAAGAGTTCATTTATCATAGGTTGACTTATCACAAATGGTTGGTTTAACAAAACATAGTTGCTTGGTTGGTTCTCTTGTCCTTGGTTTACAAGTAGTTTTAAAATACTAGTTTTGAATATTTCTTAATCCTCAAATGATTGGCTCAGTTGGAGAGGTTTTGATTGGCTTGGTCTTGGCTGGATGATTGGTAGGGGTTTTCTAAAGTGGGGAATGGTTAGAAATAGATAAATAATAACCAATGGTTGGATAATGAGAGGTCATTATAGATCTTGATTTATCACATAAGTTAAAGGATGAGGTCTTAGAATGGCAATGGCAGGGCATCATGGAACTTGGTTGATCACACAAGCCAAAGTATAAGGTCTTAGAATAGAAATGGTAAGGCATTGTGGATATTGATTTCTCACACAATCCAAAGGATGAGATCTTGGAATGGTAATAGTAAGGCATTATGGATCTTGATTTCTTACACAAGCCAAAATATGATGTCCTAGAATAGAAATGGTGGGGCATTATGGAGCTTGATTACTTACACAAGCCAAAGGATGAGGTCTTAGAATGAAAATGGTATGGAATTTTGGATCTTGGCTATTAACACAAGCCAAAAGATGAGGTTTTTAAATATAAATGGTAGGGAATTGTATATCTTTATTGCTCACACAAGCCAAAGGATGAGGTCTTAAAATAGTAATGGTAGGGCATCGTAGAGCTCGGTTGCTCACACAATCCAAAGGATGAGGTTCTAGTATGGTAATGGTATTCCTTGGATGCAATGGAGCTTTGTATATCATACAATCCAAGGGTAGGTTAATGGTATAGGTGGGGGATCAATTACCATGATCATTGATATGGTGAATATCATATGTCTATCATCCAAAAAAAGGTACCACCAAACACTATTCTTGAGGATCTTGACTTTGTTCCCCAGATTGAGGATTTTATGGAGGATAAGAATCCATCTCAAAAACCACTTCTTCACCATATTGGTCATGTCAGTCAATTTATATGACTATTATATCATATCTTGGATTGTACCTATTTCAACCATAAGTGTAATGAGACATATCCATGTCTATGATAAACATTTCACAAAAAGGCCTAGAAATCTATAAACTCTTAAAAACAATGTCGAAAGGAAAAAAGGTTAAAACTTGGTCTAACTTGGTCTAGGTGAGCTATATCTCCAAAATGTTCTATGTTTAAAATTTGGTATAAAAAATTCTAACGTCAAATGTCTCACACACAAAAGGTCAAGTCGCTGAATAAAAATTAGCATGCCAAAATCTAGGGACAAAGTGTTCCAATAGGTCTAATCTAGGAAGACAAAATTTGCTAGGTATTTTAGCCAAATGTGGCATCAAAATCTAAGCTATAATGAGGCATGTGTTGGTAATTTTGGCCAAAGTCAAAGTCTAGACTTTAAACAAAGATGATATTTAATATGACAAACTTGGAACACTTTGGCATAAACTAGACATACAAAATTTAAACATGAACTCAGTCAGTTGGTATAAGTCATAAGGAAAAAGTAATATGGAGAGATAGGTTGTTTAATCCTAAATAAAATAAAAAAAAATGATGAAAAATAGGTTGCTTTGAATAAATAATCTAGACAAAATTAAATGGCATGTTGGTACTATGAAAATATCCAAGAAATAGTTTTCAAATTTGGGTAATGAATTAACCTAAGTTGCATAACCTAAAAGAGAAAGATAGATGTCTAAGCCCCAATTAAGCAAGGCATAAATAAAAATAAATCAATGTTTGAATTTGAACTTGGTAAGGTTAATTAGAAACTCAACTTAAGAAACTAGGCATCTTCAAACAAACAACAAACTTTGACAAAATGGAACAACATAACAACACAAGACAAAGATTCAAAAGACATACATGGCATTGGTTTTTAAAAATGGCATTTGGTACAAGGTAAATAAGTCTATGAAACAAATTTAAGTAGTGTAAGAGTGTTATCACTCTCTAAATATGTAATAATGGTTTGTTTCAAGACTCAAAGGCATAAAATTGAAATGATTTGGGTAGTGTAATGTTTCCTATTTCAATCAAATGACACACACGAACAAGTTTGGAAAATATTTTTAAGGCAAAGGTGTGTAGAAAAATGGCTAGCATAGCTCCTTCTCAAATAAAGGAGTGGAATATAAATAAAATTTGATATGTTGTGGCATAATAAATAAATCATTTTAGACTCAAAATACCAAGCAATAAAAAGATGAAATGACATAACATCTAAATTTAATGTCCTAAATCCTAAAACTAACAAAGTTGGTCAAATGGGGTTGACTAAAACTATAGTTTTTGAATGTATAAATTGGTCCCAAGCATGGCTAATGCTAGAGATGCATCATGTCAATTGAGTTCATACCGGTTAACTTACTATGCAAGGGTCTTTTTCTTTACATAGAGATTCCATTTATGGAGTGCTTACTAGAATCTTCTAGTTAACCAGACCTGACTCAAGTTTTCATTATGAAAGGAAAGGTTAGCCACTCAATCCCTTGGCTCTCACAATATGTGTACCCTAATTTATATACCCCACCATGGAGCAAGGTTGAAACACTATCAGAAGATGAAGCTCCAGGTCAATGCTTCCTTAAATAACTTATGAAGAAGTGATGAACTCCCTTGGACAAGCCTAATTGCATGAAAATAAAACTAAGTGGAAAGACATTAGAGGTTGCATTTAGATCACCTAGACCATGCAGTTTTTTGGAAGAGTTTAGACAACATTCTTTCCATGCCTTGGACTAGGCACAAATTACAAGTGAAAAGGTGCTTTTGGTCACTCATGTTCCCTATAGGGGATGGGGGGAGAGCATACAAACATTCTTCATTTTGAAAAAAACAAACAAATAAGTTCAAACAATCATGGCATAAAATAAATGTTTTTGAAAGCATGAACTAAGAGATTTAAATTTAAATTTAAGGAACCAAAAATGAAATGTGTTATGAAGTTTGTGTCCCCTTTGGCATTAATTGAAACTTTGAAAAACATCTAAGGCATAAAAAATGAACTATGTTCTTTTTAAACACCAAAAGATGAAGTTAGAAAGATTAAAACACATTCAAATGAAGTTACTTGGCCCTTTGGCTTAATTTCAAAAGTTTGAAATAACTTTGATAACACAAGATAAGCAAAAACATCCATGTTCATTATAAACACTTAAACCCAAATGTTTAATATTTATCTTAATTCATTTTAAACACCCAAAATGAAATGTTCATTAGTCTAAAATTGTAAATTCATGCTCTATTCTTGATTTAGACCTACAAGGGTTAGAGAGTTTCCCCTTGTTTTGAATCACTTTCAATGATGATGAAACAATATTTCAAAACATAGCTCTCAGATTTCCTATTTTAAAAACATAGAAACTGATATCAGTCAACTATGATCAATGCCAATTACTATAGAACCAATGCTAGTTGGTAATAACTAATATTGGTTGATAAGGACTGAAAATGGTTGCTTCTGAACCTGAAGTAAAAAACCAAAATGAGATTAAAAAAAATGTTAATTAGCTCAAAGTTAGATAAAAACTCCTCAAAACCCACAACACAGTGATTAGATAGAGAATATGAAAGTCAATGAAACCAATAAATAATGATAAAGAATGTTAAAAAGATTCAAAATGTGAGTTTTATAAATCATGTTTTCCCCTATAACCTGATTGATGACAGTCACCTATAATCAAGCTTATTTAGGTAGAACTAAAGACAGTTATGCCTGATCAATGTTAGTCTTTGTGTAGATCTGAGTTAGCACAAAAATTAAAAATATGGAAAAAACAAAGGTAAAACTACAATTTTAAAGATACTCAAACATTCAGTCAAATATTTATGAGTTACATCTTGGTCTTCTTGATATGTGGGGTGCTTAGTGTCCCACCAGGAATTCCATTTATGATCATATGAATTTGATGTAGAGAGGAGGTTATTATTATGTTGAACATAAAACAATGAAATGAAAACACTAACATGTTAACATATCTAGCCTAGATCATAGGGGGAGCATAATAAACAAAAAAAATGAAAAACACAACTAAAATGTAAAGAAAAATAAGATCCTTACCTTATTTGAATGCTCTAAATTATTTTTTGTGTGGCTTTCTCAGCTTGTGATCAAAGAGTCTTTGGTAATTGAGCTTGTCTATCTCCTTAGCACCATGGCTTGTGACTAGTTTGATGTTGGATTTGGCTTATGATTTTAACATTATAACACTATAGATTTCAATATTTCTATAAAACCAACATTATAAATTTAATCTATCCAAAATCTCCAAATGAATAGGTAAATGCTTATATTTATAGGCTTAGAAACTAACCCCAACTCAAGGTGAGTGAGTGTAGTTTAAACATGGAATGGGTTGAAACCTAACCTAGGTGAGTTAATTAACTCAAGTAGAGTTACTTAACTCAAATAGAATTAAAATATGTAAAAGTCTCATGATTTTCAATGAATATCCATGGGTGATATATTTTTAGATATTTGCAAAGGCTTGAAAACTCACAAAATGTAATTATGAAAACCTAGGATATTTTCAATTTTTGAATTTCCTTTTTAAAAAAATTATTAATTAATTATGGATAATTCAACTAGGCATTTAATTTGGTATTATATTTTAATTAATTTTTATTAGGATTTTATCAATTTAAATATTTTATTTTATGTCCATGTGCCCCATTTAATATGTCTATAGGCCAAATTGCATGTTATGATGTTGTAGGTTGCTTGAAGATGAATCTATGAGAGGTTATTGTTGATTATGGTAGGATACCCCAATTAGGGATGTCTCAACATGATTATAAGCTTTTATGAATGATACAAAATCAAATTTGGGACTTCAAATTGATTCTTACCAACCATTGTGAAATAAACATAATAATTACTAAACCTCCAAAATTTGCTTGTGCATCATTCATCAAATCTTGGAATCATGTTGAGACATCCCTAGTTGGGGTATCCTATTGTAAGTAATAATAGCCTCTCATGGATTCATCTCCAAGTAAATTTTGAAATCATAACATGCAATTTTGTCTATATACCTATTAAATGGGGCACATGGACATAAAATCAAATCTTGAAATTGTTAAAATCTTAATCAAAATTTATTAAAATGCAAAACCAAATTAAATTCCTAGTTGAATTAACCATAATTAATTAATTAAATTATAAAAAATGAAATTCAAAAATCAAGAATATCCTAGGTTTTCATAATTACCTTTTATGAGTTGTCAAGCCTTTACAAATATCTAAAAATATCTCACCCATGCATATCCATTGTAAATCATGAGATTTTGACACCTTTTAACTCTACTAGGGTTAATTAACTCACTTAGGTTATGTTTGAACCCATTTCATGTTTAAACTAAAATCTAACTCACCTTGAGTTGGGGTTAGGTTTTAAACCTATAAATACAAGCATCTGCCTCTTTATTTGGAGAGATTGGATAGAGTAAAGTTATAATGCTAATTTTATAGAAATATTGAAATCTATAGTGTTATAATGCCAAAATCATAAGCCAAAGCCAACATCAAGCCAACCACAAGCCATGTTGCCAAGGAGAGAAGGAGATAGCCAAGATCCATTACCAAAGACTCTTTGAGCACAAGTTGAGAAAACCACATGATAAATTATTTGGAGAATTCAATGAAGGTAAAGATCTTGTTGTTCTTTACATTTTAGTTGTGTTTTTCATTTGTTTTTGTTTATTATGCTCCCCATATGATCTAGGTTAGATATGTTAGCATGTTAGTGATCTAATTTCATTTCTTTATGTTATAACACAATACTAACCTCCTCTTTACATCAAATTCCTATGATCATAGAACATATCACATTATGTGCATAATATAGTCAATAAGTAAAACCCTAGTTATTTTTCCCTTGGCCTCATGTGACTCAGTAAAAAGGGTTTAGTACATGTATTTATACCACACCTTAGAAAAATATCTCATGGAGGGTTCAATAAGATAAATATGACAACCCATAATTTTCTAATAATTTTAAATTTAGATGAATTTTTAGTGCTTGACACTAAATAAATATCTAGATAATAGCATTGATGTTAGTGTCCCTTTGTGGCTAGTAGTGTCTAAAAGGCTAGAAAATAGGTACAGGTATATAACTGATAGTGAAGGATATATATCAATTTTTAAGCTTTATTTAGTGTATATATGGTTTATATCATCATAATAATAAGGGTTATACTATAGTATAATCATTTAGGCATAGTGAGATGGTGAATGCAAGTATTTTAGAAATAGGAAGGTCTAAAATAGAAGGGTATAATCCTAAATGTATTTGTGAAATATCCAAGATTGAGATGCTATAAATATTCAATTTTAGTATCTACATTTGCCCCTTTTAATATATTAATTAATAAGAATGAAATTGTTAAGTTAAAGTAAATAAATGTGCACCTGGGTGTGTGACAGACACCTTACATTTTCTTGAGCCTACTTTGAGTTTTTTCCTAGTGTATGACATATTATAAATCAACACATATGATTTTAAATTTTAAATAATCTAAATTATTGAAAATAAAGTTTGTAAGGAATGAGTACACATGTGTGTTGTTGTATCCATGTTTTACTTTTAAGTTTGTTTTAGTAAAGATGTTCATTATGAAGTATTGGAGATGAGATAAACTCAGACCTAAACCTTAGATATTTCAATAGGGAGACTAGAAATTAGCATTCCCCTAATATGGTTTAAGGATGAGTTATGTCATGGACATTGAGATCACTAAATGTCAATAACAAAACTCAATTGTGAATATGTAATCTAGTGAGGGTGAGTGATTTAATAAATGCATATTATAAATCTAATGAGGTTGGGTGATTTAATAAATCCAACGTATAGATATGGTGAGGTTTAATGATTTAATAAATTAAAAATATATATAGAAACAATTAATATAGATAGTAAATTTCTAATAATTTTACTTCCTAGTGTTAACATAATAGTACTTCCTAGTGTAAATGGTGTTTCTTGATGATAATAATCTAGAGATATCATTTGTAGATTTTGAAATTTTGGGTGAAATGACATATGCACCTCTAATATGTCACAAACTAAAGTATGTGTTACAAAAATCTAAAATCTTGGTTTCAAATCCATGAATTTTTTTTGTGATTCATAGGATTCTTACCCAAGTCTATATCTAAATCATGTAACTATACTTAAGATTGTGCAAGTGTGGAAATCATGCCTTTATGGAAAACCCCCACTAAAATATAGATATATTGATAATAGAGTAAATGTGAAGGTAATGTATTTATAACATGTCCCCACTAAAATGACTAAAAAATATCAAGGAAAAGTGAGCTCCAAGAAAATTGAATTGAGGATTAGTGTACAAGTTGAAGCATTTAGGTTTTGATGGAGCATGAAGTGGTAGGTAATAGTGAGGGGGACCCCAGTGGGTTATAAGTGAAGCTTTTGGAGAGATTTAAAAGTGAACTTTCTTCACATAAACCCTTGGTAAATTAATGCATCTCTCTAAATGGTAAGAATAATAAGGTTCAGTTCTTTATCAAAGATTCTTAGGTGGGGAATAATCTATAACCATTAACCTTCTCTAACCATTTGGAAAGCCCCAATAAAATTTATTAGGTTAATAAGATAAAAGTAAATGTTGGTGAATATATGGAAGTTTTTTTAGGTATATATCTTCCCATTTCAAAATATGCAAGAGTTTTTCATATTATAGTTTCAGATGAATTGAAAAACGTGGCATCCTTATGGTGCTCTTCTTGTTTGATGTGTAAATGTCTTGGGTTGCAACCTAATATATAATGTTTTAGGTCCTGGTCTAGGATCCATTGAAATCTAAGAGATTCATTAGATATATATACTCTTAGAAATGATTTTTTCCTGATAAAATGTACCAATGATCAATAAAGTACACATATTTAAGTAGGTGGGCCTTTATTTATGGGCAAATCTGGTCTTTAAAAAAATGGAAAACAAGGTTTGATCCCAAACAAGAATATATTCATAATATGCCCATTTAGGTGAGGCTTCATGGGATTCCTCTTGAATTTTTAGATGAAAATTTGTTCATCAGTATAGAAAAAACATCTGGCAATCTTATTGGCTTTGATTCTGTTACAAAATCAAGAACTTGCATGGTGCATGCATGTTTCTATGTGAATGCAAGAATGGATCAAGATTTTCCCCATTTTTATTATTAATTCATCAAGTTGGGAAAGGATTCAAAATTTTTATTATGAACATTCATTACTAAAATGTGAAGGATGCATTAAATTGGGACATATGACAAGAAATTGCCCCTCCTTTATAAAAAAAGGTAATGCTTTTATTTTTAAAAATGATCAAATTACATGGCTGAGGAAATCAAATATTGATTCAAAAGAGATTATAATGATGTCTCATCCTCTTTCAGACACATTTCCATCTTAATAAAAACATTCCAAATTCTATGGGGATCCAAGATGCTTCTACATCAGGCAATATGTTATCTTCAAAAAAACTATTTACAAGGGATATTATCAATTTCTTTAGTGGATAATAAGGTAGTATAAATATATTTTAAAGAAGTGTTTCAAGGAAAATAAAATACTCATTTAACAAGTAAAAGTCTAGAAAAAAGGCAACACAGAGTCAATTAGATGGATGAGGAGATTATAATGTTTCAAAATATTGAAAATGCTTCTACTCATTCTACTTCATCAGTGGTTTGCAATATTTTCCAATGTTTAGAAAATTTGGAGGAAGGTAAAATTGGAGATGTTTCCCTGACAAATTTTTCACTAGTAAAATAATCTATTTTCATCTCATCCTAGGACAAATCAAGGCTGAATGAAGAAATGGATAATAAGGAGTTTTCTAATAAGATATATTTAGATTATACATCACCAAGTTTTAAATTAGATTATGCTAGAGAAGAGAAGGCTATTATATTTTAGATGGATATAAGAAGCAAGTAGATATAGGTATACATAATAAAAAATGAAGATATTCATCATCTAGAAAAAGAAAGAGTAAAATTGAGAATGAGATAGCCAATGGTTATAAATCAATTCTAAAGCTCAAATTGAGCAAAGAATCCATTAGACAATGGAATAAATAGGAAAAATGAAGGTTATGTCTTGGAATATTATGGGTATAAACTATTATATAAAATATAGGTTTTTTAGATATATGAGGATCGCTAATCAAACAACTATTCTTGTTATTCGGGAAATTAAAATGGCTAGTAATGTTTTGTAGGTAACAAAACATCAGCTTTTTAAGAAAGCTTTGTTTGCTAGTGTTAGATCAAATGGAGAATCAGGATGTATTGCTACCTTTTGGGATGCTAAAAGAGTTAAAGGTGAAATCCTTTTTGAAAATAGAAACCATCTAGCTATTTTATTTATTGAACTTTCACAAGATATCTTCTAGATTCTTTCAAATATTTATGCACCTAACATAATTGTTGGTAGGAGAAGATTATGGTTGAAATTGGTGTCTTTAAAAAATGCTTTTATATATTTTAAATGGATTCTTATGGGTGATTTAAACACCTCATTTTGTGTTGGATAAAATAAAATAGGTGTCCAATACTTATCTGATAGTATGGAGGATTTGGATGAGTTAATTATTATAAATGGGTTGTTTTATATTGAACTCAAAGGTTCTCATTTCACCTAGTCAAATAAAAGGATTTATAAGAATATTATTTAGACAATATTGGATCAAGATCTTATTTCTGTTAATTAGTTTAGCATTAAAGACTTTTTTTAATCTTTTCTCCCTAGGATTGGATTGGATCATAATCCGTTGGTGCTAAATATTATTAATAGTTTCAAAACTCATAAGACTCCATTCACATTTGAGTATATGTGGTTTTCTCACCTAGAACTACCAATAAGAATAAATCAATGGTGGAATGTGCAAGCATTTGGTAAAACTATGTTTAAGTTTTCTTAAAAATTAAAAAATGTCAAAATTAAAATCCATGTTTGGAATCATTAGGTTTTTGGAAATATCTTTCACCAAAAATATTATATTAAATTTTATTTGACTTCTCTTGAATATTGTATTAATTCCCAAGGCCTTAGCAAACATTTAATTTATAATGATCATAAACTAGAGTTAGATTATCATTTCATTCTAGATCAAGAAGAATCTTTCTGGAGACAAATATCAAGAGCTACTTGGATAAATGAGGGAGATCATAATACAATTTTTATTTTCAACCACACTCCATAATAGAATTAATAACATAATTAATAAAATATTTGATGAGGTTGGCTCTTTTCATACTAATCCAATGGTAATTAAAGAGAAAGTAGTGAGTTACTTCAAAGATGTTTTTGCTTCCAACTTTGTGCCTGACAAGGAATTGACCAAAAAATTTATTCAACATGTCCCAACTCTTATTAATGATGAGGATAATGTCAATTTATTGAAATATGTAACAAAATAAGAAATATAGGTAGTAGTATTCTCAATGAATAAAGATAAAGCATCAGGACCAGATGGATTTCTTATGTCTTTTTATCAACAATACTAGGGTATTATTAAGAAGGATTTATAGGTAGCAGTGGATGAATTTTTTTCCTTTGCAAAACTTATTAGATAAATTAATAGTACTTTTATTTCTCTTATTCCTAAGAAGACAGGGGCCTCATAATTCAATGAGTTTAGACCAATCAACATGTGTAGTTCAGTTTAAAACATCTTTACAAAAATTTTAGTTTCAAGGATTAAGCCACTTTTAAATAAAATTATTTCTTTTAATCAAGGAGGATATGTTTCTAGAAGATAGATATAGGATGGTATAATTTTTTCATGAAATAGTACATTTCATGGTAGAAAGTAAATAAGCAAGTATGATTTTTAAAATTGATATGGCCAAAGCATATGATAGAGTAGACTGGAGTTTCTTATATTTTGTTCTAAAGAAATTTGGTTTTCATAAACATATTATAAGGTTAATATATAGTTGCATTTAAATTTCAATGTTTTCTATTATTATTAATGGAGACGAGGATATTTTGTCTCCATTATTATTCATTTTAATGGTAGATTCTTTATGTAGAAACCTTCTAAATGCACTTGAACATATTAGTTTGAAGGGTTTTAAACCAACCTCAAGGCCTCTTCCTCCTCTTCACCATTAATTTGTTGACAACATGATCATTTTGGATTTGAATTTGTTAAGGGAGGATAAGTAAATTAAGTTAATTCTAGATAGTTATACATTTGTCTCAAAAAAATTGATAAACTACTCCAAAAGTGACTTATTTTTTTATCAACATGTTGGTTCCCCATCAAATAAATATTGATCATATTCTAAATTATTAGATCAAGGATATTCCCTTAGTGTATTTAGATATGCCTCTATTTAAGGGGAAAGTGAAATCTGAATTTTGGTACCCTCTAATTGAAAGGCTTTAAAGGAAGCTTTTGGGTTGGAAAGGGGCTATACTTTCTCAAGCAGACAAAGTGTTGCACATAAAAATTGTTTTACAAAGTCTCCTATCTAAATAATGTCTCTATTTAAATTTCCAAAAGGTTTAAAAGAAAAAATTGATAAAATTCAAAAAAGTTTCATATGTATGGGAGTGAAGGACATTCATAAATTCCCTCTGGTGGCTTGGGAAAACATATGCCTTCTAAAATCCTTTAGAGGGCTGGGTATTAGAAATATTTCCTCTATAAACAAGGCATTACTTTAAAAGCTTTGTTGGAAACTTCTTAGACAACCTTCTCCTTGGGCCAACATTTTTTTATACTAAATATCTTGGCTAAAATTCTCCTTTATCCTTCCTTACTGATCTTATTATCAAAGGTTCCACAATTTGGAATTTCTTTTCCAAGAATAGCGATACTTTACTAAAAGGTTGTAAGTAGAAGTTAGGTAATGGTCATAACATTATATTTTAAAAGGATCCTTGGATTCAAAACCATTAACTGGAGAATATTATTCCTTTGCATTAAGTTTCTCCTTCAATTTCTTTTGCATTTGGGGAAATGGTGGTGAATTATATACAAGTTTGTAATGGTAAAAAAGGGTGGAAACATTTCACCCTTGATAATGTTGATGTTGCTTTAGCAACTATTGTTTTTTATCTTAATTTTATTCTCAAGGGTAAGTATATTAAAAATATATAGAGGAGGGATGAATTAATTTGTAATGATTCATCAAATGGAATATATCATGTTAACTATGGATATTTGACACTTCAAAATTTGACAGATAGGGGAAATCCTTTGGGTAAGATTTGGAATAAAAATGTAATTCCAAAAATCAACATCTTTCATTGGTTGAGTGTCCAAAATATAATTCTTACATTGGATAATGTAAGTAAAAGAGGTCTTCAAATGGTAAATAGGTGTGTCCTATGTGAGAATACTTTGGAACCTATTAATCATATCTTCTTTGACTATATATTCTCTTTCCACATTTGGGGTTATCTAATTCAAAGATTTAAAGTTTATTCGGTCCTTCCTTCATCTCAAATAGAGGTTTGGTAGGCTTGGTATTATCCCTTTATTAATTAATAACTCAAAGATATTTGGAATTTAGATTTACCTCATTTTCTATGGAAAATTTGGAAGGAATGTGATAACAAAATTTTTAGGGATAAGAAAAGGACATTCATCAGAGTATCTAACAAAATATTTTCCCTTTTATCTAAAAATTTCAAAAATATAAGATGGGGAAAAAGGGATATTTTCTTTCTATTTGAGGAAATAATTACTAAATAATGGAAGCTTAACCTTGACAACATTCCTTTGATGGATCCCAATATTCCTTGAGAAAATTGGTAAGATGATTGTCTCCTAAACCAAGTTGGGTAAAACTCAATTTTTATGGGTCTTCTAAAGGAAACCCTGGGCTTTTAGGAGGTGGAGGAGTTATTAAATACTATTATGGGGATCTTATTTCATCTTGTGAAGGAAGCATGAGATTCCACTCTAATCATTTATTAGAAGCTTTAGCAACCTTATGGGGGGTATAGGTGGATCTTGAGTTGGGTTACTAATACATTTGTGTTGAGGGAGACTCTCTTAATATGATTAATTATATAAATAAGAAGAATTTGGTTACTTGGGCTGTATCACATACAATAGATGAAATTACTCAAATAATCAAAGGGTTTGAAAAGGTCATCTTCCAACACACATATAAAGATGACAATATGCTTGTTGATTCATTTGATAATAGAGGGGTATAAATAAAGGAATCCAAAGTTTGGAATAAATTGGAGATTCATTCCAATCATATAAATAATATTATTAGTAAGGAAAAAAGAAATTCATTTTTGTAGGGTTTAGATCTTGGATAAGCTATGGCACATAAGAATAAGTTTTCAAATGTGTGTTTTCATTATGTTGAGTCTTATTAACATTCATAATCATATCCACAAATGGTATTATTTTCCTCATCATTACATAGTCAGCTAATTTAGTTATCATGTGAAGAATATTACTAATAGAGAATTCATTAAGTTTGGAGTTAATCCAAGTATGGGTTTAGGTAAGGTTACGAATTGGTATTCAGTCATGGGAGGAGAGTTAAACCATGTGGAACCAATGAATGTGGATCACATAATAAATAAGTTATAGGTATGGAAAAAAAATCATATAGGTTTTAGAGAGTTAATAATGATGTCATGATGATGTCATAGAGGTACCCTAGTAAGTGGATAAAGTGCCTTGATAGTCTAAGTGAAAATGATAAAGTGTGTACTATGTTTATCCTAGTATGCTTGAAGAAGGCTTGGTTGATATTATATTTTGGCTTGGTTATAGATGTTCATGATGAGCATGGTGATTTGAGCATGAGCAAAGGGTCTTATCAAAAGTCAAAAATACTTTGAATGCTTTTTGGATGAGTGGATATCATATGGTTGATCACTATTTTCATCTAGACATTTTGGGTCTAGTGGCAAATTTTTTGAGTAGGTAGTTTTTTGACATCACGATTGCCACATATGGATGAGTTAGGTGGATTTGGTCATATGGTTATGATCACATTAGTCCCTAGTTGGTTTTCAATAATTATTAGGTCATGAACCTAAGCGAAATAAAATATATGTGGGTAAAAAGTTGGGCTCTCAAGCATTTTGATAGTGTTTTATATGTTCAAATGGAGTTGAGTAAGCATGTTGATGATGTCACCATTAGTACACATAGAGGTTTCAAGAGGAAATGGTAATATGAGTTTGTTCATTATTACACCTAATTCTTATGTGCTAAATTATAGGTCATGTGTCTAAGTGAAACAAAAGATATATAGGTGTAAAGTTGGGCTTCGAAGTAACTTGACATTGTTTTCCCATAACCAAAATTGCATGAGGCAAGAAAAAATTGAGTCATCAATTTGGTGATGGCATATCTTGTATATGTGGATGTTTCAAAAAAATATGTTCATATGGGTTTGTTTAGTTTTATGCCTAATAAATTTTCACTAAATTTTAGATCATGCACTAAAGTGTGTCAAAAGATATGCACGTGTAAAGTTGGCCTTCCAATAAATTATTGACATTATTGGCTCTGTGGTAGAAAAATCTCAGCGAGAAAATGAATGGAATTATATATCTCACATGTGAGGGTTTTAAGATTAGTTTGACACATGGTTGGATTCTCCTATGTGAGGAGATCATATGGTCCAAATTTTAGAACATGTAATTGAGTGAAGCAAAAGATATGGAGGTTCAAAGTTCACCTTATAGATTAATTGCAAATGTTCCCATACTTAGTCATTTTTTAAGTTAAAGTTTGAGAAAAATCGACGAATCAAGTTGTTATAAGAAGTTAGGAAGCAATGAGATGGATCAAGTGTTCAATGTTTAACATTATGTAGAGATAAAGATAAATATTCTTTCAAGGATCAATGGTGAGTGGGTGATCATATAGATAAAGATAAATGGTGCACATTAAAGTCAAGAGGACAAAGTGATAGTTGTTTAGCATTGTTAAAGACTGAGCTATGTACAGAAGATTGATGGAGTGTGTTGAGTCAAAAAATTTAGATTACACAAGATGAAGTCAACTATTCAAGGATTAACATTTGGGCATTGGCACACTATGCATTAAAGTTCAGACAAGATCAATGGTGTATGTTTAAACTAAGCAATAAGGACATGAGATGTGAGCATAGTGTTTGAGTTTTAAATATGACCATTTGCTTTTGAAAATTTGAATTTGCAAAGGAAAAACTAATGCTTTGTATTTTGGATATATCTTTTGATCTATGAAGAATTTACTCATGGTGTAAAAAGTGAACTTGTAGAAGACTCCAAGTCACATTTGGAAATATATATTTGAATATTTTTAATTGTGTATAGTCAAAATTATGAAGTTTAAAATTTGACTATGAATTCATGTATGTACTACAAGTAACCCATGAAGGGTAATGTTGGAAATATTGTCATTGATGTCAAAGATCTAGCATTATTGGTGATAAAGGCCTCATTGAATTTAATGGTGTTTTTAATATTCGTATCTTGCCTAATGTGTGTTAATATTTATTTAATATTAATGAATATATTTTTGGTTGCATATAATTCAAAAGAGGGCCCATGGAGAAGTCAAAGAGTCATGGGGTAAAAGATGAAAGAGGAATGAGATGCATTTTATCATGAAGAGTCATCTTGAGGAATTCCAAGAGTCACCATATGAAGACAAAAGAGGTATGCCACATTTTTACATGAAGGAACACTTTGAGGGATATGAAAAGTAACCAAGATAAAGACAAAAGAGGAGAGGAAGCTTTTTCTTATGGAGGGTCACTATATTACTTTTCAAAAGCAAGGATACGAAGGGTCATGCAAGTTTGACACCATTTTCAATGAGGATTGAAGGGTCACAAAGGGTGAATTCCAAAGGTCATTTGGAAAGATATAAATAAAGGGTTGAGAATACATTTGTAATATGCAAGAAATTGCATGGTTTGTATTTGTTTTTGAAGAGATAAAAGTAAGAGATATTGTAGATTTCTATCATTTGTTGAGTAAGAAACATTGACAGATAGTTGTGTTTTATACACAAGAGGGGTTAGTGCTCTTATGGGTTGGTGTTCACAAATATTTGTATGGGGTTAGTGCTCCTATGGGTTACTACTCACAAATAGTTTTTGTGTTGGTGCTCAACAAAGGGGTTGGTGCTCCTACAAGTTGGTACTTGAAAACTTTATATTTTGAGTTGGTGCACATTCATATACTTGAGATTGTTCTTTGTGGTTTTTTCCACTTTGGGTTTCCACATAAAAATATGATCTCTCTCTCTCTCTCTCTCTCTCTCTCTGGGTGAAAATTATTATTTAAGTTTTATTACATATCTTAAATGTATGATTAAGTGGTTAAAGAAATGAAATCAGATTAAGTAAAAATATATATAGTATACTAATTCACCCCCCTCTCAGTATATTTTATGTTTAACATTGAATAAAATCCATGGTACACAGATTAAATTTTCTCCAAGACCTTAAATTTGATTAACTATTTGATTAACCCACAAGAAACAACCTAAAAAATCTAGGTTGGTACAGATAGATTTGCATTTATGAAATAAAGAAAATCCATGGTTCATTGATAGTGGATGTTCAAGGAAAATGATAGGAGACAAGATCAATTCCATACCTTGAAGAAGATCAATGGTGGCATAGTGAAATTTGGAGACAATACTACTACTAGAATTGCTGGAAAAGGTACACTAAGTTTGGATAATGGTAGAACTAAAATTGAAAATGTTTTATATGTAGGTCTTAAGAATAATATTTTGAGTGTAAGTCAAATGTGTGATCAGGGGTACAAACTAAAGTTTTATGTAGAAGGTTTTGAAATTAGAATAAAAGATTCAGATGTGTTGGTTGTAGATGCTTAGAGTACAGGCAATAATTTGTATATGTTATTAGACATCAAAGGTCAAAGATGTTGTTTGAGTCAGATTGAAGAAAGTTGGTTATGACATAGGAGAATGGGGCACATAAATTTTGACAATTTTGTCAGCATTAGCAAGAAGCAAGTAGTCAAAAATATTCCAAAGATTAAAAAGCCATCTAACATGCTTTGTGAACCCTGTCAGCATGAGAAGAAAGCTAGAAGGTGGTTCAAAACAAAAGAGTACTCAACTACTTAGATGTTAGAGCTTGTTCACACTGATCTATGTAGATCTATGAGAACTCAAAGTACTCAAGGTGAGAAATATTTCATGTTGATTATTTATGGTTTTTCACATATGACTTGGGTAATGTTTTTGAAGAAAAAATTAGAAGCTTTCAGACATTTACAAGCATTCAAAGCATTAGTTGAGAATGAAACTAGTTTGAAGATTAAGTGTCTAAGATCAGATCGAGGAAGATAATTCATGTCAGATCAATTTATTGAGTTTTGTGAAGACCATAAAATAAAGAGACATTATTCAGTAGTCAAAACTCCATAGCAAAATCAAGTTGCTAAATATAAAAATAGAATAGTTCAAGAGATGGTGAGGACAATGCTAAATGAATAAAAGATAGCATATAAATATTAGAGAGAGGTAGTTTCTATAGGATCGCATATTCAAAATAGAGAATTATTGAGAGTCAATAGTGATAAGACTCCTTATAGTCTATGGAAAGATAAATGAGTAACAATTGATTATTTTAAAGTTTTTGGTAGAAGATGCTTCATAAAGAGAACTAATGAAAAACTTTGTAAATTTGAATCTAGAGAAGATGAAGGTATATTTCTTGGTTATTCTTGAAAAACTAAAGCTTATAAATGTTATAACAAAAGAACCAAGAGAATTGTTGAAATTGCAAGTGTCAAGATAGAAGAAGATGGAACATAAAGAATCAATGATCCAATAGACATTCCTAAAATCATTGAAGAAGAAGTTTTTAAATAATTAGATGAAGATGAGAAGGAGAAAAGGACACAAAAACTCCATCCAAATATGTTCAGATAAATCATAATGAAAGTGACATCATCAGGGACATAAATGAAGGAATTCACACTAGAAGAATGATGGTAAGTGAATCTGAGCAAGTTAATTTTTCTTTGTTATCCAAAATTTAGCCTAGAGATTTTTCAGAAGCTAGACATGATAATCATTGGGTTAATTCTATGGATGAATAATTAAATCAAATAGAAAATAATGGTACTTGGGAATTAGTGCCTAGACCAAAAGATCGCAATGTGATAGGAAAAAAATGGGTTTATAGAAATAAGTTGAATGAAAATAGAGAATTGACTAGAAATAAAGAAATATTAGTATGTAAAGGATATGCTCAGATTGAGGGAATAGATTTTGAAGAAAATTTTGCACTAGTATTAAGGTTAGAGGCTATTAAAAAATTTATTACATATGTAGTGTTTAAAAATTTCAAATTGTTTCAGATGGATGTCAAATCTGCCTTCCTGAATGGGAATTTAGAAGAAGTCTACATTAAATAGCTTGAGGGATTTATTATCTCAAATATTAGTAGGCATGTATGCAGATTGAAGAGATCATTGTATGGATTAAAATAAGCTACCAGAGCTTGGTATGCAAGACTTGATAAGTACCTATAAGATCAGGGTTTCAAGAGAGGATTTGCTTATAGTAATCTCTACATAACAACAAAAGGTGAGAATTAATTGATTGTTGTTGTATATGTTGATGATATCATTTTTTGAGAAAATATTGAAAAGATGATAAAATAATTTTTTGATAATATGCAAAAATAATTTGAGATGTATATGCTTGGAGAATTGTCATTTTTCCTAGGATTGCAAATATTTCAATCAAATAAAGGAATTTTTATATCTCAAAGTAAATATGCCAAGGAAATGTTGAAGAAATTTGGTTTTGAGGATTGTGCACCAGTTGGCACACCAATGTGTATAGGAAATAAGGTGAGCAAGGATGAAGATTCACTTATTATGGATCAATCTTTGTATATATCTATGATTGGTAGTCTTTTATATTTAACAACATCAAGGCTAGACATCATGCATGAAGTAGGTATGGTTGCAAGATATCAATCATCTCCAAAAGATAGTCATGTTTAGTTAGTGAAGAGAATATTTAGATATATCAAGGGGACATTGGATTATAGATTATGGTATCCCATAGGTAGAGATTTCACTTTGGTTGCTTATACAGATTCAGATTAGGCAGGGTGCTTGGATGATAGAAAGAGTACAAGTGGATGAGCTTTCTTCCTTAATGATAGCTTAGTATCATGGCTAAGTAAGAAGAAAAATTTAGTATCATTTTCTATAGTTGAAGAAAAATATATTGTAGTAGTATTGTTTTGTATTCAAGTGTTTTGGATGAAATAAGCTTTGGAAGATATCAAGATAAAGTATGATGAACCAATTTCTATTTTTTGTGATAACACAAGTGATGAAAATATTTTGAATAATACAGTGATGCATTCAAGAAAAAAACATATTCCCATTAAATATCACTTTTTGAGAGAGTATGTTGTAGATCAATAGGTTAAAATGGAGTATATCAGTACTGCAGAGCATATTGTAAATATTTTCACAAAGGCACTATCAAAAGACACAGTTGAGCATCTGTGAGAGAAGGTAGGAGTAATTTCTTTTACTTCTTACCACTAAGGTTTAGCATTATTTAAGGGGGAGCTAAGTGTTAGCTCCAAGTAGGCCCTTTACCATTGATTCCAAAGTGGGAGAATAATAGGTATAGGTACAGGTGCAGAAATAAGTACAGGGAATAGGTGTTGGTTACTATAGTAAAGGTAAGTTAATGTGTGTATTTAAAATGGTAGTATGTGGAGGTTTTAGGATGTGGTAGTTTTAGTTTGAGGTTGCCATCAATGACAAAATGGGATATTATTGTAAATATTGTCTTTGATGTCAAAGATCTAGGATTATTGGTGATAAAGGCCCCATTGTGTTTAATAGTGTTCTTAATATTCATAATGCATGTTAATATTTATTTAATATTAATGAATATATTTTTGGTTACATATATGTCAAAAGAAGACCCATGGAGAAGTCAAAGAGTCATGGGGTAAAGGATGAAAGAGGAATGGGATGTATTTTCTCATTAAGAGTCATCTTGAGGAATTCCAAGAGTCACCATGTGAAGACAAAAGAGGTATGGCACATTTTTCCCTGAAGGGACACTTTGATAAATATGAAAAGTCACCAAGATAAATACAAAAGAGAAAAGGATGCTTTTTCTTATGAAGGGTCACTATATGACTTTTCAAAAGTAAGGATAAGAAGGGCCATGCAAGTTTAACACCATTTTCCATAAGGATTGAAGGGTCACAAAGGGTGAATGCCAAAGGTCATTTAGAAAGCTATAAATAAAGGGTTGAGAAGCCATTTGTAATATGCGAGAAAGTGCATGGTTTGTATTTGTTTTTAAAGAGATAAGAGTAGGAGATATTGTAGAGTTATATCATTTGTTGAGTAAGCAACATTGAGAGATGGTTATCGGCCATGGAGGGTTGAGGGAAGAGGGAGCACAGCTACAAAAATGGCCATGCTAAAACCCTTACCTTCACAGCTGCAGACTTAGGTGACTAGATCCCAGATGCAAAGGGATCCTTGGTGCTATGCGTGGTGTGAATATGTGAATCTTTTATTACGTGGCTCATTATTTTGCTTTGGTATGTGAAGAAAATAGTGATCAGAAGGAGGAAACTTTGTTCCCCTTTGTTTGGAATGTCAAAAATCTATGCATGGAGAGGATGTGGCCACTGAGATATTAGACCAGCCTGCGTGGAGAGGTTTTGGCCAAGGGGAGTGCCTTGTATGGCTCCCCATGGCGGCATCTGATGAGATGATAGCAGATCGGGTGGGGCCCTATTTCTGCTAAAACCCTAGGTTCAAAATTTAAAGATGATGTATTTTAGGGTTGGAGACCAGAATAGATTACTTGCCATTGCCTTCTGTCTGAGGGGTTACAGCTCATGCAGATGTGCTTCCAGACATCTTTGATGAAATTTTTATAGCCATGATGGCGAATCCTCTGGGTTTAGTAGAGGGAGAGATTGGGTAGATGACTGGGTGGATGGTTAGGGGTGATGGCGGTGCTAGTTTTGGGGTTTGTCTCTTTGTTTGTTTGGTTGGGGTTGGGTCTAGGGGCTGTAATTTGCGTGGTTCCCTCAAACCCTTCCTCATTCATACATGGTTTTTGTATAGTGAGATCTTTTTTAGCGTGGTATTTTTAAGGTTACAGGGCTTTGTAAAACTTGGTTTCTTATTTCAAGTCATAGAGCCTAGTTTTTTTGTTTAGGTTTCAGGTCCTTGAAAAACATGGGGAGCTTATATTGGTTTATTTTGTTGGTTTCAGGTCCCTGTAAAACTTGGTTTTGTTACTATTTTTTAGTGGGTTTGCCTATTCTAGCAGTTTCTAATGATTTATCTTTCATGATCTGTAAAGGGTTTTGGGGGCCCTCCAAAACCTATTTTTATCTTAATCTAAAACATTGAGAGATGGTTGTGTTTTATACACGAGAGGGGTTGGTGCTCTTTCAGGTTGGTGCTCATAAATATTTTTAAGGGACTGGTGATCTTGTGGGTTAGTGCTCACAAATAGTTATTTTGTTGGTGTTTGGAAAAGGGGTTGGTGCTCCTATAATTTGGTGCTTTCAAAATTTGTATTTTGAGTTGGTGCTCATTCATATACTTGAGATTATTCTTCATGGTTTTTCCCACTCTAGGTTTCCACATAAAAATATGCTCTCTCTCTCTCTCATCTCTCTCTCCTCTCTCTCTCTCTCTCTCTCTCTCTCTCTCTCTCTCTCCTCCTCTCTCTCTCTCTCTCTCTCTCTCTCTCTCTCTCTCTCTCTCTCTCTCTCTCTCTCATGTGGTGTAAATTATTATTTTAGTTTTATTTCATATCTTGAATTTATGACTAAGTGGTTAAAGAAAAGAAATCAAATTAAGTAAAAAGATATATAATATACTGATTCACCCCCCTCTCAATATATTTTGTGCTTGACATGGTAATTGATCTTTTATTAATGCTATTTTGATGATTAATGATGAATTAGCTATTGGATCATGTTTTAGACTCCATAAAGATGATTATGTTCATTATGAAGGTTTGACTAATCATATGTAGTATGAATAATAGTTAAAAAGGTGACTGTGTATTCATTCTTGGTTATTATGTGCATAGAAAGTGTTTAAGCTAATTGTGCTTAAAAAGAAGGGTAATGTGATGGTTTTTGGAACTTAAGGAGGTCCTATAGATAATGTTTAATAGGTCCATGCATTTTTAAAGTGTTCTTATATTTCTTATTTTGATTGGAGAAGTGTTAAAGAGTTGAATGGGTCTCCATAGGACCTAAAAGTGACTTAGGCCTATTTGAAAGTATGTTATGCTTAAGTGTGACCCATTAAATATGACTTAAGTGTGAATGCATGTATTATGGATGACAAGGAAATATTATGGACTTGATAGTCATGATATCACTATATATAGTGAAACCAAATATGATGGTTTCCAAACTTGTGAGTAGATGATCAATATGAGGGTTTGTGTGAATATGGATCCAAGTAAGGAAGAGATCCTTTAAAAGATAAGGTGTAAGTCAATGAGGACTAGTAGAGAGAAAAGAGGATTAGACATACTTATTTAAGTAAGGTAATGAAGGTGATCACATAGGTTATTGGACCTAATAAGCCTAGAAGAGGAAAAATGAGTGATTATGCTCAAGAGACTATTCAAGAGAGTGTGTATGGTGAGTGAAGGAAAGGTGAAGGTTGTGTGTGACATGTAGATGGGTTGAAGGGAAGAGTAGGTTTATGATGTTGTGTATGAGTTTTAGGTCATATTTCATATGTCATAACAGTGCTCTTATAGGTTTGAAGATTGAGTGTGATTGAAGGAGATGTAGAATGCCCAATTGATGAATTGATGAGTAGAGTAAATTGAGGAATATGTGTATGACCTATAGGTCATATTTTTGATGTCTAAATAGTGCTCTTGTATATTGAGGATATGTGAAGAGGTCTAAGTGTGCATTTGAAGATATTTTGATTGAAGAAGGAGAGAGAGATTGTGGCATGCCTATGTGAAAAGCATGTATGAGATAGAGAGGGAGTTTATGAAGGGCTTGGATAAATAGAGATCCATCATTAGGGGTTGAATACATTAGTTATAAGGTGGAGGTGTTCAAAGGAGGGTATAAAATACTTGATATTCCTTAGGGGCTATTACTCCTTGTAAAACATGTGTTTCACTAAAGGCCTTTGGTTAAGAGGATATGATCAATTTTATTGGTCTAAAGGAGTTAAATAGTCTCTTGTTTATAATTTATAATAAGATAGTAGTACATGTGTTGCAAGCTTGAGAGTAGGTTTTATTACCCATGAGGGTTTCCTATGAGAACTATGTGTTATGTGTTTGATCTTGTGTATGCATTGAATTAATGAGCTCTCTTGTTAATGTTGCTTAATAAATTTGATATATGCTTATTGTTTAATAGTTTGAAAGGATTAGAATTGAATTAGAAATATCTGGGCTCACTAATTCACCCCCCTCTCAATGATTGTGCCTCTAACAATTGGTATTAGATCCGGTCTTTTCGAGGAAGCTTTATAGCTTGAAGGAGATCCTTAGTTGTTATAAAGATAGCTAAATATTTGAAGAAAGAAAATAAATAGTGGAAGGCTATGATTAAGGTAATTGAAGAGCAGATATGTACTTTGAAGAAAGATGCCAAAGAGGATGATAATGTTATCAATGATCTCAAGTTTTAGCTAGTAGATGACAAGACAAGTTTATGTTCAAAAGAAAAAGACATCATGTTTGATAAAGAAACTTTCCATAATAGTAGGGAATATGACAATAAGAAAGAATAAGTTGATCTAGAAGCTAAGCTCATGAGTGTTCTTTGTGAACTAAAAGAGTAGAAGAATATGAATCATAAAATGAGGAATATTATCAAAGGTCTTGAAACACAAGTTAGTTCTCTTGAGGTAAGTTTGTTAGGAATATCTAAGAAAGAAGAAAAAAAGTATCAAGAACAGTTCAAGTTTATTGAAGTGTAAGCATATAGATTGAAAGACATGGCCAACAAGGCCAAAGAGGATGAAGATAAGATTAGTATTCTTTAGGATCAATTAAGGAATACAAATGCAAATCTGAAATCAAGAGAATATGAGTACACTTAGCTAAATATTGAGATGGGGTACTTGAAAAGTCAGCATGAGCTTGTTATAGTCAAGTTGGATAAACTTGAAAAGAAGCATGATATGCTTGAATTGTCAAGGAGAATACAAGTTTTGAAAGTGATACAATAAGGTCTATTAGACAAGTAAATGCTTCAAGGTATTTTATTTTATTTCATGGTCATTGTTATACATGTAATAAGTAAGGTAGAAGGAAGTCAATCAAGTATGGACATTCATGGAGCTATGATAGAAGGTGTTTTTGGCCAAAGATTGATCATAGTTCAAATTTGTTAAAAGGTACAAATGATGTTATTTATTTAAATTGTCATGATGTGGGACACTTTGCAAACCATTATACGAACAAGTTAAGACAATCTAAGCTTCCATCAAGGAGTATGGTTTGCTACAATTGTGAACAGAGAGGTCACATTGCTAGATTATACAAGAAAAGGCCATTAAGTCAAAATATATTCAATTAGGATCCAAGAGTGAAAGGAAAGAGGCAAGTTAGCTCATGGAAACCAAAGGTGGTAAGTAGGAATTATGATGAGACTATAAGTCCAAGTAATTTATTTTCTAAGGTGGAAAATACCATAGTAGGTAAAGAATGCCAAGGACTCTCATTGTCTGCTCATGTTGAGAATGGAGAGACCAAGCTTAAGGAGAAGACCAAGGTATTGGTTGAGACAAGTTATGAGATGTGTATGGATCCAAGTGAACATCTTGTTATTTTTGAATAAGTTTTATTCAAAAAACATAAATTACAAAACCTATTAATGAGGTTCATAACTACAAGGTTGATTCCTCAAATGAAAATGTATCTCAAGATTCCATAGTTGCTCCATATGTTGTCAATTTATCTTAGAAGAGGAGAGTGATATAGAAAAGGAACCAGTTCTCATAGTTTAGAATAAGAAGAAGAAGAACACGAGAAAGAAGTCTTATAGATATAAGAGGATTTCATTGGTTACTAAGGATATGTGGGCCACTCCTAGCTTCATTTTGTTTTAGTGAATTATAGTGTAAATGATGTCTCTATCTATGCTTCTTAAGAGACTCCTTTCAAGTAGAAATGAAAGTTTTAAAGTGGTGATTTTTAGATGTTCCTATAAGGCTATAGATGGGTGTTTTTAGTTGGATCAGGTATGTACAAGTGGAAGAGATGTGGTAATGTTAGAGTGATGTCATAACTATATATGGTCAGTCTATAGGGTTAGATTAAAGGTTTTCAAGTGGGACAAGAAGATTTGTGTTTTATCAAGATGATATTTTTATATATAAAGGTCAGTTGACCTTATTCTAGCATGCTCCAAGTGGTTTTGTGGTCTAAAGGTATGTTGAAGTTAAATTGTAATTTTTTGTTTGCTCTCAAGTTTCCTTGTCTATGCTTAAGTGTATGCAGGTCCTAAAATGGGTTATAGGATGCGTAGGCTCCCAAATATGTGTAAGCTCAACTATTTGTTTAGAAGTGTGTAATGGTTATATCTAGGTGTACAATAAATTTTAGATGTGGATGTTGACTGGAAGGTGCTATTATGGCCTTATTAATTTTTTGAGATTCTAGGGTTTTAGGTTTTACTATAAAAGTGTTTTGTATTTTATTTAAAGTCTAAGGCTTCTTAATATATTTAATGGTCCAAATGGTTTGTAAAATCAAGATTCACAAAGATTTTAAGATTTTTGGTTTTTAAGTTATTCATGTTTTTGTTAAGATGGAGGCCTAATTGGTAAGTTGGTTTTTGATGGAATTATATTTCAGAAGATGAGCTAGTTATTGAAAATTAGTGTTCTTGAGGGGTCATATGAGAGTGATGTGTGTGTGTGTGTGTGTGTGTGTGTGTGTGTGTGTGTGTGTGTGTGTGTGTGTGTGTGTGTGTGTGTGTGTGTGTGTGTGTGTGTGTGTGTGTGTGTGTGTGTGTGTGTGTGTGTGTGTGTGTATACACACACACACACACACACACACACGAACACACACACACACACACACACACACACACACACACACACACACACACACACACACACACACACACACACACACACACACACACACACACACACACACACACACACATATATAATTTTAGGTCTTGATGGTGTGTCTTCTAAAATTTATGGGATGTATAAGTTCTAGGTAGGGCTACAAGGAGACTAGACAGGCATGAGAAGAATAGATCTTTTTGTTCAAGTGTATCTAAAAGAGAAAGGCATGAGTATTTAAAGGTGATTTCTTAGGTTTTTTGAGATCATGTTTCCTATTTGGTGTGTGTCATGAAGTTCTATTGGTGGTCCTTGAGGTGGTTTGAGAGAGAAGGCTCGTAAGCATGTATGGTGGTTTTTCATGGTGTGTGAAGATCTAAAGAAGCTCAAGAGGTGAAATTACTAAAAACTATTGGGATGGGGGGTAGTACCTCTTAGATTATTCTTGGTTATTTCCAGCATATTTTAGTATTATTGTGTGTTCCTTCTTCATTGGTTGTAATGTTTGGTTGAAGAAGAGTGTTATCATGGAGAAAGAGGAAGTTGTTAAGGCAAAAAGAGGTAGGGTCAAGGCAAGGGGGAGTTTGTATCATCTTTGTAAGGTTTTTCTCTCCTATTGGTATTATTTTTAGGTCTTTAATATTAATTGGTTCCCACTTTGTCATTGTGTCAAAGGGAGAGAAAGTTCCTATTGTGGGAATACTTAAAGAGAGTGAAGGAAAGTGAGGTATGTATAGCTATATAATGTGTGTTGAAATCAATGACAAAGGAGGAGATTATTGGATAGGTTTTAATAATGTCATGATGATGTCATGGAGGTGTCCTAGTCAGTGGATAAAGTGCCTTGATAGTCTAAGTGACAATGACAAAGTATGTAATGTGCTTATCTTAGTATGCTTAAAGGAGACTTGGTTGATCTTCAATTTTGTCTTAGTTAGATATGTTAGAGATGAGTATGGTGATTTTAGCATGATAAAAGGTTCCCATTAGAAGTAAATAATGTTTTGAATTCTTGTGTGCATGAGTGGATTTCATCTGGTTGATCATTATTTTCATCTAGGCATTTTGGGCCTAGTGGCAGAAAATTTGAGTAGGTAATTTGCTACCATCACCATTTCCACGTGTGGATGATTTAAGGGGATTTGGTCATATATTTGTGATCACATGAGTCCCTAGTTGATTTTTTTAAAATCTCAGGTCATGCACCTAAGCACATTCAAATATATATGGGTGCAAATTTAGGCTCTTAGGCATTTTAATAGTATTTTCTATCTTCAAATAGAGCTAAGTAAGCATGTTTATGATGTAAAAACTCACACACATGAAGGTTTTAAGAGGAAATGGTCACATGTGCTTGTTTAATATTTTTCATAGTTCTTATGCAATAAATCTCAAGTCATACACCTAAGCACAAAAAAAGATATGTAAGTGCAAATTTAGGCTCCTAGGTAGTTTGACATTGTTTTCCCATAGCCAAATTTGCATGAGGCAAGAAAAATCTGAGTAATCTATTTGGTGATGGCATATCTTGTACATGTGGATGTTTTATAATAATATGATCATATGGGTCTATTTAATTTTATGCCTAGTATATTTTCACTAAATTTTAGATCATGCATCGAAGTGCATCAAAATATATGCATGTGCAAAGTTAGCCTTCCACACAATTATTGATATTGTTGGCTCTATGGTAGAAAAATTTGAGTGAGTAGATTAATATTTTTATATCTTTCACATGTGAAGGTTTCAAGATAAGTTTAACACATTTTTGGATTCTCTTATGTGAGGAGATCATATGGTCCAAATTTTAGAACATACATTTGAGCAAATAAAAATATATGGAGATGAAAAGTTGACCTTACAAACAAATTACAGAAGTTTCCATAGTCATTTTTTCACAAGTCAAATTTTAAGAAACATATATGGATCACATTGCTCCAATAAGTCAGGAAGTAGTGAGATGGTGACAAGTGTTCAATGTTTAACATTGTGTAGAGATAAAGATCAAGCTTCTTCTAAGGATCAATGGTGAGTGGGTGATCATATAGATAGATATAAATGGTGTGAATTAAATTAAAGAGGTCAAATTGGTAACTATTTATCATTTTTGAAGAACAAGCTACGTACATAAGATTGACAAAGTGTGTGGACTCAAAATTTCTAGATTGCATGAGTTAAGGTCAACTATTTAAGGATTAACATTTGGGCATTCAAAAACTATGCATTAATTTTTTTAAAATATTGATAGTGTGTGTTTAATCATAACAATGAGGACATGATATGTGATAATAGTGTTCAAGGTTTAACAGTGACCATTTGCTTTTGAATATTTGAATTTTCAAAGGAAAAACTAGTGCTCTATATTTTGGATATATCTTTCGATCTATGTACCATTTTCTCATGGTATAAAACTAAAACTTGTAGAGGAATATAAGGCACATATATAAATATATATTTTAATATTTTAAAGTGTGTATAGTTAAATTTATGAAGGTTCAAATTTGATTATGCGTTCACATATGCTCTGTAAGTAACCTATGAAGGGTAATTAATCTTGTATTGATGTTTTTTCGATGTTTCATGATGAATTATATATTGTATCATGTTGTATACTCCATAAGGATTATATTTTTGAATTATTAATGTTTTAACAATCTTATGTAGTATGAACACTATTTCAAAAGGTGATTATGTATTTGTTTATGGTGACTGTGTGTACAAAAAGTGTTTGAGATAATTGTGATTAAGCATAAGGGTACTATGATAGTTTTTGTCACTTAAGGATGACCTATAGGTCATGTGGAATAGGTACATGAATTTTTAAAGTGTTATTATGTTTCTTAGTTTTCTCGAAGAAGTATTAAAGAGTTGAATTAGTCTCTATAGGACCTAATAGTGACTTAGGCCTATATGAAAGTATGATGTACTTAATTTTGACCCATGTGAGATGCATTAAGGGTGAAGGCATGTATTTTGGATAACAAAGAATTTTTATAAAATTGATAATATTTATAGCTATATATATAGTGAAACCAAATATGATGGTTTCTAGACTTGTGAGTAGATGCTCAATATGAAGGTTTATGCAAATATGGAGCCAAGTAAGGGAGAGAACCTTTGAAAGAGAAGGTATAGGTTAGTGAGGAACGAAAAAGAGAAAATAGGATCATGCATGATTTTCTAAGCAAGGTAATGAAGGTGATCACATAGGTCATTGGACCAAATAATCCTAGAAGAGGTAGAATGAATGATTGTGCTCAAGAGGCTATTCAAGAGAGTGTGTATGGTGAGCAAAGGCAAGGTAAAGATTGTGTGTGCCTAGTGGATTGGTTGAAGGCTAGAGTAGGTTGATGATGGTGTGTATGTCCTATAGGTCACATTTATGATGTCATAATACTGCTATTGCAATTTTGAAGATTGAGTATGAGTAAAGGAGAGGTAGAGTGCCCAGTTGATGAATTTATGAGTAGAGTAGATTAAGGACTATGTGTATGACTTGTAGGTAATATTTTGTATGCATGAATAGTGATATTTTAGATTGAGTATATGCAAAGAGGTTTGAGTGTGTGTTTTAAGATAGTTTTAGTGAATAAGGAGAGATATTATGGCATGCCTTTGTGAGAGGCTTGATGAGATAGAGAGGGAGTTTGTGTAGGGGTTAGATAAATAGAGATCCATCATCAGGTGTTGAATATATAAGTTCTAAGGTGGAGGTTTTAAAAGGATGTTCTATAGGACTTCAACTTCCTTAGGGGTTGTTTCTCTTTGTGAAATAGGTGTTTCACTAAAGGCCTTTGGTCAAGAGGATATGGTCAAGGTTTATTGGTCTAAAGGAGTTGGTCAATATCTTGTTTGTAATTTATTAAAGGATATTAGTCCATGTGTTTTAAACGTAAGAATGAGTTTTATTCTCCATGAGGGTTTCCCATAGGAACTATGTATTATGTGTTTTATCTTGTGTATGCATGGAATAAATAATATTTCTTATTAATGTTTATTGATCAATTTGATATATGCTTATTATTTAATAGTTTGAAAGGATTGGAATTAAAATATGAATATATGTGCTCACTGATTCACCCCCCTCCCCCTCTTAGTTATTATACCTATAACAATAGGGGGTTAACAAACTTCATGGATTTGATAAGTGGATATGATACTTATCTTTCTCAATAATTTATTAAAAACTAGGGAGATCGAGTGGTCAAGATCCAAAACATCTGTATTGAAATAATTAAGGAGTTGATTTCAAGGGTTACTAGGCTTCAAATTGAAGAAAAAAATACATAAAATTAACTATGAATCTTGAGTATGAAAAGGAAAAAATTCTTATAGGGGATGAAAAGATCATAGTTTTCCAAGGAGGATTCAAGAGATAGGACTTTCATGTTTCATTCGATGATGTGGAGGAGAAAATAATAAGGTATGTAACTCTAGATGGTAGATATAAAGTAGTGCATTAATACCATCTTATTTTCTTGAATTATATGTAGCATAAAATTCCTATGAGTATTAGTTTATATATCTTGCAATCCTTGGAACTTCAGTCAAGAAAATCCAAATGGATAAGATAACATAGTCTTTACACCATGTAGTAAATTTCCTCATATATAAGTTTTTCTAAGCTCAAAACCCTAGTCCATAGTATTTGATTACTAAAAATAAAAATTCAACCCTCAATATCTCTATCTCTATACCTCCTAAATATATTATAATAAGTATATTCAAACCAAAACCTAAGAAGACTGAAGATATTAGCAGGGCAAAAAAAAGAAAGAGGGTTCTTTTAGTGGACATATGTTACAGGATTTAGATGCAGTATTTGATCTTAAGGAGATGCAAAAGGATAATGGCATTGAATAAAATACTTAAAATGATATTTACCAGCTTAATGTCAAATAAAATATGTAATTTAATACTCACTTATCTTGAAATAGGAAGGTGTAAATATGAATACTATAGGTAACAAAGGGAAGGATGACTATATGCGAGTTCAAACAGGGGATCCTCATTATAAAATTTAGGTAGGCTTTGATTTGAATTAATTTAGGGATGTTGCTAAGAATCAAAACAAATTAGAGATTTTGGAGGATTAGGTAAACTTTCATAATGACTTTCTTCATTGGTTTATGAAGGATCATTGAAGATTGAAATAGGAGGTAAATAACTTTAAGAAAGATGGACAATATTGCACATGGGAGAGGGATGTTGAAATGGCTTCTCAGATTGAGATTATGACTAATAGAGTTAATAAGCTAGAGATAGAGAATAGATAAATTAAAGATAAACTTAATATTTTGGTTAGCTTCAGTAAAGTTATAATGAATAATTCAATGCAGAGCATGAAATGACTATCTATGACTTTTAATAATGCTAATACTAGTGAGAATGACCCTAGGCCTAGGAAAAAGATTAAAGGAGTGAATACTGTGTCTGAAAAGAAAAAATGGTAGGTGGGTTGGAAAAAAACTTCTAAATCATGACACTAGAATGGACAATAGATTATGAGGAATGGAAGAAAAGTCATATCTAAATTTATTTATTATGTAATGTAAGTTGTGTATCATCTATTTTTTTGATGTGCCTTTGTTGTATCTCTCTAGTGAACTTGTATGTTATTCCTATATTTATTAATATTTTTGTTTATGTTACTGGCCATTGAGGTGGTTTTTTGTACAGGTAGGTTCCCCCAAAACCCCACTTTTACCTATAATAAAAACATGTCCCCACTAGAATATATAAATAGTGTAAATGTGGAGGTCATGCCTTTTTTACATGACCCCACTAATATGCCCCCCACTTTTGAGGTGAGGTAAATATAATTTGGTAGGTACCTTACCTCAAAATGATAAGGTAACTAGATAATCTATGAATGAATAATGTAGCATATATGAATAACATGTATAATAAAATATATCAATTAATCTCATAGTATGTGATCACATCAATCCCTAATATGCATGATATGTATCATGGTAATGTCTAGGAAGTATCAATATAATATTATATAGAAATTAAGCACACATAAAAGAGCACTCAATGTAATGCAAAATGAATGGTCCAAGGATACCTCATAAAAGGGGCATATTCAAATGCCACACAATAAAAATTAAATGACATATTCAAATTTCCAAACAACATACAAAGAACATGTTAAAATTTTACACAACTAATACAATAACAAGCAATGACATGCACTCAAGGAAATTATAATGTGAATAAATGAAGTATAATCAAATAGAATAAGAATATCATACTAGTCCATGCATATATGTGTTAGAAAAAATTTCATGTAACATATCATATCAAATACACTGTGAAAGATATAATAATACATATATACATGTGTGCCTTATTAGTAAATAATCTCAAACATGATAATATAAAAATGATCATAAAGGATATATAACATGTATCGATAATTATCAATTAAGTATATGTTCCCAACATATTATATGAAGTGGGATGACGAGAGATCTAACATATGTATGCGGATATATCATGTATTTTTGGTATGCCTATATCACACTAAAATATGCATGAAACATGCATGTGTATATAAATAAAATGATATAATAACTATTCACATGAAACAAATAACATTGGTTCTAAGGAGATAGTAAACATGCAAATGCCAAATATTTTTATATTTTTGGGTTATTTGAATGTTTTTATATTCACTTGAATATTTGATTTTTTTATTTTTTGTACTTTTTTGTATTTTAAAATCTTAATTAGAATGAAAGGAGATGATTCATCTCATTTACAAGATAAGTGACTTTATAGTGGCCCTCTTGAATACTTTTGATGCCACCATCATTTATACTTTATCATTATTAATGTTTCAATGTTTTTTGGTAATTTGGTGCCAGTTGATATTGTTATGGGTTTATAATTATATCTATCATGTGGCCAAAAAAAATATTTATCTTTGAAATATAAAATAAGGCACATATTTTTAGTATTCACTATCATAGTCATATTGGTTGGATAATATTGGCAAAGATGAAAGGTTAAGTTTGATTTTGGATTCATTACCCATATGAGGTATAAACAAGCTTTGGTATACATGTTATGGGTAGTATAATATTCCTAAGATATTATGGTATCAATAGTAATTGTTTTAACTCATTGAAATTATGTCCCAACTATTGGAAAAATTTAATGTTGTAAATATTGCCCTAATTGTATGTATGAACCTTGATATGTTGATAATGGACCCCATAAATAATTATAGTAATAGTTAGATCTTCACAACACAGACACTTTAAAAGATGTTATTTTTAAATATTAGAATTATTATGTCATTTTTTTAAGGTATGATTTGTATGTAAGCATTATGTTTGAATTTTTGAATTTTACTTTGTAAAGCCCCACAATGGTCAAAATCATAACTGGAGATCCAATGATAAGTCAAATATGGCAATACTTCTTTTTCCCCAAGTGTATTTTGCGATTGATGCCTATTAGGAGGTAAATATATCACTTAAGATAAATTAACTTATAAATAATTATATGTGGAACATATTGGTTTTTTGATATCTATAATATCTTCAGTGGAGACTTATGAGAGGATTCCATATTTTTCCCATGGTGGATTTACATTTTGCCTTTATAAAGTTGACTTAAAGTGAGGAGCCAAGAAGGATGTATGGTATAAAAAACATTGGCATGTGCATCTATTATTTCTATTTTACATTTGCCTATAGATGGTTCTGAGCCTTCTAGAGATGGATTTAAATTTTAACTACCAGGGCCATATGTGAAAATAGGTTAAATGGAAGATTCTCACGTGGATAAAAAATTAACTTTTATAAGTCTTCATCAGTCATATCATGAGGAATTTCATCATCATTATCATAATAATCGAAAAAATTTCCATCTTTTTGTTAGGTATTAACCAATAAATGAAGTTTAAATGTTTTATTTTCTCATTGGATTGGTATTATTAGCTCCTTTTCTTTAATTATTTTCTTAATATGTGTATCTAGTGGCATCTCATTCATTGATGCCTTATAATTATTTTGGGATAAATGATCTCTTTGGATTGACTCACCAATTTCATAAGTAGATATATTCTCAAGTTAAATATATTAATTTGGTGGATTTACCTTAGGGATACCTTTAGTATCAAAATGTAAAATTTTATAAAATTTAAAAGGCTCATCATCAGCAGGTATTTTCCATAATGCAACATCATTTATAAATTTGACACATTTATTTAATGTAGATGGGTTAACTTCCATTATGTGTATCTAAGGTCTCCCCAAGAGTAAGTTATAATGCAATGATTGAGAGATTAATTAGAATGCGGTTTTCACTATTTTTGGTCATAATGTCACATCTAATGTGATTTGACCAATATATGGTTTACATGTGTTAACAAAAACTTTGATATGCATGTTGGATTTTATATAGAAATAGGGTTAATACTAATAATGATTAGGAAATATGTGCTTAGTACATATTTATTCTCAACTAGCACTCTTTCAATGAATTTTATTTACATATTAACTTGTATAAATAAAGGCAAGTCTTGATTTATGATATATTTAGGTGGTAAATATTTACAATCCAAGGTGATAAGATTTGAATTTTTCTTAATATTTTGCATAACATGGGAAAATTAATTTGATTCTATATCACTTGGTACTTAGATTTTATATAATGCTTAATATAATATATCTTATAGATAGTTGATTGTTTTAAAATCTTGAGGTTTAAAATTTTAGCATGGTATATAATTGGTAAACAAGGTCATATCTTTTAGATTTGATTACAATTCTAGGCTTAAGAGGAACTTGTATATTAAAAGGTGGTGGAACAAGTGGGGTAACCTTTTATGTTCATGTAGTGATAACATGGACCACTAAGTCCAATATAAGTCATGGGAAAATAATGGGTGTGGGATGGTATCTGTCACTCAAAAAGGATCTATTTTTGTGGCTGAAATATTATACCGAGTGCACCTAGATTAGGTTCATGGAAGATAATTAGCTGACATTAAGGGACTTTCATCCTCCCATTTTAGGATTGATATTGGGGAAATTTATGGCATGAGATGTAGGTATTTGGCTCCATGATGTAACATGCTTGGAATATATCTTCAAGAAATTCAATCCTACCACAAAAGGCTCAATATATAATTTGAAAAACTAGGTTCTAATTCACTTATATAATCTATTTTAATAGATTTAAATCTTAGAATGATGATGGGTTTCATTTCAATAATTTATAAATGAGAGAGGAAGGATTGTTTGAATCTAAAAAAAATAAAATAAAGGTAAGGTAAGGAAAATAAGAGGTTCCTAGTTTGTAAAATATTCCAATTATTTTAGAACCAAGGTAATTCCAAACTACAATTATACCATTGTATATTGAGTTTCACGAAAGGCTCATACTCTTAGTCATATAGGGAGGGAGTATATGGAAATAAAATAATGCATATTTTTTAAATTCTTCACCAAAGATAAACACATGAAATTGGGTCTAAATTAAACTAACACATAGAATCCTCCAAGCAAATATACAACTCTAAGCCCATAGAATTAATGAGTGTTATAAAATAAATGAGAAAAAACTATAAATGAATGAAAATTTCATGATCACATTATGATTACTACATTCATTATCCATAGAAGAGAACATTATCAATCCTCTAGTGCTATCATCACTTCATAAAATAGGAATTTGTGGACAACATCCATGAACATAAAATAGAGTTTGATAGAAAGCTTAAAATAAGTTTAATTTAAAAGATTTTTGAGTACAAAAATGACCACTAATTATTTTTTTATGAAGTGCTGGTAGCACTAGAGAATTGACAATTTTCTCATCTATGGATAATGAATTTAGTAATCAAAATTTTCTCATTCAATTTTGATTCATTTGTACATTCTTATCATTTATTTTAGAACACTTTTTATGTCTATGTGCTTAGAGCTACATAATTGCATGGAGGATCATGTGTGTTAGTTTATTGTACACCCATTTTCATTTGTTCATCTTTGGTGAATAAATTTCAAATTAATCATTCTTTTGTTTCCCTAAACTCCCTCCCTATGCAACTAAGATTTTGAAACTTTTATGAAACTTTGCATACGATGGTATAACTATAGCTGGGCATGTACCCTTAATTATAAAAACATTGCCATATTTTACAAACTAGGAACCTCTTATATAACTTACCTTACCATAGATTTTATGTTCTTTTAGAGTAAATTATCCCTTCACCTCTAATTTAAAAGTTGGTGAAATGAAACCCATTATCACTCCAAGATTTAAATATGCTAAATTGGATTAGATAAGTGAATTAAAATTTATTTTTTCAAATTATATATTGAGCCTCTAGTTATAGAGTTTCATCTCTTAGAGATATATTCCAATAAAGCTACATCATGGAGCTCAATACCTATAACTTATGCCCTAGATTTCCCCTGAATAATTCCTATAATTGGAAGATGCAAGTCCCTTATTATCACCTAAGTCTCTTCTCATCACTTATTCTCATAAGTGTTCCCAATACTAGATTTTGGCCATGAAAATGGTTGGTTATAAAAAGAGGGATCATGGGAATATTTTGACTTATCACTTGTCTTAGTATTATGGCATCCTTTATTATTTTCATAGCCTAGTGTATGCCTAAATGCATAAGAATAGATATCATTATAAGGAATCCCCCCTTGAAAATACAAGTTTTAACTCATTGTTCTATTCTAGAACAACCTAGATCCTACTACATGGATCACCATATCTTAAGACATATATGGTATATTTATTATTTCACCCTAAGAAATACACATAAGATTCCAATCTAGTAGAGGTATACCTAGTCCTATAATTACCCCCACCAACTCATCCTCTCAATCTACCCTGAATAGACCAGTACACATGACTTCTCTTGTGGATTAGTTATCTAGGTCTATTAATGTTCTTGGAGACATCCATAACCTCTATAAGAACCTATAAATTATACTTATCATGATTCACACCTAGTTTGGGATGAACTGTTGAGGAACATGTGACCTCATACAATAGATCATAGTGTAGACACCGCAAACGTGTCTGCACCTTGGTCCTCCCCCTTGGCCTTAAACCCCTATCCTAACCCTTGACCTTGGCCCCCTTTCCACCCTACCCTTACCACCTTGGATCCTCCCTTGAATCCCTCCACCTTCCCCCTAGCATTTATTAGGCCAAATCTCTTCATTATCTTCCCCCCACGCCCATTTTGGCATCCTCATGACCGTTCTTCCCATTCCCCCTCGCTCAGCGGCGTGCAAGAATGGGCAGAGGCTATTTTTAGCCTCTGTCCCCACTCTGCGACCGCCGACGTCGGTGACCCTTCGGCCGACGTCGGCGAAACTGCCAGTGTCGGCATCCTTCATTATCCCTTTCTGCATCCGTTACAGCCCCCTGGACCCTTGAGCTCGCAAATAGATCTCTCTTGGTGTTTTGGCATTCGTCTTGTCTCCATTTGGACCTCGTGCAACAATAGCAATAGGTGCAAAGGTTCTTCATCAGAGTTCTCTTCTTGCAAAATCCTCTGTGGCTTCAACAACAACTCTCTCAACCCTTCATTCAGTAGGCAAAGAGGTAAGCAAGTCTGTTACTTGATTCTGTTCTTTAAGCTTTCAGTTATCTGTTGTTTCTTGCTTTCTCTATCCTTCCCCCTGAGAGGCTGAAAAGCCTTCTCAGGACCTGTCCTCTGTCCATCCTCCTCTCACATTGTCCCACTTTTCATACCAATCCCAGACAACTCCCTCATCCCCCTTTTGCCAACAAAGACCCTGTACAGGGAAAGATCACTCCACAGTCCATTCAGACCCGTCCCCAAACTCTGTCTCGACCCTCTTAGCATCCCGGACCTGTCCACAGTCCAGAACACATCCCAGACCTGACCACAGGCCATTACCCCGACCGACGCCGGTCACTTCCCCAACCGATGTCGGCAGGATAACCGACGTCGGCAGACCTCATAACCGACGCCGGCAGCATTTCCGACCTCGGCGACTATCATCAGCCCGACTACTCCTTTCAGGTAATCATTGGTGTTTTCTTTCATTCCTAATCTATTTATCACTTCTATATTCTGGCATCTTATATTTTCTTAGTCTTTATCTGTCTGTTATCTGTGGGTTGACCTCCCTTAAGGAAGTTTTTACACTTCTGGGAACAAGCTTTCGCTTGGCAACCCACTGCCTATCTATCTAACATCCTCTTGTCCAAGTTTCTTTTCATTGCAGGTGTCATTCCTCCATAGCCAAAGAGGGGTGCTCACAAGCGTCTGGATTTATGGTGCGCAGTCTTTAGTCCAGGTACTTCCCATGCCTCATCCATCTTCTTTAGTTTCTTTATTCAACTTTTGAATGTAGAAAGCGAATTAGCTCAAGAAACATTCTGGCACGCCCGGTGGGACCCTAGGTTCCTCCTGGGTTCCTTTTTCTTCATTCATTTAGGAGCATTAGGTTCTTACCTTTTCTCCTCCTTCTTTTCTTCTCAATGACACTATAAGCAGGGCTAAAACGGATCTTTCTTCCTTGCATTTCTAGACTAGTCTAAACATCATACTCTCAACCCTTTCTCAAACTTGTCTTCATAACAAACATCACATTTCAACTTGGGCATTAAAACGTATTGCACTTTCATTTTTGCTTGTGCTTGCATTAGTCCACATCTAGTAACTTAGACGCATATTGAATGAACCGTAGACACTTGATGTTACACTACCAAACCACATGCACTAAACGAACATAAAACTTACCTGAGACAAGGCCCAACTGGGATTTCATCCCCCAGCAGATACCTTACCCGTCCCGGTGACCCTACTTGGATTTCATCACCAAGGGGGAAGCCCACTCCGTTCTCTGGCAGAGTCTAAACTCTAGGCGAGGTATATCTTGGCTAAGTGAGACCAGCTAACCACTGGAATCGTGAAGTGAGGGGAGCTTGCTCCTTAGCACCAGGCCACGTACCAGACCCTAACACAGATTTTTGAGCACCTAAAACAACACCTGAAACCATCTTTAGGTTGCCTTCTTCTAGGACCCATTTTTCAGCCAATCTCTCCAAACATCCATCTAAGGCATAAGCCACAATTTCTAAGGTTAATTCCTAGGATTTATCACTTAGGCTTGTCTATCTCTCTCTGTTTTCCTCTTCTCATCTGTTTGTTTGAGTGTGTGAGGATGCTTTCTTCTTTGTTTTTCCAAGAATCATCAAACCTTTAGGTTCTCTAGAAGACACAGTCACTGACATCGGTTCTGCCACCGACGTCGGCTTCCCCTGTCACCGGCATCGGTTCTAATACCGACGTCAGCTTCATCTGTTACCGGCATCGGTTATCTGACTGACGTCGGCCATCTTTCTAACCGACATCGGTTTTTAAACCGACGTCGGTCTCTGTCACTGTCATTTTTCTTCAAAACCAGTAGCCTGAAACCTATCCCTTCTCTATCAAAAAACTCCATTTTGGTTTTTTGAGACTGCAAAAACATAGTTTTTGGAACCAGGACTCTCTTCTTAACCACTTTAGCCAACAGCCGCTTCCGTCTATCCTGTCTCTAACCAGTCCTATCATGGAGTTCCACTCAGAGACTGAAAGAACTCCTACAGGACCGACCCCGACCCCGACCCCGACTCAAATTCCCATCATCCCTGAAGGGGACCAAGATTTCGAGAGATTCTTGGACCTCAATACCGCAGCCCTCCAAAACTATCTCGCAAGAAACCCAACGCGAGACCTTTCGGGTGACGTGGTGACGACATCCACACCATTCACCACCCAACCCTTTATGACTCAGTGTTTCGCCTCAACTATTAACCCAACCATGGCCAATACGCAAAGTTTGGCCTCCCCGTCTATTTTTAGACCGACCTCCATCGAGGTTCCATTACCCCCTCAACTACCTGCAATTCAACCAAGTTCTACATCATATCAGAACTTGATTGCCTCGACCCCTCACACTCTTGCACCCATAAATATAGGAGTGCCAACCTGTCTTTCTACCAGTGCTGCCATTCAACCACCTTTGGCAGTGCCCAGTCAACCTATACCTTCGACCTTCATAATGCAACCACCTCTAGCCTCCACTTCTGCCCCTGCGACTAGTCATCCGTACATTGTACAACCGACTATGTCGCACGCCTCCTCTAACCTCTTCCAAGCGCCTTACAACTTAGGGGGCGCTCAACCCACCAATCCGTCAGCAGATCTTATCAAGATGCTGATGGATAAAATGTCCAGTCTCGAAGCCTCCATTTCCGGTTCAAGCAATACTTTGTCATATGAACAAATTTGCAATGAGCCCATCCATCCTTCCATCCCTATTCGACCATATCCTAACCATTGGGAGCTTCCTAAATTCACTCGCTTTCAGAGTAAGGAAGACCCATGACAACATCTACGGGCATTTAGACATGCCTGTTATCTTATCGCCCACGATGATGCGTTACTTCTACGCACATTCCCTATGTCCCTTTCTGGCCCTGCCCTTGACTGGTATAGTTCTCTTGCCAGACACTCTATCTTTTCATTCATCCAACTCGCCCAACTATTTCTTGACCATTTCTCAATCAACATCACCAAACAAGTCTCAATCACAGACCTTTACTCCATCAGGCAATTTGATGACGAATCAATTGTCGACTTTGTCGCTCATTGGAGAGGTCTGATTAACCAGCTCTCCTTCTCTTTACCTCAACCCGAGCTCATCGAGCTCTTCTCTCGAGCATGTGCCAGACACATCTCTTCTACCTTGCGGATTCAGACATTTCACACTTTTGACGAAGCTTTCATCATGGCTCGAAAGCTTGAACTCTGTGCCCTTGAAGAAGATAAGGTCAAATTGCATAATACCAACGCAAAATCTACTGACCATTCTTCTTCCAGACCTTCTTCTTCTTCCAACTCCAAGTCCAAAGGAGTGGCCAACACTGTGGTCATTAGATCACCATCCTCAACACCAACAAATTACTCTCAACCTTCGACATCTTCCAGCATCACCAAACAATTCCAACAACGGTACATTCAACGTTCTTACACTCCACTTAGAGAACCATACGCTTCCGTTTTGGAAAAACTTCTCAAGCAGGGGGTCCTTAATCTCCCTCCAATCTGACCACCTCAATTTGACCCTTCAAAGGCCATCCCTACACGGTATAGGGAGGCCGACTTCTATCCCTTTCATCGCGTCCAAGGCCATGACATTGACAACTGTCGAACTTTCAAAAACATCGTCCAAGACATGATCGACAAGGGGGATCTTATTTTAGATAACCCAAACGCCCCACCTAACCAACATATTGACATCTTCAAACAACCATTTCCGAATCATCTGCCTACTCAAAACAACATCCAGGCTTCGACCAATGACCCTCAAGACCATGACATTCACATGATTAGCACTATCTTGCCTCTTGTCCTTGACCAACCTCTTCCATTAAAGGATGAGGAACCTCCTTCTCCTATTAGTCCTCCATCTATTTCTCCTATATTGGGGGACGCTTTGACCACATCAACGCCATTAAGCCCACCTTCATCTGAAGACCCTACCTTACCTACTCCTCAACTAAAAGTAGAAGGCACGATCATCCATGCCCTCTGCCCACTTGAGGAGCCAGACTCTCTTATTTCTTCTCCACCAAGAGAAGAACCAGTCTCTCCACCCGTTTCAATCAAGGAAGACCCAATCACGGTTTCCTCTTGCCCTTTGCCTGAGATTGTTACATCTCACTCACCTCCGTCCACATCCAAACCCAAACCCACATCTAACCTCACCTCGCACAATGGTGGCCCTCGACCCAAACACACGAAAGCTACTAGACCACACCGGAGAACTCCTCCCCCACCTTCATCATTGCCTTCAATCTTGGGTCTGCATCCGTCCACTTTAATAGGAGTGCTTCCCACTCCCATCCTTCACAGAGGCACATCGCCTCCATTACTTCATCATCCCATCAGACATACATCTCATCCGAACTCTCGACCTATGCCTCTTTCACCTCCCAAACCAACGTCACCAACCCTCACTGCAATAAAGCATCCAGACCCGTCAGCAGGTTCATATGTCTTGCTCTTACGGCACTTGTTGCAGTCATCTCGTATCGACCTTCCGCCTCTTAGACAATATCAATCTCTCAGACCTAAACCACCATGGTTCGATGACACTCGCATTTGTGCGTATCATCGCACGCCTGGGCACGACACGGAGCATTGTCATGCCCTCAAGGTCGCCATTCGCCAATGTCTTGGGAATGACACCCTTCTTCTTGACCACGTTATCAACAAACCCTCAACACCACCCCACTCATCAACTCTCAGATTAAGACCATCTTAGTTCGACAACTCCACATTCTGCCATTATCATCACACTCTGGGACATGACACTGAGCGTTGTTGCGCTCTTAAAGTTGTCATTCGTCAGCACTGGAAAAAGGATTCCCTTCTCATCAAGGGTCCTCTTGACCACCTTTTCGACAAAACATCAACCTCGACTCATGCCTCTCCAACCTCATCACCTAAATCGAGATCTCCACGCCAGACTGTGGTCCCTTTGCCACCTTTGACCCCCTTATTCGACATTAACACCGTCCATCTGACCACTAAACCTCAACCAACCTCAACCAACCTTTCAAACATTCTCCCTACCCGCTGGGGGAATTCATCCTTTATTCAAAACTCGACCAACTGTTCAACCCAGTCTCTACCACATATCAATCACTCATTTAATCTTAAAACCCGACCAAGTATCCACCGACCCAACCCCCGACCAATTATTCGACTAGTCTCAACCAAACTTCAACCAAATATCAATCACCCTGACCTCTCGACCAAACATTCAACCTTTCTCAACCAACCAACGACAATGTCAACCAACTTCACATCCATCAATCAACACCTGACCAATCTGGAAAGAGGCAAATGGGGTAGGTTTGCTCCCAATTGACTCGGACCTTAACATACTAGCATGGCCCAGGGTCTTATTAGACCTTAAACCCCTTTTTATGTCTTGCATCTTCGACCTTTCTTCTGTTAGTCGAGTGCTCCATCACTTGACGTTTTACTTGAGCTCGTCTCTTGAGCAACCCCTTGTCATTGTCATTCCTTTTCCTATCAACCCTGCTTCCTAACCCTTGTCAACCCCTTTTTTGTCAAGCAGTAATGCTTTGTCCTAATAAAAAGGGGCGTCCTTGAACTTCTACAGCCTTGTCCATGACTCTAAATCAAAATCAAAAAATATATCAAGATGTCAAAACATATCCATGGTCACAAAATCAAGTCAAAATCAAAAAGACAGACTGCTCCCTCGAAGGACAGTTGTACTATCATTGCTGTATTACTAGACTGATCCCTCAAAGGACAGCTAGGCCAACTTATCAAACATTATTAAGCAAAAATATAGACCACTCCCTCGAAGGATGGCTATCAAATAGTGCCTTTCTTAGAATCTTCCCACATTGATCAGCTTCACAACATCACCACCAAGCAAATGACATCTCTATGTAGGCTTCCCGCATCGATCAGCCTGTTAAAAAAAAAAAAAAAAAATGGGTCATGGACTTGGCTTGTAGTTGTCTCAGGGTCTCCTATAAAAGGGGCAAGGTTATTCCTGCTCTTAGACTGGGTTACCCTATCCTCTTCCTATCACCTGCTCAAGGGACTTCGAGCTCACTTTAATGTCAAAGTGATTCGATTACCGTTCTAACTCAACACTGGTCAATGACGTAATGCATGAATGGGGCTTTTGTTCTAATAACCCCTATCTATGCTTCCTTTCTGGTCCTTGTCAATGAAAGAGCGATTTGCCTTTCATCTTTTCTCTTCGCTCTGGTCACATTTAACTGCATCAATCGGTGACTCATCTCAAACCCAGCCATTTTCATCATTTTCAGCTGACATCATCCTAGACCATTTCACATAGTTTCTATGGACACCAGTACACATGGAAACTACCGACTAGACCCAATTTATGTTAAGCATAAACCAATACTTGCTGAAGCATAAATAGACTTCTATTCATTTTTAGCATATATCCATCGTGACTATGGAAACTTGCTAGGGATGAAAGACTCTCGACCAATTCTACAGAATACACCATCTGTAGCATCATTTTATCCTCATCTTACCCTCATCATTTCAACACATGACCAATCTCATCATTGACCAATCTTCTCAATTTGTCTGAACTACATTGGTCTGAGGCCCTATGACCACGGCTATGTAGGTAGCACTCAGATACCACATCCTCTGAGGTTAGCTCGACCACCCCCGTTTGTTCGTCTCTTTGATGAACAAACCTTCTCTTCTGCGACCTTAACCTTGACCAAGACCAATCATTTCCTTTGACCAAGACCAATCATTTTCTTTTGACCAAGACCAATCATTTTCTTTTGACCAAGACCAATCATTTTCTTTTGACCAAGACCAATCAATCCCTCTGACCCTCCCTCCCTTTTAAGGAGAACTACATCAGCCTGAGGCCCCTACGACAGGGGCTATGTAGGCAGCACTCAGTTGACATGGGGTCTTCTGGGGTTAGCTCGGCTGCATCCTTTCGTCCATCCATCCCCTTGACCAACGACCATCCTTTGACCTTCGACCACTTCCAAGACAATGTTGCCTTGGTTGTTTTTGTGTGTGTGCTACCTCACGGCTGGTTAGCAGAATTGTCAACAGACTATTTTTGACCCTTCGCAAGTATAAGATTGCGAGCCAGTTGATCCCTACTACTTGTAGCTTTTTCGTGTTTCTGGGAGCACTTCCTGAGCCCTGGATACCTGGAACACGATGACCATTTGGAGCTTCAGCTTAAATTGAGTGACCCAATCAGCAGATGACTAAATGCTGGGGCTCGGTTACTTCAATTTTGGCACTCCTTGACCCTCGACATGTGACAATTTGACCCGACCATCCCGTGACGTGGTATATGCGCAATCACGACTTTTGCCGTGTTTTCACTCACTTTTCATCTTTCTCATCCACCTTTTGTCAAATCGACACTCGATCTTTGGTTCCCTTCTCTCAACTATCGCTTTGAGGGGGGAACACCTCATCCCTTTTCTAGGGCAACCAACTCCTATTTTTGTCTTGCAGTTCGTCTAGAACAACCAACAAGACAAAAAGGGGCAAATGTAGACACCGCAAACATGTCTGCACCTTGGTCCTCCCCCTTGGCCTTAAACCCCTATCCTAACCCTTGACCTTGGCCCCCTTTCCACCCTACCCTTGCCACCTTGGATCCTCCCTTGAATCCCTCCACCTTCCCCCTAGCATTTATTAGGCCAAATCTCTTCAATATCTTCCCCCCACACCCATTTTGGCATCCTCGTGACCGTTCTTCCCATTCCCCCTCGCTCGGCAGCATGCAAGAATGGGCAGAGGCTATTTTTAGCCTCTATCCCCACTCTGCGACTGCCGACATCGGTGACCCTTCGGCCGACATCGGCAAAAATACCAGCGTCGGCATCCTTCATTACCCCTTTCTGCATCCGTTGCAGCCCCCTGGACCCTTGAGCTTGCAAACAGATCTCTCTTGGTGTTTTGGCATTCATCTTGTCTCCGTTTGGACCTTATGCAACAATAGCAACAGGTGCAAAGGTTTTTCATCAGAGTTCTCTTCTTGCAGAATCCTCTGTGGCTTCAACAACAGCTCTCTCAACCCTTCATTTAGCAGGCAAAGAGGTAAGCAAGTCTGTTACTTGATTCTGTTCTTTAAGCTTTCAGTTATCTGTTGTTTCTTGCTTTCTCTATCCTTCCCCCTGAGAGGCTGAAAAGCCTTCTCAGGACCTGTCCTCTGTCCATCCTCCTCTCACATTGTCCCACTTTTCATACCAATCCCAGACAACTCCCTCATCCCCCTTTTGCCAACAAAGACCCTGTACAGGGCAAGATCACTCCACAGTCCATTCAGACCCATCCCTAAACTCTGTCTTGACCCTCTTAGCATCTCGAACTTGTCCACAGTCTAGAACACATCCCAGACCCGACCACAGGCCATTACCCTGACCGACGCCGGTCACTTCCCCAACCGACGTCGGTAGGATAACCGACGTCGGCAGACCTCATAACTGACGCCGGTAGCATTTCTGACCTCGGCGACTGTCATCAGCCCGACTACTCCTTTCAGGTAATCATTGGTGTTTTCTTTCATTCCTAATCTGTTTATCACTTCTATATTCTAGCATCTTATATTTTCTTAGTCTTTATCTGTCTGTTATCTATGGGTTGACCTCCCTTAAGGAAGTTTTTACACTTCTGGGAACAAGCTTTCGCTTGGCAACCCACTGCCTATCTATCTAACATCCTCTTGTCCAAGTTTCTTTTCGTTGCAGGTGTCATTCCTCCACATCCAAAGAGGGGTGCTCACAAGCGTCTGGATTTACGGTGCGCAGTCTTTAGTCTAGGTACTTCCCATGCCTCGTCCATCTTCTTTAGTTTCTTTATTCAACTTTTGAATGTAGAAAGCGAATTAGCTCAAGAAACACATAGGCTTATTAATGTATAACATGAAGACATTTCCTACATATTATTTCCATTCACCTTTATGGATGCCACTTCTGAATTCTTCCAAAATCTACCTAAGAAATCTGTCATGGGTTGGGAACAATTTAATAACATGTTTTTTTCCCAATTCAAATAATTAATTAAACCTAGTATAGTATACCAATAGTTTACTTGTATTAAGGAAGAACCAAATGATTTCATTATGAATTTCATTTCTAGGTTTAAAAAAATATATATTTGGGTCACTGTACTATGTATATTAGATGACCTATTAGCACTCATGTACAATAATGCATTATATCCCTAGAATGATATGTTTTTGTGTAGAAACCCTTTAATGATATATCTACCTCTAGCATATGTTAAAGCTATTGAATTGGATAAATAGATAAATACCCAATGTCAAATACCAACACCCATTCAAAACACATTTCAAAATTTGGCTACCTTGAACCATGACCCCAATGCAATCTAAAATGTCATATTGTTATCACCTGTGCTAATGACAAACTGGCTCCCATTAAGCCACATCACACCTAACCAACACCTAGGTTTCCTTAGAATAGTAAATAATGAAGTTTCACCTAAAACCCATAATAAAATGACTATTCCCACTATGAATAATATCTAAAGCATACCCCATAAATCTAACAATAATGAGTTGGATGTCATACAACATATGGTGTAAAGTCTAAGAAATGATTTCATTGGCCATTAGGAACATATGGATAATTCTAATGGTCAAAGACCGAACAATAAATTTACCTACTAGAGACATAACATATCCTACAAACACCCCAATAAACAACCAAAACTCTCTCCCAACAAATTACTTGAGATCAACATTTGTTAGATGACCCTCCCAAACTAGTGTCATTTAGACAACATAACTTAGCATTGGGAACTCAATTGCATAGATTTATTTAGTGACTTTGATATATTAAAAAGGGATATGGAATAATATGAGGTGGTCTTAAATCATCACACTATCCTAAACCATCTTGAGACATCTAATATTACTAGACCCCCAAGCATAATTATGGTTTTAAAGATAATGGTGTTCCCTAGCTAATTAAATAATGAGTCAGATGAGACCACTAATGAGATGTAAGCCTTCCATTAGTTATATAAGAATAATTATTAATTTAGGAATTGAATGTAAAAATAGCACCCTACCACCTCTATTCCTCCAAATAATGGCGTGACCCCTCTTGATCCCAAAGCTAGGAATGGTCCACCACCTCCAAAACCTAGTGAGCCTAAGGTCCGTATAGATACTCAACCAATGCCAAGAAAAAACATGTTATAATATAGTCAAATATATTAATAATATCAAGGTTAATATCATGCTTCATGATCTTGATCAAATGACTAAGTAGTGAGATATTCTCCTAAAATCACTCACAAAGAAGCCAACCCAGCCAAATAGAAGGTTTCCCACACCAATGTGGTCATCCACAAAAATCAAAGTGAAGTTCCCCCTTTCTTCCTCATAATTAGACTATTAAATAAGAACATACATAACTACTTAGTTAACTCAGGAACCTTAACTAACATGATGCTTATGGTAATTTATGAGAAATTAAGGTTGGTCTTTAGTATTTAAAACAAGGTGGTAGTCTAGCTAGATAAATCTAAGGTTAAGTTAGTTTTTAAACCTATAAATGTATATTAAAATAAAATATTAAGTCTAGGGTCCAATAATTCATATATATCCAAGTGGTAGAGATTATTGAAGCCCATAGGATGTTCCTTAGTACAAATTAGTACAAAACCCTAAATGGATACATGGGTACTAATTTTTCACATGTGGTTACCTTCAAGTGGTGTAGCTAATCAAATATGAGTGGATATATAACTTGGAAATAAACACATGATCATTGAGTACAACATAATTAATGAAAAGATAAACTTAATATCCTATAACATAGGAATTTATACCTTGTCCATAGATACTGCTAAACATGAATATGATTCTAAGTTGTTTGGTTTATAATCCCTATAATTTGATGGGCCCATTCAAAGCAATGTTATAGGATAGTAAATCTCCTGATTGACCAACAATATAAGTGATACTTATTTTTTAATAGACTACATTTCTCTTGTACCAATAATCTTATAGAATATAAATCCTTGACCATTGTTCTTTAATTTGACTTAAAACACAAAGTTAAATAACTAAAGAAAATTGGGGACTCTAAGATTATAATAAACTAAGTGAAGAGAATATTTTAGTGCAAATTGTCCTATCTTATGAATATAAACACAAGGCATAGGATTTGATAAAGATTTTTATTACATTTAATATTATTCCCATACCCAGGGAAGAAAACTAAGGGGGGATTAATTGGTAAATATTGATACAAATATAATTCCCCTTGATGACACAATATTTCAAGATTTTTTTATTGAGCTAATCCCATGTCCCTAACTCATAGACCACATTAGAAACTTTCAAGTCTAAAAAGATGAATAACACATTTTAGAATTCCTTAATGATGTTAGAGTATTTATAACGCAAGTCATAGATGAGGTTAAAAGGTATGATCTATGAAATTTGTATTATGACCACGATGGTGTCATGAACCTCAAAGACAACCAAGTCCTAAAGGGAATAATCTCCATTGCGTGGCTGTTTGATCTTGACAAGCCTATGCACCTACTTAATAAACTAATATATTGAACAAGATGTCTAAGACCATTAATATTGGATCTTCTTATCAACTAGATACTATAGATATTAGTTTTGACTATACACCAATTGATATTAAACAAGTCATGAGGATACTATTAATATATAGGGATGTTATTGCCTAGGCCTATGGAGACCTCAAGGTCTTTGACCCAAGTGTGATAACCCATACCATTCCCTTCAAGATAAAAAAAAACCTTTAGATAGAGGAAAAGTCATATGAACTTGATCCTAGAACCCATCATACAAGAAGAATTTCATAATCTCCTTTCAATTGGATTATCTTCCCAATCTGTCACTCCACCTAAGTAGCTAACCTATTACCTATTTGAAAGAAGAGTGGGGATTTTTGACTAGGTGTGGATTTATAAAATCTAAATAATACATATAATAAATATAATTATCCATTTACCTCACTATATTAGGTGGTATAAATGGTAATAAAATCCTATATTATTTCTTTTCTAGATATATTCTTGGGATACAATCAAGTTCCATTAAACTTAGAAGACATAATTAATACCACATTCACACTGAAGTGGGTATCTTTTTCCTATAAAAGGATTCCATTCAACTTAATAAATGTAGGGAAAAAATTATATAGAGATATGTAGTTGAAATTTAAAGGTTTGATATTAAAATTCATTATTATTTACATGGATGACTTAATTATTTTCTTGAAAGCAGATCTAGGCACATTCACCACCTATAGAGGATATTCAAGAGGTGCAAGAGGTATGACATCTCCCCAAACCTAAATAAATCATGTTTGGTGTTACTAAAGGTAAGTTTATTAGTCATGTAATCAAAAATTAAGGTATCTCAATTAACCCTAAATGTGCTTATGTTGTCTCTTTGTTAACTATCCCTAATAGTAAACTTGAACTAAAATATTTATTTGGTAATTTTAACTTTATGCACAAATTTATTTCTAGTTTTGCTGAAATGTTAAACCTTTGAACACAATGTTAAAATATGAGGTGGAAGTATAATGGAATCCCAAAGAAAATAAATTATTCTATAGAATAAAATATGCTATCATGTAAGCACTTGTGTAGATAAGCCTAGACTACATTAGATATTTCTACCTCTACTCTTTTTCTTTTGAGCATACCATAGATGTAGTGCTTACCTAAAATATATATGGATAAGACACATGATTACTTTCATGAGTATGAACTTTAAATATGTTGAGATCACTCTATAAAAACATTTTTAGGCCTTGGTCAATAAAATGAAAATTTTAGTTATTACATTTTTAGGAATAAAGTGCACACCATTGTCTTGGACCTAGTTGTAAAGCTCATGCTACAGAAAAAAGAATTTGGAGAATTTATAGATTGATGGATGTCTAAGATAAAATAATATGATATTTAATTCAAACTTGATAAATTAATCCAAGGTGTGGTCTCACTCATTTAATCACTTATATTGACCTTAAGATTACTGTACACCAAGTTGACCAATTAAAATTACTTCACCTAGACTGGTATGCTCTAGTCATCCACTACATTCTCTATAAGAGTCTACCTCTTAGGCTAACCTAGATGCAGAGAAGGGAATTTATGCTAGAATTATCCCACTACATTATAAATAAAAGGTTTTTATATAGGAATAACTATGAATGAATCTACCTTAGGTTCCTATGAAAATAAGATTCCAAAAAATTCATTTGCAATTTTCATGAAAGGTTGGGTAGTAGCCATCCTTCCAAGAATGCAACTACACATAAATTCCTACAAGTAGGATATTATTGACCCATAATATTTAGGGATGTACATGCCCATGTGTGATCATGTCACCAATTCCAAGCCTTTAATAAATAATAGGTTTATGTTATAATTCATTTTCAACCTTTTATTGAAGGGATACTATTTTCCCAAAGGGGACTTAATTTTTTAGGAGTTATCAATCTAAACTCCTCAATAGGTTCACACTCATAGACACTGATTAATACATGATGTGGATTGAGTTAGTGTAAATTAATAATAACATGGAAAAAGAGGTGATCAATTTTTTATAAGAGTATAACAATTTATTTTGGCGCACCAGTCTCCCCGGTATATGATAATGGCCCCATTTTCAATCTACAAAGTTTAATGAGTGGGATTATGAGTACATAATAACTTTTAGATTCTATTCCAACCAATACCTATAAGGTAATAAATTGGTATAATTAATAATAATAATAACTTCATCCATCCAATCAATAAGTATTTAGAAAAGAGACCTTGGGAGTGACATTAACTATTTAAATATGCCCTATGGGCTTATCACACTTAGTAAAAGAAAGCTCTCAAAATCTCTCCATTCTTATTGGTGTAAAAATTGGATCCTATCTTAAAAATTAATCTCAAATTTAATACTTAAAATTTTATGAAATAATACATGGACAATAATTAAAAGGTAGACTTGAGGTTACTATATATCATACAATTACAAGATGGCTAGGAGGAAGCCTTGCAAAACTTCACTAAGCACTAGGGTACTATTAAATGATGGTTTGACATGATGGATAAGGTCAAATAATTTAAAATATATAAATTACCCATATTTTTGTACAAATCCCATGATAATAAGGAACAACATTTTAATTTCAATCCATTTTGGATCATCCCATACCAAGTCAATAAACTACGAGGGAAAAATGCATTTTACCTCAAATACTTAGAAAGAAATTATATCTCATTTTCTATAAATAGATAGTTCCTAAAGCACTATTTTTCAACTATCCATTACGAAATAATATCAAATTATACCTCTTTAAAAGTGATTGGTAATGTATATATTAGATTAGATTGTATTTATTTTGATTAGGTTGTGTGTTTGTATTTGTTTTGTTCATTTTCATTGTGTTATTTTTGTTGCCCATTATTTTAGTCTATGTATTCATGTGCCCTATGTCCAACCATGTATAACCATATTAATTTATCCTATATTTCCCTTCATATGAATACCACCACATTCTCAAAATTCATAGTAAATAAAATGATCCAATAATAGAGTATGAGTCCCTGTATCAACAAGTTTTGACTACTTCAAAGGATGACAATTTAGTGAAATCCAAGTCCTAGAATTGGGAAATAGAATGTGGAACCCTAATATCAAAAATAGTTATGAGCATGTTAGTTCCTTTTAATATATTAAAGGAATTAATAGCCATTGATTCATAATTAAGTGAGAAAAGTAAGAAAATATTTACTTTAATAAAGGTCTTCTTAGCATTGTAATGAAAGAATATAAGAATGTTTTAAACCACTAATAAATCAAGGATCATCTTATTGTTAAAGGATAAATGAACCAATCCATTACCTTGGATACATTGGTCTCCAACCCTTATGGATCAAACATCAGAATATCAGAACAAAACAAGTTTGAATTTTTTTATGCCCTTAACTATTGGTGTGTTTAGGGATATGTGTAGCTAACTTGTGCCTTGCATATTATTTTACATTTTTCTATGCATTCATATGATTTATTATTCAACCTATGGGTTGTCTATGGACTTGGTATACTATAAATAGGAGTTAGGGTTAGATTTTCATCATCATATCAGAGTATTCATTTTTTATTGCAAGTATTTAGGAGGTTGACCCCTCAAAGTGGCTTATCTATTATTCAAATTTTATATTATATTTCCATATCATTATGATATATTGATTTTATTATACTTATTTGGTAAATTAATATCATTAAAAGTGGTATCAAAGCATCAATTTGGGACATAATCAAGTCAAACACCCTAGATATTAAAATTTGGCTACATCTCACAAATGGTATTGATTGACTCAGGAAGTACACATAATTTTATCAATAATAAGTTGGTTTCTAATTTGAATTATTTTATCTACCTGGCCCCAAAATTTCAATTCATGATTGTAGATTTTGGTATAGTTAATTATTCTATAAAATGCCATAGTATTATGTTAGTAACAAGGGACTATCAACTAGATTATACTATGTTTTCTATTCCTATGGGTGGGACTAATATTATTTTGGGAGTAAAATGGATCACCACATTGGGTACTATTGAGATGAATTTCTAAGAACTATTCATGTGCTTTCAATTTGAAGGAAAGCTAGTGGAATTATGGGGATTAAGATTTAAATCTCCACAGGAGATTAGTTCACATCATATGACCAAGATACTAAAAAAAGGTGTTGAAGGATTTTTGGTGCATTTATTTTACATTGACGTGTAATAAACAAGGGATTCTAACCATCTTGATTTACAAAAAATATTGGATGAACATTCAATTGTTTTTCCCCATATGAAAAGGTCTTCCTCCTAACCATACCTATGCTCATGCCATTAGACTCTTTCCTAGAATTATGCCACCCAAATTCAAACCATACAGATAACCTTATGCTTAAAAGAGTGAAATTTAAAAAATGGTACAATATTTTTTGGAGGCAAGAACCATTCACCATAGCCAAAGTGAATATTCTTTTCCAGTAGTCATGGTATAAAAGAAGGATGAAACTTAGAGGATGTGACTAAATTATAGATATATCAACAAGTTCACTATCAAAGATAAGTTTTCTATTCCTATAATTTATGATTTTTTAGATGAAGTACATGATGTTTTTTATTTTACCAAATTAGATCTTCATTATGGGTATCATCAAATTTGGATCCATGAGGAGGACATTCTTAAAATAGAATTTTGTACTCATGAAGGCCATTATAAATTATTGGTCATGCCTTTTAGTCTCACCAATGCACCATCCACATTTAAAATTTTGATGAATATAGTTTTTAGGCCATTTTTTAGAAAGTGTGTGCTTGCATCTTTTTATGACATCCTTATATACAACAATATTTGGAAGACCACTTACAACATGTGAATAAATACTCTTTATTCTTGAGTAACATTAGTTGTATGATAAACCATCCAAATGTGCTTTTGGAGTCTAAGAAATAGAATATTTGGGTCATACTGTATCACTTTAGGGAGTAAATTATGATCCTAAAAAATCCAAGACATCATGGAGTGGCAGATTCCCAAGACACTCAAGCAACTAAGTGGATTTTTGGGGCTAACTAGTGACCATCATAGGTTTGTCAAAAACTATGGTATTATTATATCAACACTCACTTCTTTGTTAAATAATGACTCCTTCTAGTGGAATAATATAGATACTAAGTCATTTTAATAGCTAAAAATGGATCTATGCACCATTCCAGTATTGGCTACTCCTAATTTTTCTAAAACTTTTGTGGTTAAATGTGATGCATCTAGATATGGTATGGGTGTATTACTCATGAAAGAGGGTAGGCCCATTGCCTTTTAAATTCATAAATTAAAGGGTGAAAATTAGCTAAAAACCATCTAAAAGAAAGAGATAATGGATATTATATATGAAGTTAAACAATGGAGACCTTATCTATTGGGTTGTCACTTTTAGGTAAAGATTGATCATGATAGCCTTAAATATTTTTTGGAATAGTGGTTGTCCTATAAATAATAAAAAAATGGGTCAAAAACAAGTTAGGCTTTGATTTTGAATTAGTCTAAAAGAAATGAAAATAAAATGTGGTAACCAATGCACTATCCAAGAGAGATGAACTAGTTGAGGCATTCTTATGTGCCATGACCATTTGGTAGGTATACTAGCTTGAGGAAGTAAGGTCAGAATGGGAGAATGAAATTTATACCCATGCATTGATTTAGAATTTATAGTAGGGTTTAGATAGGATTGAAAATTTTACATGAAATGGGAATTAATTATGGTACAAAGATAGATTATATTTGTTTCATAATTCTCTTCTCAAAAATAAAATCCCTCAAGAACTTCATGAATCTCCACTTGGTGATCACTCAAGTTTTTTGAAAACCTATCATAGAGTTAATAAGGACTTTTTTTGGAAGGAATCAAGGGAGATGTATAAAAATATGTGGCTAAATGTATGGTATGTCATCAAAATAAAGTTAAAACCATTAAAACCTCAAGTCTTTTACAACCTTTATCCATCCCTAGTCAATGATGGGAAGAGGTGTCTATGGATTTCATTACTAGGTTACCATGATCTAAAGGTAGAAATTTTATCATGGTTATTGTGGATAGACTCACAAAGTATGTTCATTTTTTGTTAATCTCAACCATTTGTGGCTGGTATAGTAGCTTCTACCTTTCTCAATACAATTCTAAAATTTCATGTTACTCCCAAGATTATTGTCAGTGATCAAGATCCCATATTCACTAGTAATTTTTGGATAGAATTATTTGCACGTTTGAGAAATTAATTGGCTCATATCTCATCCTATCATCCTCAAACTAATGGAAAAATTGATGTAGTTAATAAATGTCTAGAAGGATACCTTCATTTCTTTCTGTTAGATAAACAAGATAAATGTGTTTAGTGGCTTCCCTTGGTTGAATGGTGTTATAATAATTCAATGCATAGTTTATCCAAAATGTCTCCTTTTATGGAATTATATGGATTACATCCTCCATCCATAACTTTACCTTTGAATTCCCACCTAAAAGTGTGTGTAGTGGAGAAACACCTTCAACATCAACATTTAGTCCTTGCTAGTTTGCATGAAAATTTAGCTTTGGCTCAGAATTGCATAAACCAATAGAAAGATCAACATAAGAGTGAGATGAATTTTTAAATTAGTGATTAGGTCTTTATTCACTTATATCCATATAAGGGATATACTTGAAGCAACATAAAAAGGATAACAAGATATCCCCCAAGTATTGTGGCCCTTATCAGATCTTGCATGAAATTGTTAGTGTGGCTTACAAGCTAGAATTTCTTCCATCCACTCAAATTCATTTATTATTTCATGTATCTTGCCTTAAAAAGTTAACTAGAAACAAATTTACCACTCAAATTGATTTACCAAAATTAGATGAGGAAGGGAGGGTTATTATAGATCCTGAAGCAGTCTTTTAAATGTGCACTAAGCAGTTAAGGTCTAGAATGACTATAGAGTATCTGATCAAATGGAAGAATATTCCTTCTAAAGATTTTACCTGGGAGGATGAATACTTCATGTAATAATATCCAAGATTGATTTAATAGTAAGTACAAATTTGTTTTGAAGGGGATATGCATGTTATGCCCTTAACTATTGGCATGTCTAGGGATATGTATAGCCAACTTGTGGCTTGCATAATCCATTTGTATATTATTTTACATTTATTTATGCTCTCATATACTTTGTAGGTCAGCCTATGGGTTGTCCATGGCCTTGGTAGACTATAAATAGGAGGTAGGGTTATTTTCTCATCATCATATTAGAGTAGTCATTTCTTATTACAAGCATTTGGGAGGTTTCCCCCTCGAAGTGGCTTATATATTATTTATATTTTATGATATATTTCCATATCATTTTGATATATTATTGTTATTCTACTAATTTAGTGATATAATATAATTACATATTTCATGTAAAATTCAAAGTTTATTCCTTAGAAAGGGTGATTTAGGAAACCTCTATTGTAGGCTTTCAATTATAGTTAGTGATGAAGCAAGGCTCAAAGTGAAACCAAAGGTATCTCTATTAGGGCTATAGACACTTAGCTAGTAATAGAGCAATGCCTGAGCCATCCTTGCCTATTCAAAAATCTACAAAATGTATAAATATTCAAAAGACTAAAACATCCTATATGTATATGAGATTAATCAATGAATTCATGAAGAAGTGAAATAAATATAACATTATTTCACAAATTATCTCTTTAAAGGAACCTGAGCCTAGTATGCCATTTTTTGAAGTAGACATGAGCACATCAGTTCATGAAAAAGAGTTCCACTTGTTATCTCTAGGTATGATAATGGAGGCATGTAATCTGGGTTGTAAATACTTAGGCATCATTTCCCTCATAAATTATCCAATTTGTGTGGCCAACATGACCCCATTTTTATAGAATAAAATTGGACCCATCCCAAAACTCTCAACTCAAAATTTTCTTGGATCTCAAATATTATTCACTAAGTCATGAACATTTTAAAACCTTGAACCCTCAATTTGCCTTGATCTATTGAGTATTTCATAGCATTCATAACTAGTGAATGGTCATCATGAAGATCTCTATATTCACATGTATATAATAGTTTATCCCTTTTGTGTTTCAATATGAAGTTTTTACCATAATTATAATATTTTATGTTATTATATTTTTTAGAGTTAAAAAAATACATGTTTTCCTAGGGATGACATAACCCTAGAGTTATACTTGGAATTTCATGAAGTTTTGCTAGCAGACAAGTAAGGTTTATTTTGATTATGTGGACATTTTATATCTTATTCAATTTTTATAAATATTAAAGGAACCTCATGAATGAGAAGTTTTCACATGGAACCTATCAAGCTTATCAATCTCATAAAGGTGTTAGTGTTGTTAAAGATTTGGGAAATCTGAAAGATTATGATTTTTTTTATGGAACCTATTAGACTTGTTAGTCTCCTAGAGGTGTTAGATATTTTAGATCCCTAATATAGCCTAACAAATGGTAAGATTCCACATGAAACCTATCAAAATTTCCAGTCTTATAAGGACATTAGAGCTATCAGAGCCTAAGAGAGACTAATGAATGAGAATCTTCTACATGGAACCTATAAAACTTTATAGTCTTCTAGAGGTATCATAGTTGTTAAAGCCTTAGGATAGCTTGATGACTGAGAAGTTGTCATGTATAACCTATCATACTTTTTAGTCTATCAAAGGAATTAAAGTTATTAAATCCCTAGGAGAGCATAGTAAATAAAAAGATACCATGTGTAACCTATCAAACTTATCAATCTCTAGGAGGCATTAGAGATATCATAACATTAAGAGAGCTTGATGAATTAGAAGTTGTCACATGGAACCTGTCAAACTAGTTAGTCTCCTAGAGGCATCAAAGATGTTATATCCTTAGGAGAACCCAAAAAAAGATAAACTATCATCTAAAACCTAGAAAACATATCAATATCCTATAGGAATCATAACTATAACATCCCTAGGAGAGCTTAACCAATCACAGGATACCACTTGTCACTTTTATACAAAATGATAGAAAAATATTGGAGTGTCTTGATTCAAAAATAAAGGAAGTTAGAACCTAGAACCAACCATAAATTCCAACATGTCACTTTCATATTCCAAACATGAAAATGGTTTAGAATAGCCTCGGTAAAGAAAATAAAGGTATGAGTTGAGCCATAAGCCAATAGTAGAGTGTCATGTGTACTTAGAAAGCCCAAGTCATTAACTCTAGTAAACAAAAAAGGAGAATAGTAAAACCCCAACTGTGCTTAGTTAGAATAACCCATATATAAAGTACTTAAATAACAAAGGACATATAACCCAACTAAAGGATACCCAAGGTGTCATAGGGACTAAAGTTGGCATGTGCCTACCACATTCTTACATTAATAAACTTGGGTAATTGGTCTTTGATTTGATAACTTATAAGAATCCCATCATGATCATCAAATCTAAACTAAGAGCACATTTTCAAAATTCTTTGAATTAATGATAAATTGAGAAATAATTGAGTGGATTATGCCACCATGTCAAATTTGAACTCGTTCAAGGTTATCCTCTAAATGCCATTAATCTAAGAGATATGTTTAGAGCCTTATAAAACTACAAAGTAATATATTTTATTGTTATCACTCCTAACTCCCAATGATCTTTCCCTTTAGCTCCTTTTCAAGAATTTATACTTCCCTTTGGACAACATTATGTGTTAAGTAGATCCTAATTGTTAGCCATGGCCACATCATCTTCCAACCCTAAACATGATCCCAAATTCAAATATACCACCTTCTCATTAGAACTAACCCATTTCAAGCACTATTAAAAAGTGTTCAAAGTAATTTAAGATGTATAGAATCCCACCACAGATGATGATGATGAGGATGAGACCAAGTTACTTGATGATATTTCAACCGTGGGGAAGTCAGGATTGAATAAGGTTATATCCAATCTAGAAGTATTTCCCATTTGTCTATCTCTTTAGAAATATGATATGAAACTCCATGTACATGCACATTGTTTCCTAAGACCTAGAATACTCCATGGGGTCCTAGAATAGAAATAAAAACATCTTTAGGGATACCTTCAAGAAGTACTACAATATCTTGGAGTACACCCTAGTTTATGAACAAAACATAGTAGACACATAGACTGATATACATGAAATATATGGGGTTCTCCAAGATTGGGTCATTGATCTTTACCAATGGACCAAAAATGATGACATCAATGCTTACCCCATCTATAACTTATGAGAAGGAGTTCATGTTTATATGTTCTTATTAAATTAATTATTTAGAGTGAAGGATGTATGCATGTGAACATTATCTAAGTGCCCCTACTCAACATCATCCTCAAAGTAAAAGAAGTCATAAAACTTAGAAGCCTCATCAATTTCAACTTAGTTGAGGGCATCAGTGAAGCTATATGAGGTAGAAAATTTTATTTGATGAAAGGTCTTGTGGATGTAGTCTATTCCACCCTCACAGTCAAGCCTTCTATGCTTCAACCATCGACTCCTTCTGGATCTATGATTCACATGGTCTTTTATAATATATAAATTCCCAACTATAAAAACCACATCTAGGACATCCATGAGTCCTACCCCATGATATACTTGTAATTTAAAAAGAGACCCATGCCATAGTTATTAGATGAGATAAGGAGGGCATTCCTACCCATATGATCCTACTAGTGCTGAATAGATCACATCATCATCTAAATGGAATACATTTACCAAGTTCTTCTCATATTACCTTATCAAATATTAGATCACTTCATAGAGAAATATATTACTTACTAGTTGACCAAGGGTGTCATGGATTAATCACTTGATTATTAATATAAGTCATGACCAAATTTCCTAATTTTCATTTTCCATCATGAATACACGAATTATATAGCATACAATAGGAATTCCTATGCCTTGGGAAGGGTAGATCATAGATAATGAGATCTCGAAAGGGTTATAAATGCCCATGTGTTAAACTACATTATGAGAATAAATATCACATATCACCATGAGCCTCATGAGGATGATGATATTCATCTCAATCTATCCAATGACACCAAAGTACTAGTGTAATTAGAAGTGGCATAACCAATCTAGACTAATCCTTGAAGAAAGGTTGGTGCCACCCCCACAAGCTCCTCCAATACATCCACCTATGCTATAGCTATTCCTAGGGCCAATGATAATTAAATGATGAGAGGATATTCAAAAAAATTTGCCCAACTTTTATAGGATAATTATATAAGGGGTCTTAACATCTTCATATACATAGGCTTTACCTCCCCCAATCTTAACTCTGACTCTACCACCTCCAATTCCATAGTTTACTCAAACATAGGTAGCACAAGTGCTTAATTTTGAGATTGAAAATAGCTCTAAAGTAATCCCATATTCAAACCAATAAGAGACACCATTAGATATTCCTTCCCCCACTTCCACAATCCATCAACAACTCATGAGACTACTCCTAGGATTCCCTATTCCTACTATGCCTATTTTAATGAGGCTTTCCATAATTCATGTTGTTATCACTCCCCATTTCACTCAACTACCCTTAAGCTCATCCATGTTCAAAGTTATCACCTCATAATTCCCCTCCACTCAACCCATTCTACCCATAACTTGCCTTCAATCTCTAGGAGTCTTGATTACATGGCCCACATCTCCCCATTATTCAAATCATTTTAAGAAGCTTATAAAACTATAGGGAGGGATTAGATCCTAGTGGATCACATATTCATAGTGACAACACACATTATGGATATCATGATAATAGCTTCATTAGATACTCCCCTAGCATCAACACCTCCTAGTATTTACACCTTAACCATATCAATGGCCACCTCAATCAAAAGTGTACCTATATGCACAGTTAAATTTATTCCTAGATTAGCATCACCTATATTAATTCCTCCAACTCTAGATGTTTATTTGTTAATATTTTCTACCATGCCTCCTTTAATTACTATGGCATAGGTTGATCTAGTCATGATGCCCAAGAGGAAGAAGAACGTAACTTTTATCATGGACCCAATTCAGGTCTTAGTTAGCACCATAGTTACTTCAACCACAACCATGAATTTAGTTTATTGTGGTAAGAGACCCAAGAAAAGGAAAAAATGTATCTCCATTTTAGCCTTATATTCATATTACACCTCCCATTTCTTGCCACTCCTCATTTTATATTAGTCTAGGCCCCTAAGGATTCAACTTTAAACAACCAATTTATTGATTATTATTGAACACCCCATTCCCAAGTGACATTATTCCACATGTTAACATGACCCTTGACCATTAGTATGACCAATTGTTCTTGTGGGGGTCCCCATTCATCCTTCCTCCTTTTACTCCCATGCCTCCTCCTCTTCCACTTTTTTCTTCCTTCCTTCCTTGTCATTCAATATTCCTCCTCCCACACCTCCAACATATACCTTTTCTTTTCCTAATCACTTTCATCCTCCTCCACTACCTTGGGATTTAACATAAACCCAAAATGGGTTGGGCCCCTAGCACCTTCCAAAACACATAGACTAAAAACAGTCTATGAGTGAAAAACTAGAGGTCTAATGAGAATTCAATATAAATATTTTGGAACATGAAGACATTTCTTACATAGAGTTTCACTTAGCAAGGGGACCTAGTGGTATGGAAAACTGAGCATGACCTCTTCTCCCTCACCAAAGTGAGGACACCCAACAGGGAGAAAAAAGTGGTTAAAGTTCCTATATCCATGCTTCAAGATAAAAATGAGATTTTTGAGAAGCTCATAAAAAACATGATAGATTAACTTATAGTAAATAAGTTACCTGTGAGGACCAATTTCTTGATGGATTTTATTATTCAAGTTTTGGAAGACCTTAAATAGTTATTTATAGCTCTTCAAAGGGTGACTAGAGACCTATCTATGAGTAAATATCACCACAAACACACTCAAGTATATTTGGAAAGGTTTTCCAACATGGAAACTAAGTTAAATAAGTTCATTATGTTAATTCATAAGGGCATGTTCCAAAATATTAATGTTGTGCCTCTATTAGACCTAAACATCTACTAGACTTATGCTTGGAGCATGAGGACTTTAATTAAGGAGTGGTTGGCTATGGTGAAAAAATGATCAAGCCTTTGGAGAAGAGTAAAGAATGGAAGTTAACCTACTTTAAAGAGGTCAACATCATTTTTTTATTTGGAGGAGCTTGTTTGTTATTTTACTAAAGACCCCCTTTCATGTGTTTATATTTTGTGAAGTACTTATAAATAAATCATTATTTTATTTACCTAGACTCCCTCCATGTGTGTCTAAGAATATAATCCTTTCATGAAACTCAACATTAAGTGGTATGGCTATAATTGGGCATGCCATCAGTTCCAAAAGTATTGGCATATTTTGTAAACTAAGACACTCTTATCTACCTTACCTTACCTTCTCTTTTATGTTATTCTTGATTTAATCAAACCTTACCTTCTTATTTATAAATTTATGAAAATAAACTCATTAGTGCTCCAAAATTTAAATCTATTATATTATATTATATAATTGAACTAAAACCTTTTTTGTCACATTAGATATTGAGCCTCTTGTGGTAGTGTCCCATCTTTTGGAGATATATTATAGGTAGGCTACATCATGGAGCACAATACCTATATAAAATTCTTTATATTCACCCAAAATCAATCCTAAAATGGGATGATGTGAGTACCTTATTATCACCTAAGTCTCTTTTAAGAACCTAATCTTATAGGTGTTGCTAGTACTAGATTTTGGCCATGACAATAACTAGGTATAGTAATGGGAGGGGTATGCTTAAAAAAGGTTGAGAGGGAGATACATTTTTCATTTTTTAGGTATATTTCCCTAATTATATGGATTCATGGTTGTGATTGATGGAACTTTTGTGTCAACTGGAACCTAAACTAAGGTCATGTAAAAAGCTACCTTCTTCTTACTCTTAGGTGTCATGCCTAGATCAATCTATGTCATATTAATCAAAGGATCCAGGGTGTAAACTATTAATATATAAACCTATAAATATAGATTAATAATTATAGGTGATGCAAATTTAGGAATCACTTGAATTTCACATATGAGTTCACTTTTCATTGAGGTGGCCATCAGGATAGTTAAGGTGGGGATATTGAGAGGTGTATATGTTAGGGGAGTAGCTAATAGAGTCATTTTTTTTGGCATACATGGTATATTTGAGCATTATTAAGATATGATCCAATAGGATCTAAGCCCTCCTTACATTTTAATAAGTTATTTACAATGAGATAGATACTAGGGGATACAAGACATGCAACTAAGACTCCTAGAGACTAAAGGAAGGCTATGTGGATTCATGTGGGTGGAATGGATTAAGTGGAGGTAAATTTGGAGGTAATAATGTTTTAAATGGACAAATATATGGGTAAATGAGTGAATTGGGGAGTGAGCACAAAAAAAATTAGGAGAGGCCTCATTATAATGAGTAGGGGAAAAAATAATTAGTGGAGGCCACATTGGAATAGTCATGATAGGAATAATTAACCCTAGGGTAATCCCGTGGGTTACCAATGAATGTCAATTTTGGGGAAAGGAATCTCTAGTGGAACCTCTTGTTTATCCTACTCTAGGGTCTCTTTAGGGCTAGTGTCAATGTTGAAATGCAATGCTTACACTACCTATGGTTGATTGACCCATGGAATTGGAGGTGGCACAGGTAGAGTTGAGACTAGGGAATGTGAATCCTATGGAAGTGAAGGAATTAAGACCCCTTGTATGATTTTCATAGAAATGTGGGTTTTAATTTCTTGAAAATCCTCTCTTAGTTGAATTATAATGGGTCTTAGGGATAGTTCTGGTAGAGGTGGATACATTAGAGGAGCCTATGGATGTGAAAGTAACTTTTATTCAAGGTATGGTATAGATCAGTCTCACTTTCCTTTATTTTTTGTTTCTTCCAAATATGTTAGTACTTCATCATTATTGTCCAGATTGACAAGAAGATCATCATCCTTGTGAGGCTCATGGTGATATGTGATATTGATACTACTAAGTACTTTACCACATGGTTATTTATAACACTATAATGATCCCACTATTTTTTAATTCCCTTTTAGAGGCATATAAATTCATATTTTTTACCATCTTCTACAATGAAGTAAAATTATTGTATTCATTATGGTGAATGAAAATTTTGAAATCTAGGCATGCCTTATATCAACAATAAAGTGAGTAACCCATGATACCCTAATACAATTAATAATAAATCTCTTACTCTTTGAGGTGATATAGGATTTAATATGATAAAATGAGGGGATCTTTGTGTATGTCATGCACTAGGATGATGGTGTGATACTTATAGTACCAATAGGCTCCTATGGGTGGGAACATCCTCCTTATTTCATCTAAGATTTGTGGAATGGGCCTATTATTAATGGCCATAGATACCATGGGGTATAAGTACTCATATATTTCCTAGATGTGGTTCATATAGTGGTGTGTGTATATATTTCAAAAGACTACATGAACCACATATATGGAAGGGGTCCATGGTGGAAACACATAAGACTTAAACATGAGGGTGGCATAAATTACATCCATATGATATCTCATCATATAAAATTTTCCACCTCCTCTATCTTTGTTGACATCCTTGACCAAGTTAAAATTGATGATTATTTTGAGCTTTGAAACTTCCTTTCCTTTTAGGATGATGTTGAGTAGGGGCACACTAAGAATGTTCACATGAAACATATCCTTCCCTCTAAATAATCAATTAAATAAGAGAATCCCAATGTGAACTCTTTATCAAAAGGTATGAATGTGGTAAGTATTTATGTTATCCTTTTTTTTTTCTAGTGATCTATATTGACATACCAATCTTGGAGAACCCCATATATTTCATGCGCATCAATATACACATATATTACATTTTGTTTAGAAACAAAAGGGTACTCAAGAGATTCTAGTACTACTTTAAGGCAACATTGGAGATGTCCAAAATTTTATTTAGGGCCCCTAAATAATACAACAGGTCTTAGGTAGCATCATGTATGCCCATATATTTTTTTAACATGTTGTTGAAGATATTGACACATGAGAATACTTCTATTTTTGTTACAAATTTGTGAAATCCTAACTTCCCTAGGGTTATAATCTCATCAAGGAACTTTATCTCATCCTCATCATCATCTAAGGGGTATTTATTACATCTTTAATTAATTTTAACACTTTATTATAATTCTTGAAATTGGTCATTTCTAATTGAGAATATCATACCTCTAAATTATGGCTCATGTCTAGGGTTGGAATATTATGCAGCCATGGTTGAGAGTCAAGATCTGTTTATCATAGAATTAAGGGCCCAAGGGAAGCAAAAAAAGATTGAGAATGAGTTGAAGGGAAATATCCTTGGGAGTTGGTAGTGGTAATGGTAAATTATATTAATTTTTGGACTTATAAGGATATGCATAGATATATTTTATTAATTATGGTTGGAGGTTCACCTTGTGCATTTTTAAATTTGAGTTGGTGGTACAATCCATTATGTTATTTCTTGATCTAGGATTAACTCAAATAATTTTGAAAACATCCTCCTATTTTAGATGTAGTGATGTTGAGGGGATGCTTATAACTTGTTGAATCAGTTCCCAATTACCCAAGTTGATTATTACAAGGGTGTGGTAGGTACATGCATATTTTATCCCTTATGGTACTTTAGGTATCCTCTATTTAAGACACATGTCCTATACTAGTTGTTTAATTTTTCTATGGGATATGCCAAATAGGAATAGATGAGGTATTATTATTTTACCTTTTGATGTACTAGAGTTAGTAACTCAGACCTATTGACTACACATGACACTCTATTCTCAGCTTATGGATCAATCTATACATTTCTTTTCCTTGCCTAGGTCATTCCAAACCATTTTTCATTTGACATATATAAGTGACATGTGGTACTTTGTGATTGGTTTTGGGTTATTATTTTAAATTCTTTTTGTCCTAATTGCGATTTTTAGGCCTTTTATATCATTTTATATAGAGGTGACACATGGTGGATTATGGTTGGCTAGGCCCTCTTAAGGATCTAACATCTTTGATGCCTCTATGAGACTAGACAATTTAATAGGTTATATGTGGAAGATTCTAATTATTTGTTCTCTCTTATGACTCTAATATCTCTGAGACGTCTAGAAAATTTACTAGTCTAAGAGGTTCCATGTGGAAGCTTCTCATTCATTAGGATCTCCTAAGGATTTGATAGCTCTAACAACTTTGAGAGACTAATAAGTTTGATAGGTCCCACATGGTAGATTCTTATTTTTTGGGATATCATATGAATATGATAGCTCTATCACCTCCAATAAATTGATAAGTCTACTAGGTTCCATGTGTATCTTCTTATTCATCAAGATCTCTTAGGGATTTAACAAATATAATACCTCTAGGAGGCTGATAAGTCTGATAGGTCATACATTACATATTCTCATTCATCAAGCTCTCTTAGTACTCTAAAAATTTTGATGCCTCTAGGAGATAAAAAAATTCTAATAATTTCCATGTGAAAGATTCCCATTCATTAGGATCTCCTAGGAATCTAACAACTTCTATGCCTCTTAGATAATAATAAGTCTAAGAGGTTTCATGTACTAGCTTCTCATTGATTAGGCTCTTTTGAGGCTCTAAAAGATTTGATGCTCCAAGAGACTAACAAGTCTCACAGGTTCCATGTGGTAGATTACCATTCATTAGGCTATCTTGAGGCTCTGATAGCTTTGATGTCTTTAGGAGATTGACAAGTCTCATAAGTTCTACATGATAGCTTCTCATTTTTCAAGCTCTTACAAGATTTATGAAAAATGACTAAGCCATAAAATGGCCAGGTAATCAAATGAAATCTTACCTATCTACCAACAAATCTTCATAAAAGTCCAAGTAGGAATATGGGGTGATGTCATCTTGTGAAAAAATTGCATAATTTTAACACTACAAAACAACATAATTATCACAAAATATTCTAATTATGGTAAAACCTTCATATTTAAACATAAAAAGGCTAAACCATTATAGACACAAGAGACTATATGGATTATCATTATGACCATTCACTCATTATAAATGTTATGAAATGCTTATTTGATCAACATAAAATAGGGGTTCAAGGTTTTGTTGGCCCCTATTTTTTTAAGTATGGGATCCATGCCATCATGATATACACTTTCATGTGAGGTAATCATTTTTAATGATTTTTATTTTTCCATTTTTGTGTTAGCTAGAGGAATAAACACTTAGCTTGAACCAGTTAGAAGGTGGCTAACCATTTTTAAGATTCTTGAGGCATCTTCTAGGTTGGATGAGACATGGTAACCATAACACAAAGGGTCTAAGGTGATGGATCCAGTGGAACGATAAATAAAGGATCCATCTCAACACCTAATGTGCAAACTCCACCCTAGAAAAAGATGTTCATGTAGGATATAAAATGATCTCAAACTAACAAGCAAGGGAAACACAAATTGAATACATGAAAGCTTTGAATAATTGGTTTTATATAGTGAAATAGTCACCATTATAACTATAAATAGATTAGATGCCTTACAATATCTATTTGTAGTGCCCAAACTCACCTATGAGCCTCTGAGTTGTTAATTATTTCTGAGTTAAGAATATGCTCTATTTTTAAGTGTATGGACTTTGTTTAATTTTAATACTTTATTAATGATAAATAATGGTTGTAGTAAACATAATATCTAGTTTATACATCTTGATAGTGCTAATTAAATGAATATTAAACATAATGTTATAATTCTAATTCATTTAGAATAAGAATGTTATTTTTAAGACTCTAGTCTATGTCATTAGTGGCATCTCTATGTTAAATGATGACATCAACATATCTTGTATAATGACTAAATATAGGTAGATATCACACCAAACATTGATATCTTTACTAAAAGTGTTAGCCTAAGTATGAAAGCTTGAAGTGAGAGCATTCCATTGACCATTCATAATGCCAATATGACACTAAGCTTCGTGAAATAAAGGATTATGCCCTTAAGACTATAAAACCACCCTAAAATAGACTTGCACTTATAGACCACCAAGATTATTCTTTGAAATACATTCAAAAATGGATCTATTTTAGCCTTTTATGAAATGACCAAGTACCATAATTGATGCCTTGTACCATGGGAAAACTAGCCCAACACGGGCCTCAATTTTTTATCTGTTGCACTTCAGGTGAGTGTATAAGGCATGTGCCTTATGTGAATTAATGTTGATGTATCCAAGTGTTAAATGTTGAGCACTACAATAATATTCCATATTTTCACCTAGTTGTAAGGATTCCAAAACTAAGATAACCTTACACCCTTTGACAAGGACTTTTCTAAAACATTTTTATTTTATTATTGGGACTCATGTTTAATTTTGTTTCTATAATGATATAATAGAATTATTCTCTAAATATCCATCAAAATCATTGAGCACTATTTATAATAATTGGAAGATAGCTTTGAGTTGAAGCATCCAACCTATACAGGATAAAAATTGAGAATGTGGGTTCAGAATAACCTATCTAATGCTCTGTATGAGGTCTTTTTCTATGAATTCCCTAAGCATATGTACTAGTGTTTGGATGCCTATGTAACCCATAGAAGGAGTTATAGATAGTGATACTAGTGTAAAAAAGAGTGCCTAAAGAATCTTGAGACCCTAGACTCCACTTGGACTTGAGCAATAGAAAAATGGTGGCAAGGAACACTAAAAATTTACATGCTTGATTTCATAGTTTCAAAATACTCATGCCCTAAGGAAGTAGAGTATTAGGTTTTGTGTGGAACCAAAGGAATGTTTTTGAAAGAGTTTAATACAAATATTAATAAGCTAATGGTGGATTATGTATTTTAAACTTTAGGAATGGAAAACTAAAGTCCTAATTCACATAAGGCACAATGGAAGGGGATGAGTAGCCTGACACCTGAGAGTTAAAAAGATAGACTTATAATAAGAGATGAAACATATTGATAGAATATCTATAACTTAGGAGTGATGAGATAACCTATAGTGAGTGGGAAGGGCATGACAAAATAGTGTGAGTAGGATAGAAACAAAGAAGTGATGAATCTAGTGCAATATTTGGTGGGTGTAGAATACATTAGGTTCTTACTATAATTGGTGAATATAGATATACTTGATGTGACTACCCCCTTGAACTTGTGGTACATGATCAAACACTAGATCCCTGACTTGAAGAAAACACAAGAGTGATAATTAACCCTACTGTCAACATATATTTTAGATAGTTTATAGACTTGAAGTGTGATTTTTTGATTGAACAAATTATTACCTATAAGGAATTGAGAGAAAATATCTCTAGACCAAATACGTGCTATCTTAAAACCATAAAATTTGAGTGCAAACATACCAACTCAACCAATGTCAGCTTCACAAAGTGGGAAATAGTCCACAAGAAGTGGTCCAGTGCCACAAGTTAGTAGTATAATGCCATCATCATCTATGGCACCATTAATAACTACAAGATAAGTGCCTAACCTTGTGGATAAAGGCATTGGAGAACTACCACTTGGATAAACACTAGGGGACAAGTACCCCAAATGCTAGATACCCCCCCCCACAACAAATATATTACAAATTGGCCATGCACTTGCCATAGTATCTTGGTGTGGAGAATGACATAGAGTGTGCTAATGTGTTAACTACAATGGCATGCTCAGGGCATAACCTAATTACAGCACAAGGTAGCCCAATTAATGACCACTCTACTTGATTTTTCCCATACCTGGTATAGTAAATTTAACCCTAACTAGGATATGGTAAATTATGACACCTTAAATAAGGTATTCCTTATGAAATTTGACTATCAGAGTTTGAACACTAGAGCATCACCATGCTTAAAGAGATGACCCAAGGACTCTCAAAAAGTATGCACCTATATGATGCAAGTTTAAAGACCCTCATTTAGAATCTATATTATGACATACATCCCTTCAAACATGCACAATGGTTTATTTAGATAGTTGTTAGTACCATTTCTTGAAGACCTTTATAGACCCTTACAAAGCACATAAATTCATGCTTATATCCGAGGTAGTTAGAAGAACTGATACTAGGATCAGCCCATTAATGGAGGTTCAAATTACATCCATGGCCTCCCAACTCCAAAATATTACCTCTCATTCATTGTAAGATGCTCAAAGCATATTATGGTGCACCAATCATGAATCATAAATCCATAATAGGAATACCTACCCCTAATGGAATGTGCACACATTTCTTCTAAGCTCTAAAGTTTATCAAGAGGCATATGATTTTCAAAACTTCACATTGTTTCAATGTGCCATCTAGGTGAACAAAACCATCTATTATTAGTTTTGAAATGCCTACACCCATACAATAGCTAATTTTTGCATGATTGATGAGATGCATAATAACATGGAAACATGCATAAAGAAAGCCACTGTAGTAGTTGGAGGGAAAACTAACCAAGGAAATGAAGGAAATGGCTAGTATAATATGGGATTTGGGATGTGATAAGGTACTATAGGGCAAGGTTGAGGATGTAGGGGTGGAAGTTTCCCACCCCACCCATGTTACAATTGTGTCTTAGCAAAGCATTACCAGTATGATTTCCCTACACATCCAATGTGTGGGTATTATCAAGGGGTCCATAAGGTTGAAGAATGCCCTAAATTGTACAAGAATTTGACCCAAAGGAGTCCTATCATAGACAAGGGTACAAGAATGATCAGGCATGAGTCAAAAATGGAGAAATTGACTTTGAAGGCACAACTAACCCATGAAGAGATAGTCAAGGTAGAGGTGACTACTTGTAATGGAATCACCACTCAGATATCAATTGTGCCAATACTATAATTATGCTTAGAATATGGGTAAAAGAGTCACACTAAGTGAATAATGATTTCTGAACCTAATTTATTCCTTACCTAGACCCATCATGCCAAAAATATGTATTGAATTAGGCCATGAGTGTAATTCAAAACCTATAAGGAGAGCTCCAATTAGCATGAGAATTAGAAGTGTAAGTTATTACTTCCCAAAAGAACAAAGATAGATAAAAGGTGGAGATACAAAAATTAAAAAATATCTTATGCCTCTTATAGATAGAAGGAATGCTTTCCCTATTGAAAAACATGCTCTTGGAGCATGTAGGGTATAATATAGTTAAAGTCATTGCATCACACATGGAATAAATGCAATAAGTTTGGCATACATAGAATAAATATTACGATAAAGAAATCCTTATGGATGCCACCATTGATGGATGTTATGTATGTGAGGTCCTCATGAACATAGGCATCAATGTTAATATCTTGATTAAGAATGCATGGGAGAAGATGGTTAGGCCAGCCTTGAGGCCTTCCCCTCATGTAATTTTTATGGCCAATAAGACTTGGGCATAGCCCATTATAATTTTGAAGATCATAGTTATAGACATCATGGGTGATGAATTCATCATGAACTTTGAAGTGATTGAATTGGAAGAATAAGACAATTATCCAATGTTTCTAGGAAGGACTAGTGTTATACAAATAATATAGACATGCATTTAAAGAGGCACTACATGAATTTTGAAAATGGTAAGAAGATAGTAGTTATCCCCCTCTCAATGACCAAGGACCCCCTTATGTATAGAGTTTAGACCTCGAGGATGAGATCAAACACATATACAACATCATAGAACAAGGTGTTGAGTCTCTAGAAATATGGACAATCAGCCTTGAATAACACTAACATTGCTTGCAATCAATGGGTCAAGGAAGCATATGAGACCACTGGTTAAAGGTGTTTCTTGGTACACACAAAGGAATCAAAACTAATAAAGATAGGCTAGGTCTAGATTAATCATGCTTCTAAGAGGTGGGTCCCTTATGCAAAGAAGAAGGGAAAGAGTTTTTTTCCCTAAGTAAAGGTAAACTTGCATTGCTTCTAAGACATGGAGAAGAAATCCCATGGAAGAGTATGTCCATGACCTTGAATCATACATCCCTAAAGAATTAGATAAAATGGGCACACTAGTGTATACATTATAGAGTACTATCGATCATTGGTGGGTAGTGGAAAGGCCTAGCTTGTCAACATGGAAATATGTCAAAGAAACTATCTACACAAGATTTGATAAGAGTAATGAGGACTTGGACATCTTAGAATACTCTAGCAACCTTGAACCTATAGCACATGTGTACTTTTGTGAAGAAACATGGATTGTCTATGGTGATAATGCCCTAAGGAACCTATGGGTATATGCCTTCTATAAAACCTTGAAGATGTGGGCATGAACGTGGTATGTTATTAATGAGACATGGCATGAGATAACCAATCAAGATGACCTTAAGAAATAGCTTGTCCACACCTTCTACTTTTCTTTGTAAAACCTAGAATTGATTGAGCCACTATAGATAGTTCAGAGGTCAGTGTTTGTGGACACTAAAATATTAGATGAGGACCTAAAAAACATGATCGGTGAAAATGGTTTGGTGCTCCCATATTTATTTGAATAGAAAACACTTAATAATGACTCTAATGATGAGGATGATGAAACATGAAAGGTGCACAAATCGACAAACTTGATAGGCAAAAGGAATCTAGTGAACCAAGTTGAGGATAGTGCTCTAGAGGAAGAAGACCCCACCCACCTTCACATAAAAACCACTAAAGGTAGTAGACAAGTTGATAATTAAAATTAGGAGAAGAATTAACCCTATTATGTGCCACTAAAAACTACCATGGTAGAAATCAACTCAGAAGGGGAACCAAATATTGTTACTCTAGATACATATTAGTCTAGTGTAGAGCTAGAATAAATTGTTGATCTCTTGAAGGAGTTCCCAGACTTGTTCCTTAAAAATTACCATGATAAGAAGGTAACCCACCCATCATTTAGGAAGATGAGCATAAATCTATTCAATAGCATAAAACCTATTAATAAGCAACCCTATAAGATGAATCCCAATCTTTTCACCAAGATCAAAATAGAGATTAATGGTATTCTAGCCATAGGTGTCATCTACGCTATACAATAATCTAAATGGGTTAGCCCCATGGTTATTAGTATCAATAAGGATTGATGCATTTATATTTGCATAGAATATATATTTTTGAATTCTACCTACATAATTTTCCCATTTTTAACTCCGTTCATAGACAAAGTCTTGAGTAGCATCATAGACTATGAGATATACACTTTCATTGATGGGTTCTTAGGATACCATCAAGTCTATATTGAAGAGGAAGACAAGCCCAAAATGACCTTTATGATATAATGAGGTTGTTTTTCATATAATTTGATTCCCTTTGGACTCAATAATGTGTCATCCATATTCTCCTAAGTAGTAATCACCACTTGTAAGGACCTCATTCACAAGTTCCTCCAAGTGTACTTAGATGACTTGATTGTGTATGGGCTGGTAAAGGATCATTATGATAACTTGCACCTAATGTTTGAGAGGTGCTAATAGCTATATATTTCTTTGAACCTCAAAAAGTGTATCTTCATGATGCCATTTAGCACTCTACTTGAGAAGATCATCTACAAAGATGGTCTACTCATTGATCCTATAAATATTGTAATCATCCTTTAACTCCAGACCCATTTAATGCAAAAATATGTTTGCACCTTTCCTAGACACTATGGTTACTATAAGAAGTTAATAAGGAACTATGAAAAGATTTTTATTCTACTATAATATATTTTATAAAAGGGTGGCCCATTTTATTTGGGTGCAATGTAAGAATATCCATTTGAGACATTGAAGCTCAAACCAACAAGCATGGCAATACTAAAATTTCTTGAATGGATGAATCCATTTCACATCTATGTCGATGCATCTAGTTTTGTAATTGGTTCCATTTTCATTTAACTGGGTGAAGTCAAAATGGACCATCCCATTTCTTTCACAATCATAAAACTGGCCAAGGTGGATCATAACTACATTAAAACTAAGCATGAGGTGCTTTACATGGTTTATACCTTGTATAACTTTAGGTAGTACTTGTTGGTGACCCCATTCATCTTCTTCATTGATCACAAGGCACTTAAGTACCTGTTTAATAGGCCCATTATCCATAAGTGTATTTGTATATCAATATTTTTATTTCAAGAATTCTAGTTCTTGGTTATAGTGAATCCTAAAAAATAGAACTCAAGCCCAAACCATTTATATTGTATTGACTTTGGTGATGCAATAGTGCCTATTTGGGATGATATGTTAGACACATAACTCTAGAGATTTTAGCGCATCCCTCAATATTTGGTGGAAATCACCACATTTCTAACATTTAGGTCTACACCCCAGACTATGATAACTAAAGAGAAGAAGTAACCATAGTTTGTGCCACCCCCTTTTAGTTCACTAGCATGAAACTGCATAAATTAAAATCATGATGAAGTCTTACACTGATGTGTCTTAGAACATGAAAGTGACTCTATCTTAAAATATGTGCATGAGGCGATAGTAGGAGGACATTGCACTAGATATGCAATGGTGCTCAAGGTTCTATAATCAATATTCTAGTGGCCAAGTCTATTTTAGGATGTGAAAGACTAAACCAACACATGTGACATCTGTTATCATATAGGAAAACTAAACCACTAGGATAAGATGACTCTCATTCCTAGTCTTGCCTAGGCACCATTTGAAAAATGGGCCATTAACTTTATTGTGCCAATTACTTCCACTATAAGGCATACAGGCACATGATACATCCTGGACTCCAGTATTACTTCACCAAGTGGGTCAAGATAACACTAACCAAATAATATATATCCACCACCTTAGAAAGTTTTATCTAGGAAAACATCATCAATCTTTATGGGTGCTCACTTAGTCTGACTAGTGATAGAGGCATGCACAAATGAAATTGTGCACATCCTACTGACTAAATACATGGTGGTTCACCAAAAGACAAAACTTATCATCCCTAAGCAAATTACACTCTTAAGGCATTCAAAAATATATTGGGAATGTGTCTCATAAATATATGTGACATTGGTGACAAGTATTGGGATGATCATGTGTCAATAATGTTATGGACCTATCACACTACATACAAGCACATGAATAAGGATACACCATTGTAACAAGTTTTTCATGTAGAGGCTATTTTACTAATGGAATTTTTAGTTCCCTTATTATGTATTACATGTATTGGTCATTTAAATGACCAAGAGTCTTTGAGTGCATGACTAGAAGACTTGGAGAACTTAGATGAGACATGTGCCCTAGAAGATGGAGCCAATAAGTAAAGAAGGCATTCCATAAACTATGACATGATAAACATATCAAGCACAAGGTACTAACTAAAGGAGCATTAGTCTTGCTATATGACTCTAAGTACCTCAAACACCCAAGCAAGTTGTAAATTATATGGATGAGCCCTTATGTCATCCATAACATATTGGATATTGGCAAATACAAGCTACACATGTTTATGGGTGAAATTATCTCTGGGCATTTCAATAGCAACTAATTGAAACCTTTGTAGACACTCAAAAATTACACTATTTTAGATGTCAAAATGCCTTAAAATCCTACTCGACCCTGAAGTTAGTTGACCACCTAATTAACTTAGCCCATTTATTAATTTACTAACTTGAACCCCCTAACCTAACTCCTCTAGCTTAACTTTTTAATCCACCCCATTTTAACTTATATTCTTCTAGAACCTCGACCATCAATGGTCTACATAACCATCAATGGTTAGCCTGACCATTGATGGTCAAGTCCTCCAAGCCTGCTTTAAAAGCATTAACAGTTGTATGAGATAAACATGGCTGCATTTAAAAACTTTCCTTATGCTATGATAATGAGCTTTAAAGCATCATAAATGGTAAATTTATCCTCCATCATAATTAACAACTTCCTCTTGCATATTTAGTAACTTCATCCTATAAAAGGAGGGAAGTAGGATGAAAAATGGATCTAGAAATATAGTAATCCATGTCTAAGCTATCTTGCATATAGGAATATATCATCCCTTCAAAAAACAAGTAACATCAATAGACGCCTGAACCTCTTTTAGAATCACTTTTGAAGGCTAAAGTACTATCACTTTGGCCAAATTGCTTCAGCCTTCCACCATCAAGTTACAGGTATCTTGTGCTTGTTTTCTTTGACATATTTCATTTCTAACCTCCCTACCCTATCCATACTTATATCTATCTTATTTTACATCCTTTAGATCCATAAAATCCTCTATTTGAATAGTTATCCAATCTATAATTGCTCTTCTAAATAGTTCCAAAATTTCATAGGTAACCACTAATGGTTAGTCCAATCATTGATGGTCACCTCAACCATTGACAGTCACCCAACCACTAATGATTCACCCAACTATCGATGGTCACTGTGGTAAAAAATAATATCAAGATAATTTCACCCCCTTGACCTCAACCAAACCCTATTTTCTATGTTATTGCCTATTCATAGAGGCTTTTTGGATTTCATGAACCTGACCCCAACTATCTTAGCATGAGCATTGACCCAATTTTACTATATTTAGTCATTTTATTTAATAATCAATTTACTTTCATTTGGTATTACATGCATTTACTTTCATGATCATTGGATTCAAGTATTCTTTCTTTCCATCTATATCAACTTAATTGTTATAAATAGTAGATTGACAACCTCTTAACAAGCATATGTTTTTTAGATCTATCTCATGCTAGGAAGTCCACTCAACCATCCATATAACAACCCCTTTTCTAGTGTTTTTCTTATCTATATATTATTCCTTCCAAGCTAAAGAATAATTCCCATCATCATCTGGATCACATGCACACTTTATCAAGTATCCCTTTACACACCCTATTGATATTTTTATTACTTGCTTTAAAATTAATAAATGATCAAAAATTAAGATAAATATTTTGGCACACCTGGTGGGACCTAGTATCCCCTTTTATTCCTTTATTATTTTCTCATTTAATGAAATCTAAAATTTATTTTGGGATTAAAATAAACATTTTACATACATTAATTGCTTGATTATTTTAGTTCATTTAGTAACTTAAAGGCAAAGTAATTAATCATAATTTTCACTCTTGTTATCATAAACTTATCCAAACCACATTATCAATCAACACATCAAAACATACTTGAGACAATGCCCAACTAGGATTTCATCACATACTGATAAACCTTATCCTTTCCCAATAATCCTACTTGGAGGTCATTACCAAAGGGAAAACCAACTCAGCTCTTTGGTTGAGTATAAACTCTAAAATTTAGTATATTTTGGCTAGGAACCTGACACCCTTATCACTGTGGTATGTGAAGTGAGGGGGTATGCCCAAATACTAAACCATGTACTAAAGTTCAATGCATATTTCTCTCTTGAGTACATAAACATAATCTAAAACCAAACTTAGATTTCCTCTTTAGTGCTTGATCTACAAGCTAAATTTCTTTTTCACACTTTTTAAGGCATAAGCCAAAAGTGATCTAAAAAGGACCCTAAGTTTAAATCTATTTTTTATGTATGTTTGAATTGCCTTGAGTTCTTTTATTTTGCTTGAAATTTGTTTGAGGTGTGATGTTCATCATTTTCTCCTATTTCCTCTAATGGTCTTTACTAGATAATAGTTGAGGAATCAAACCAACCAACAACCACCCTCTTATTCTTCCTCCATGGAGTATAATTTTGATGTTGAGGGTTCCCCTAATTTTTCTCCCCCTCCTACCAAGCCTTCAATTGTCACTGAGGGTGATGCATATTTTGTTGCCTTCCTTGATAACAACCTCATGGCTCTTTAGTATTACCTAAACACCTTATCTAACCATACCACTTTTGCTTTAGTTCCTCCTATGGATTTTCCCTATGGTACACCTCCCCATATTTTGGTGGGTGTCACCTTAACCCAACCCAAGGTCACCCAAGCCTCTTATTCCTCCAATATCCCACCTACTACCACTCCTCAAACTCCATCCAATATCCCAACCAGTAACAAAACACCTCCTACCCCAACCAATACCTCTAATATTAGATCAACCTTACTTTTTGTCACCTATACTCCTACCATGGGGGTATCTTCTACCTCTATTTCTACCATTCACCTTATATTAACCAACCCACCAATTTCTACCCCACTTTAGAGTCTAGTACTTTCCATACCTCAAGCACTCCCACCTATTAGCACTAGAGTTACCACCCACCACCAACCAGATAGCACTTTCATACTTCTAACCCAATTTATATCCATACCTCTAAATCAACCCATATCAACCCCCCAACAAGTACACATGAGATCTTATCCATATGTTTCTAACCCACAAGGATGCATAACACCTTCCACCCAACCATTTGTGCCAATCAACCCTTATATGGCACCATCCCAACCTCTTATGATCATTTACCAATATGTGGCTTCTCCAACACCTTCTACCACTGATCCATATATGGCTTCTACCTAACCTCAACAAAGCTTACCACCTAATTATGCAACTTCCCAACCTCAAATAGACTTGGTCAAGATTTTAATCAACAAAATGACCAAATTGGAGTCATCTATTTATGAGTTTTATAACCTTTTATCCTATGATCAAATCTGTAATGAACCCATCCATCTATCCATTCCTATCCATGCTTATCCTCCTTAATCAAAATTACCTAAGTTTTCCAAGTTCCAAGGTAAGGAAGACCCATAACAACATTTGAGATCATTTCATCATTACTGTTATTTGATCACATATGATGATGCTCTCCTCCTTCATACCTTCCCCATGTCTTTATCAGGACTAGCCCTTGATTAGTATAGTGCTCTCACCAAACACTGCATATTTTCATTCTCCTAACTAGCCCAAATCTTTTTAGAGAACTTCTCAATAAATATATCTCAAAAGGTTTGTATTACTAACCTCTATTATATTATTCAATTTGATGATGAATCAATTATCTATTTCTTAACCAGATGGAGAGGTCTCATCAACTAGATTTCTTTCTGCCTACCCCAAACTTAGTTGATTAAAATATTCTCTCAGATTGTGTCAAACATATTTACCCCACTCTTCAAGTTCAAACTTTTATAACTTTTGATGAGGCATTCACCATGGCATGTAAACTTGAAAACCAGACCATTGACAAAGGGAAATTGAAACTATAGAACAAGAATTCTAGCTTTAAATCTAATGACTCTCCCTCCACCAAAACCAATAACCCATCCAACCATCTCAATACCAAGATAAAATCATCTAAAAACTTAGTTTTCCTAAAAAATACTCCACCACCAATTGTCAACCAACCCCATCAAACCAATTCTTCCAACCCTTCCTACCAATAAAACTAAAACCAAAACTGAGCTCCTCTAAAACAATATTCTCCCATAAGGGAATCTTATGCTTTAGTTTTGGAAAATTTTCTCAAAACTAACCTCATCCAACTTCCACCTATCAAACCACCCCAACAATTTGATTCTTCTCACCCCATGCTAGTTTGTATAACGAGAATGACTATTGTGCCTTTCATCGAGTTATTGGACATGACATCAATAGATGCAATACCTTCAAAAGTCTTATCCAGAGCTCAATTAATAGTGGAGAAATTACATTTGATAATTTCAATGAACCTCCTAGTCAATCCCTTGGCATATTTCATAAACATTTTCCTAATTATGCTCCATCTACCCATCACCATGACAAAAAACCAAAATCATCTAACTCTCATGAGGCACATACCATCAATATTATTATTAGTGAACCCATTGTTGAGGAAACCATTACCTCAACCATTTATTCCTCCATTTCACTTACAAAAGTAGTGGACACATCTTCCATTCCTTTGGATACCCAAATTAAGGATTCAACCACCCCTCTCTCTTCACTTAATGAGAACTTAACTTTATCTATCTCTCCTTCAATGGAAACACCAAATGAGACAACCTTTACTTTATCCATTTCTTCCTCCTCCAATCTACCCATTGAAGTGGTAGAACTACCCTCCATTCCTTTAGACACCCAATCAAAGGAAGAAACCATGTCCATTCCTTCACTTGAGGACACTACACCTACCTCCCCCATCATAGAACCATCCATTCCCTCTTTGGAAACCATCCCAAAAGATAAGGTTACCCCATCCACCCAACAACCAATTTTGGAACCTCCCATCAAGAACAAGGATGGAGGAACCACTCCCTCTTCTCCACCTAGGGGCTTAATTTTTTAAACCAATGACCAAGGAACTAAGCCCATCTACAAGCCCTTTTCTAAACTAGTCCAAAGTCTAGAGTTCACTTCGCAACCCAGCTTTTATAGAACCACATTTTGGCATTATCTATGGCTTTCTTACCAAAATAAATCTTAATCCTCAACCTCACTTGAATCCAACCTTAAACCCATTATTACATCTTCAGTGAATACCTCTTCCTCCAAAACCATAGGTCAACCATCCCAACTACCTCCATCTAACATTGCCAAATCTCCTTATGCCTCTCTCAACAAACCTATCAAGAATCTATGAATTATTCCCACACCTAGCTGTACTCACCCCACTTTAAAGTTGGATCTAACACTATTTATTCCACCAAATAAACCCCCAACCAAACCAATTAAGAAGGTAGAGTTTCTCAAACATTAACCTCGAATTAGACCCATACCACCTCCTTCCCACTTTCCTTCTATTTTAGGACCCCATCCTTTTACCATCCCAACTACCTATTCTTCCTCTAGTAAACCATCCCCCTTTTCCCTACACACACCTACCATTCCTTCTAGTTCCTCATCATTTTTAACTACTCTAACCACTTTTACCTTCCAACATATATCCAAACCCTCATCATCCAAATCTTCAACCTCTAAATCATTTACCCCAAAATCAACCATAACTAAGAAATTCCAACCACCAACTAAAACCATTCCATCACCTACAACCTTTATGGTGAAAACTTCTTCTAAGAAGGCTCCTATCCATAAAACTATAAACCCATCACCTCTAATACCTTTAAATGAATCTTATTCAACCATCTTATAAAGGTTGTTACAAGATTTTTCCATTAGGTTAACACCTATCAAATCATTCTACCCTTCCAATACCAAACCCTCCTGGTTCAATGATAACTTGATCTTTACATACCATAAGGCACTATGACATGACAAAAGGAACTACAAAGCTCTCCAAGAAATTTTTCATAGCCTATAGGACAAGGATGATATGTTATTATATGAACCTATTTTACCTCCATTTACAATATAACCATAAACTAAACCTATCCTAAATTTACCTACTCCCCCACTCTCACCCAAGAGTAAGGAGGAGGAACTAAAGAAACCATAAAACTCAAAAAATCCCCCCATGCACACTATTCATGTGGTTACCCAATCTCAGGCCCAACATAAGGACATGGGAATAGCTAAATCCTCCATTATTTGGACACACCCTTCAACCCCTCAACCTTATAACCAAACCCAAATACCTACACCATCACCTATGCCACCACCAAAGCCCAAAGTATCCATTTTGGGACCTTCTACCTCTAACCCTTATGAATCCATCTAATGTATTGTTTTGAAACAACTTCACTAGAAAATAGTGAGAATGAGTCTTTATGGACTAATAAATACCTCACCTCATCATCATCAGGCACTAATAGAGGCTCTATAATCTATAAAGGTTCAACCAGATGACCCTCAACCTCTTTCACCCTTTGTTGGATACCTCCAACTTTCTACCATCATCACCTTATATGATTCTAAAATACATCTTGTTCATCTTGAGGACTATGATCATCCCCTCTTTATTACCACATACATCAATCAAACCCACATCAAAAGGGTGATGATTTATAGAGGAACTAGCATCAACATTATCTCCTCCCATGCTTATGACTAATTTCATCTATCCAAGAACATCATGTTGGAAAGTATAGTGGTCTTTTTTTCATTTAATGATACCATGGCCACTACCTTGGGGAACATTGTCATTCATATCTACTTGGGACCTCATACTATTCTCAAATTATTTTATGTTATAGAGGGATATTTCCAATACAATGTGTTACTGAAATGCCTTTGGATATGTGCTAAGAATTGTTTCCTTTTTACCTTACATTGATGTGTCAAATTTAAACATGAAGGTCAAGTTATTACCATCAAATTTGACCCCAGTGCTTTTGCCTCTTGAAATATGACATATTGACCTAATGATGTTCTTATTCCTTCCTCATTTGCCTAACCATTAACTACTAACAACACTACCTCATCACCAATCAAAACCCATAGCACTCCCACCCACAACAATGATGAGGCTTCAACTAGCTCATCCATTCCTTCTTCCTATATTCCCATAGAGGACCCCTTATAATCCACATTCCAACATCTCTCTCTTTGGGAATATCATCTTTTAGCCTTGGATGCTTTCCCTACTCCACAATAGTATGGTAACCTCAAACGTGACCCTTCCTATGATCCCAACATTAAAACCATCATCCCTTTTGGGCTCCCTAATAATCAAACAAATTTCATCTATGGGAGACTCAATCATCTACTTCTTGCTCCTACTACCACTTATCATATCTGACCATTTACCTCTGACTTATTTTATCTCAACAAACCAACCTTTTCCAAAGTTTACATTTCTAGGTTTTCTTGGAAGGGGTTTGGTCTTGACCTTTATGAATAGGGGCCTCATGAGCTAACCATAATCAAAACTAAAAAACCTCATGATTTATTTGGCCTTGGGTTTATACCACTAAAAGAACCCACCTCACTAAAACCCATCACCACCATCGACAAGGATGTTCCATCTTTACCAACCCTATCTCCCTCAAAATTTGAGGACCTTGATATCATCCCATCTAACTTTTTTTTATCAATACCATTAGTTTTAAACCCTTGACCTATCAAAAGGATGGCCAAACTAAAACCCTTCCTCTCATCTATCCTAAAATGATAAAAAGAGATTCTCATACCTTCAACACCATCCAACATCAAGATGACGATCCCTTCTCATTTTCCTTAGTGTAGGGTATTTTTATATCTAGAAATCCCTTCCTCCTATGAACCAAACCATTCTAAATTAATCCACTATCAATGTTAACTTGGGTACCTAAGATAACCCCCATATCATCAAGCTCAACCAATCTTTAAATTCTAAGGAACAACAAGATTACCCTTCCTTCCTTCATGGCCATAGCATATCATTTGCTTGGTCCTATTAGGATATGCCCAAAATTGACCCCTTGATTTCTCTCCATAACATTTTTACCCATCTTGAGGTTAAGCCATTTTAGTAAAAACTTTGGAGGATGCATCCTCACATCACCATTTTATTTAAAGAACTTTAGTGTCTCTTATCCATCAACTTCATTCATACCATTAACTATCCATAATGGGTTCTAACATCATTCCCATTACCAAACCCACAGGGGGACTTTGCCTCTGCATCATCTTTCATTATCTCAACCTCACTTTCCCAAAGTATGACTTTCCTTTGCCAAACATAGACCAAATTAGTTATCTTACATTTTTCCATGAGATGTTATCTCTCACAGATGGTTTCTCAAGATACAATTAGATCTTAATTTCCCCTAAATATCAACATAAAACTTCCTTTATCACCCCATGGGGAACCTTCTATTACAAGGTCATGCCTTTTGGTCTAAAGAATGTTGGAGTAACATATTAGTGTGTAATGACCTACATTTTTCATGATCTCATTGATAAAATTATAGAGGACTATGTGGATGATCTCTTTAGGAAATATAGACACTATAAGAATCACCTAGCTACTCTCACAATAATCTTTGGTTGATTAATCAATTATCATGTCAGGATCAACCCCAAAAAGTTAATTTTTGGGGTCTTATCTATAAATCTTCTTGAATTTATTATTTATCTTCAAAGAATCAAAATATACCCCACCAAATTTAGAAAAATATTGGAGATACCTCCCCTATTAACCTTAAGTAACTCCACAGCCTACAAGGGAAGCTTCAATCCATCCATTACTTCATCTCCTAGTTATCAGATAAATGTCAGCCCTTTTACCATCTCCTCAAGAAGGATACCTATTTTAAGTGGACCTAAGAATTTCAAAAATCCTTCATTTAAATCACGGAGTACCTTCCCTCTCCACCTATTCTTATTCCACCTAAATAAGATCAACCTTTCTACCTTTATATATCTACCACATACCATTCCCTAGGAGTAATTCTCACTCCTCATGATGAATAAAATAAAGAGAAATTTGTCTACTACATTAGCCACACAACTATATAATATGAGACTTGATATACTCATCTCAAGAAACTTTGCCTCACCTTAGTCTTTGTGGCCCCTAAACTCTATCACTACCTTATTAATCATAAAACTTATGTCATCACTAATATTAACCCACTCAAGTACGTGCACTCTAAACCATACTAAAATGAACATATGGATAAGTGGATCATGTTCCTACCTAAGTTTGACCTTGAGTTCCTTTATAAAAAATACATTAAAGGGAAAGTCATCACTAACCAATTGGTTGAAGCTCTTATACCAGAAAATTAACCACTTCCACTAGCATTTCTAGATGAGTCCATCGTAACTCTTTCTCAAGAGGAACCCACCTACCAAATGACCATGTTTTTTTATCACTCCAAATGTCAACATGGTGGGGGTGTTAGATTTATTCTCATTCCCCTTAATGGTGAACCTTTTCCCCTTTCCTTTAAACTTGACTTTGAAAGCACCAATAATGTGGCTAGGTATGAATCCATAATCATAGGTTTCCAAAGCACTCTAGCCTTAGTAATTAAAACCATAAATGTCTTTAGTAATTCCTAACTTGTCATAAATCAGGTCAATGACTCTTATCATTTTAAAAATTATGTCTTACTAAAGTAAAAACAACTCATAGATGTACTCCTATCATAATATGATCATTACCTTATCCAGTCAATTCCTCGATCTACTAACAAATTCATGGACTCAATGACTTCCCTTACTTCCCAAATCCTATCTCAACCAACTGAATCTAAACTATTTATCACCATCCATTAATTTATCACACCCTTATATATCGGTTCTAACCTTCCTACCATTTATAGTGTGGAAGCATCTCCTTTTGACATTTGGTACAACCAAACTTTTAACTACCTTAACCTCAACATTATTCTTCCTAAGCTTTCATGTAATTCTTGATGAGCCATTATCTAGAGTACCTCTCATTATACCATACTAGGGGGGATCCTTTATAAACATGGCTTCGATGGCCTCCTTCTCCACTATCTTCATAATCATGAAGCTTCCCATGCTATCAAATAGACACATGATAGAATATGTGGGGGACACTTTATTGGCCTATTTGTCACTAAACATATCCTTCACCTTGGTTACTACTGGCCCACCCTTAGTCAAGATTATTTTGATTATGTAAAAAAGTGTGTCAAGTGTCAACAACATTCTAACTTACATCATGCATTAGCCCACAGCGTTTGAGTATCCACAAATTATTGGCCTTTTTCATAATGGGGTCTCAATCTCATTAGGGAAATAAATCCTCATTCTCCATAATGACACCAATCTATCATTACTGCCACCAAATGTTTCACCACGTGGGTGGAGGCCATTCCTCTTATCTCAACCAAAGATGAAAATGTTATCGATTTAATCAACACCATATCATATGCCGCTTTGATGTTCCTTATAAGATCATCACAATAATTGCAAATATTTCAAAAATAAGAAATTCCAAAGTCTTTTTGATGCTTTTGGCATCAAGTTAAGATTTTCCTCACACCCTATTATACACAAGTCAATGGATAGGTATAAGCCTTTAACAAAATCCTCAATAAAATGTTAACCAAATTAGTAAGTGCTTCAAGTCAGGATTGGCATTTACACATTCCATTCACTTTATGGGCCTATCACACTATCATTTGAAACTCTATGGGCGCTACCCATTTCTCTCTCATCTGTAAATTAGAGGAAGTATTTCCTCTCAAAGTCCAAATTAACTATGTTTGTATATCTTTACATGAGATGCTTTTTTAGAGTAATTATCATCAGGTTTCATCATTCTTGACTTGAAATCCTTGATGAACATCTCCTCATAGTGCTTAATCATCTTTGTGTATATCAATAATGAATCAAATTTGCATAAAAAAACACCTAAAAGAGTATGAATTCAATATTGGAGACCTCATCCTTAATGAAAACCAACATCTAACTAATATGGAAAAAATAAAAAAAGGTAAGTTTGCTTTTAATTGGCTTGGACCCTACATTATAACCCATAAGTATGGATCATGAGTTTATCATTTATCTTCTATCAAAGGCAAACAAGAACTTGAGCCTCTCAATGCTTTGCATCTACATCCTTTCTATTGTTAAAATAAGGATTAAACTTACTTTTATGTCTAAATTAAGCTCATACCTTGGTTCAAAAGATTTTTACCTTCACCTACCTACCCCTATTCCTCTTGAGGATAATTGATTATAACATAGTACCATGTGATTATCCATCATAGTTATATCCTCATCCTAATCATGGATACTATGGTTCTACCCATGTCATGTTTCTCATGGATACTTTTCATCTCTAATCATATTGAATCCCATGATCAATTATCTTTCAAACCACTTTTCCTCATCCATAATTAACCTTTAGTGCTAAAATTATTGCCTCCATAAAGGTATACCTCTAATCCTAAATATACTTGTCCATGTCTAAACCTATCATTCAAAATCAAATTGGGCTACCAAAATATCACTTGGGTCTATATCTCTAATATTGCAGACTGCTCCCTTGGACAGTTGCCCAAGAATTACATTGCTTAAAGATAGATTGATCCCTTAAAGGATAGCTATAAGAATATAAATTTTTACTATTCCCTTAAAGGATAGATAAGTTAATTTTGTTAAAATCAAACATTTGTAAGCTTCTTTCATCAATCAGCTTCTCTAACCTATCAACATAATAAAAGCAATAAGTAACCCTATGTCAAAATTAAAGAGAGAAATCCACAATTGGATTTTAATATGGAATTAGTAGACTTCTTGCATCAATCAGTATACACATTATACTAAGGCATGGACTTGCTTATTATATTTATTTGATCACCTATATAAGGGGAAAGCTAATCCACATCAAGTTACCATATTACACATTTCCCATTCAACTATCTACTTATCACCTACTTTCCCTTCTTAAAATCTCTAAAATAAAGGGAATATGAGCTTACTTGACATAGAGTGATCATGATAACTTATTTTTCAATAAAATCATGCTCATGCAAAGCATTCAAAAGGCTTATTTTAATTAACTAGCATCCACCTTCAATTTTGTTAGGCCTTTGTCAATGAACACTTCATGCCTTTTTCTTAACCTATCATTATTAGTTCATGTAGACATGTGTCTCATAATTATTATCCCTTTACCACATTTAGATTTATATCTATGCTTACTTTATGTATCTTCATTATATTTCCATTAATCTATATCATATCCAAATATTCAAACCATTAATCTACCACACTAATCCATATTCATCCTATTTATGCATCCAAACATATATCACATCATCACTCATATCCTAAACCATGTCATCTAAAATCACAATCCAAACCATCCTATCCATGATCATGACCATGAACAAACACATCATCCACAATATAATCACCAAACACTATCAATTTATTAAATTCACAATTGCAAGCACATTTTAACTCCCTCATCTTATAATCACATAAACCATCCATGGTCTTCAACATCATATCTATCAAAACATAAAACAAACCATATTATCCATTAAAATGTCATCATATGCCTAAACTACACATCCACATATCACCATATAGAGCATGGGGCATGAGCATCCTAACATTTCCTCATATCAAAACATACACCAAGAACATTCATAAACATCCAAACTAATGAACCATAAACAAACCACCTTCATAACCATAATCACATATCCATAATCCTATCTACAAAGTCACATCATATCTACCACATAAAAACCATGTCACATCTATACACTATGCCATCATTTTCTTTAACATGTTCATATATACATCATCTGTGTCATCATCTATCATGTATCCATAATAATATCATTAACAAAATCATTATATGACAATAATCAAAACTATCCATGATCATATATGTCATATGAGAAAAGCATAAACATCTATGCACAACATTACCTATGGCCTAATCCAATCATCTATCACATATCCATAATCATGTCATAAATTAAATCATTACATGACCATCATCAAAACTCATCCATAATCATGCACATCACATACCAAAAATATGAACATCAATGAACATTATCACATGCCTAAGCTAACAGTCCATAAGCATCAAACATGTCATCCATAATTCATAACCATAACCACATAATGAACATAATCATCATCTATATCATCATGAACATCATACAACATAATCATCATATACATCATAAATAAAGCCATACATGTCCATGAAATATACATCATAATACAAGAACTACATGGAATAATATATCAATCATTCTCTCTCATATACATCTCACATTTTTATCACATAGGCTGATATCAAAATCAAAAACATAGACATCATATAATCACATCCATTAGACCCCTAGGGCACCACATTCACCTACACTTATACCTATGTTACCATCTAGTGGTTGTCCCCCTGATCCCCCTACCTGACCCACTATTGTGGCCCACTATTTTAGAGTAACTATAGATGGACCACCTACTAAATTGGCCCTATACTCTCCATATCTCATCTCCAATGGCAACTACACCAACACTATCACCTCATAATATCTCAACTCCTCAATGGTGGCTAAGTATCATGTCCTCAAATTCATGTCAGGTGGTCCTCCTACTGATACTATGGCCACTACTACCCTCATCCTCAATGAATATCTCTCTTATATCAATAACCTAATAGATATCCTTGCTTGATATTGCTCTATAGTCAAGGTGGAAACTTGACCCTATAAGGTGACTATCTAACCCTATAAAGTGGCCACCTATCTCTATAAGCTAGTAAACTAGGCCTATGCTACTACTAATGCTACTACCACTTTTCCATCCTATGTTAGTTCCCCAATAAGATCCACATCCATGGTCTTCTACCCACCATCTCCCCATCCAAAATTGGTTTTTATGTATTTAGCCTTGTACCATGTTGCATAACCATCTACAATACTTGTATCATCTATCATAGCTCTTGTTGGTAGTTCTTCATGGTCCAAAACAACATCCTATGGCTATGGCTCTGAGAGAAAGAATGTATCACCCTCCCTCCTATATTATGGAAAATTTGGTGGGATCCCCTATGTTAGGACAAACTATCTCCACACTTAGTTGAATAGGATAAGCTCAGTCTTCCCATCCAATCTCCCATATATCCAATGCCAACTCTATGGTGATAGTGTGTGGTAGTTATACCTGACCCACTTTAGTTAATCCACATATGGCCTCCACACTATCTCACCCACCACCAAACCATCTAAAGTGTCCCTAAACCACTCTATGTCCCTGGTGCCACCACTTGCCTCTATCAATGCATAATCTCCTCTCCACCTCATGAAACCCACTCTATAGTATATCAATGCAAATCTATCACATGGTAGCCCTAGTGGTCTCACAATTTGAATATGCTCATATTCCCAACAATGGAACATGAAACCATCACTAATCCCATATTGCTTACATGCTCTGAAGGCCTAGAGCTCCCTATAGATCTTCACTAATAACACTAGGGCCCACCCAAACATAGTCCTCCCTAGAAGCATCTCTACCAACACCCCTAGTAATAGGTATGTAAATTTACCACTACTTGAATCCATTATCATGAAGTAGGACATGACCATCATCATCATTGTCAACAAGCATCTATCCCCTAAGGCCCTCTAGTATAGTGGCCCATAGAAAATCCCACCTGTATGATACCTAACCTAGACCTGATCTAATCCATATATCAGTTCCATGTGGTAGTCCCACTCCTCACTCTCTATGTGACAAATTGAATCCCATTGAATGGGTCACTATGTGACCCAATGAATATCCTCTAAGATAATAGTCATCTCTCCCATCAGTAACACAAACATGTTCATGGCCAGATCCCATCTCTCAATGAAATCCATGATCATCATCGCATCCCATAGTAGATGTTGATAATATCTCATGGCCCCTAGGCCAACCTATTGGCATAAAATTGTGCACCATAAGACACTCTATTTAGATCCTATAATTTGATGCAACATTAAATCATCTCTCAAGTTTTGGGGAACTTGTAAGAGAGATGAATCTCTAGGATTAAAAGGGTTAGCTCCCTAGATTCTTGTTTAAGGTACCTATAACCTAATCTAATGCTTGTTCATGGAAAAGGGTTAGAATTTTTGCATGAAATGGAAACTATACTAAAGAGGTGATACACCATGAATATCTCCAAAATATTATCATACCAATATACTAAGAATCAAGACTCATAAAACCAACTTCTACCTCTTAGGGGAACTCTTAACACTAGCATTTTAAATATGAAGGTGGAATGCATGAAAGACTATTAAAGGTGAGTGAACCAAAGGTTATTTTTATACACTAAGGCTAATTTTACACTTAGAAAGAGAATCATACACTTAATCAACACTTCTTGTGACCTATTTATAATGAAACAACTTGCATTAAACATGGAAGGATTGAGAGGAAGCAATGATTGATGTCAATCACTTGAATTCTCATTATACATCTCTTCACAAACTTAAACAAGATGTTTTATGATTAAAACCATAATTTATATCTTATTTCAAAGGATAATTACAATATCTAACCATTAGGGATTCACCATACTAGGTGTGGTTTCTTTACAATTGCTAAAAAGGCTCACATTTATAGAAGAGAGAGAGAGAAGAATTAAGATGAAGAATCATAAAGACAAGTGTCCAAATGTGAATATCAATTACATTCCATTGAAATGATGTGGGAGAGAGATAAAAAAATTGATGTGAACATTTTTCCATCCCAAACTGAGCACGTTCCTCACATGTGGCATTGAAACTCCTCAATCATTCTCCCTTGGAAAATTATCTTCATCACGGGCTTGAAACTCCTTGACAAGTGGCAAGAGGAAAGAATTTGATCATGAGATATCTTGGATAGTTATATCTTCATCCTAAGGAAACTTTTTCAATCATATTGTATCATTACAAACTCATACATCATCTGGAATCATCAATCCCACTCTTAGGTGTTAGAAGACCTCTTTGTCTTACTAGGCTTAATTTGGCCAAGATGGTTAAAATTTCGATTGAGCTCAATTTGTGAAATATTTATTTAGGTAAGTCCTATTTACATCATATTTTATTGAAAAAAAATTATTTATAATGATCAAACTCTCTTCAAGACCCCATTTTGCTCATAGAGCCTTCACTATGCTTACTCCTCTTGTAGCCTTATTCTTTCACAAATACTCTTATGAAATGGAATGTATAGATATTTATGACTAATTAAGACCATTTTTTAGTACCATTTTCCTTCATTGTTATCTGTACCAATTTTAAAGGGTTTATACCCAAGACAATTGTACTTTTTGATCAATTAGTCCTCCTAATTAGGCCTCTTTAGCCTAGAAGGCCAAAAATGTCCATTTTGTTTTTCCAAAATGTGTGAAATATAAAAATATAATAATATTAAATTTATTTACCTCCTTATAACCCTTCATTTCTAATTTGAGATCTTGAACATTTGTATGGACCCCTGCTCTAACATTAATTATTTTTTCTTGACCTATTTAATACAATCCTATACTTGTAGGTATGAACTAGTGGAATGATATGAACCTCATGACAGTCCTTTTAATCATTCAAGTGGTTTCATGTCTCTTCCACCCTCCCTGGATGCTTCATTTTCCTTCTTTTCCTAATCGAGTCCTTGAGGAGGGTTTATAACAGTTTTGAGGTGGTTTTAGGTCTTAACATTTGTTCATAAATAACATACATTATACCTCTGATAAAATACCACTAAGGGATTATTTATGACCCTATATAACTCTTATAATCACATCAAGGTCCCATTCAAGGTTTCAATGGAGTTCTAAGCCTCTCAACTTGGCCATTCGAGCCATTTTTGCATAATTTATAGGGTTTGAATGCTTCCTAAGCCAAAAATGGATTCTTTTATACTTTGTCTACAATTTTAAGGTTAAAAAACCTTCATATACATTCAAAAAACATGTTCTAATTACTATAATATCTCCCTTAGAGCTAGAAATGAAGAATGATCATGTCTAACAACTAGACCTAGACCTTGCCAATAGGTCTGTCAGCAACCAAAATCTCAAACTAACCCCTTTGATGTTTTCTTTATATTTATATAGTTTTTACACATCAAAAATACCCATCCTAACCTGAATCAAAACATTTTAATTATTTATATAAGTTATAATTGGAAGTGACCATCCTTACCAAGCCATTTGCTTTCCATTCTTTATCATGGTGACTACATCCTTTGTATCATAGGGTACTTTATTTTCCATCAAAACTTATATAAAGGTTTTTTAGGTTTTTATACATGTTTCACAAATTTTAAAACCCTAATTTTATCTTCCCCTTTATTTTGTCTCAGTTATTTCACGTGCTTTCATGGAGTAGTAGGGTCTATGCAAAGAGAGAGTACTCTAGCTCTAAGATAAAATAGAGGCATATTATCCTCTTTTATTAGAAAATACAAGTATTTTAAAATTTTATATAGGTAACAAGGTTGTTATACACCAAATTTAAACTTTTTATGAGGTGATTTGACCTTCTATCCCAATCCATCTTCATGACAGAATTTTTCTAGGGCAGACTGTGCACTGGTACTTTAAGGATTGATTGTGTTTTGCATATTTGGGAGTTTATATTACACTTGATATTAATTTTAAATTAAATATAATTAAAATTATGGTCTTTAAATATATTTTAAAGTCCCACTTGTTACTTTATCTTCTCAATTTACTCCATGTTGTCCTTGCGCTTCTAAGCTTGCTAGCACAACATTGACAATGTTTCCATCTATTCCCTGCCTATAGGTAGTCATGTTTGGATTAAGCCTTGATAGAAAGTTATAACCATTTACATGTATCTTAATTATTTTAATATTATTTTTATACCTATTATTTCATTTTTATGTTATTCTCACCCTAAAACACTATCATGCTCACTATTTGCTATTTGACTAAGATAATCCCATTTTGACCCCTACTATAGGAATGTTTCATTACAAAACTTTGTGATAGTTATATTAAGTCTCATTTAGGATTAAAAATTCTCTAATTTATTAATTTTAGTCCATTTTCCATCCTTTATATATCTTTCTATCACAATACTATCACATGTCACTTAAAATTAGCTTTGGTTTGTTGTAGGTAATGATCTACCCTGTGTACGAACAAAGGGGTGAGTTTGGGAAGGTATCAAAACATTAATCCTTTCTCATTATGATCCCTTGAGCCCTAAAATCCCTTAACATATTTTTAAAACTTATTTAATAATTAATCATGGCTTGGAGTTGAAGAACAAAGGGTGACACAAGTCTTTTAGGGGTGGTTTCTTGTAGACATCACTGATTAAAAACAATAATTTTTGGATAACTTTGAACCTTTAGAAAACTACCTTATCTCTGTCATTTTCCTTTCAAGGTTGGCATAAACATTGTCTATTAATAGGATTATAATGAAATAATATAATTATCCTTCAAAACCACCTTAGTATCATTACATGAAAAAAATAAAAACACCTAAGAGCTCTATTTTGGTCCTTTTGGGATAGTGAGTCTGAAATCATAGTCACATTTGTTAATGATGATTTGCTTCTTACAATTCTTATCACTTTTAAACTAGGTCTAATAGGATTAAAATTAATTCATAAACCTTGATTTTGGTCTCCTTAAGACTTAGGTCCTTCCCACAAGGTTCTCTAATCTTTGTGGTACCACCTGAAGGTGGTGTTGAATTGTGGTGGGCAGTGAATACAAGGAAGTCATATAACATTGCCATGGTCACCTTCATTAAATTTATATCAAAAAAATCATAAAATTAACTCTTTAATACCTCCAATAAGTTTAAAACATTACCAAGTTTACTATCAAGGAAATCATGTCATGATAGAACCCTCTGATTGATCATTCCCTTCGGATATGTCAATAGTGAAGGGAAAGAGTGGACCAGGTGCAAGATTCAGCCTCATGGGCTCTTATTTGATCATAAAATTCACTTTTATACCTTAAATACATGAGGCACATTCAATTCCTTCATATTAACATGGAATAAACTCCATTTAAGGCACCTGTAAGTGCACACTTTTGAGAAAAAGTAGTAAGGATGATCCAAAGCAAGATAATCCTAGAAAAGCCTTTCCTATGCATTTTATAAATTATAAATCCAATATACCCATGTAAAACCTATGGATAGGTCATTATAAAAATATGAAAACATCAAATCCATCAAGCCAAAGTGAATCAATATGAAACAAGTGAAAATAGTGGCCCCTCTTGGATTGAAGTGCATAAAAAGTTGCCTGGAGTGTTATAAATGGTTCATAAAGGAGGATCCACAAATTTGGAACTTATCGATATGAAAATTAATTATGCTCAGATCACTATCCACCCCTAGGAGTATTTATCCTAACTTAAACTATACGGTCCACACCAAGCATCACAAGTTGACATTCTTTGGCTTGCAAAGAGAAAATGGAATAAAAGAAGTTTTAGATGGACTTTATGATGAAATATACACACTAAAATCATGTAAATAAGTGTGGGGAGGTGAAGAGTCACTCCACCCGCGTTTTTAGTTGATGGTGGACTCAAAAGGTCTATATAAGTTCCCAAAAGGGCCTATTTTTAAGGAGAAACTATCATTTCTTTCTCATGACTAATTACTTAACTGACCTATGATATATTATTACATCAATTGACCCCTTACATGTTTATATTTACTTTTGTGACAAATATTGCAACTCCACCATCTGTACAAGTCATTAATAAGCTAAAAATGTGGCCAAAAGGCATATTTTACATATAAAGCATGGTAAAGGAAAAATATATGACTTTAAAACACCTTAATATACCTAAATGACCATATGATAATATTTATATCATAATTTTTACCTTTTACTAAGTTTGAATTTCGTTGACCAACTTTGACTTTGTTTGACTAGACTAGTACAAGGAGGATGGGCTTCAACAAGGATAGGAGAAGGACAAGTAAGATGTTTAGACCATTATTAGACCACATAGGACACATAAAACCTTATTCAAAAGTTAAAAATAGTATGGGTTGAACTAATTTAACTTGGGGTCAAATTTGGTCAACATTCTTGGTAATTCCTAGGGGTGACATGCCAACTACACCTAAGACTAGTTGCCTCATTCTTATATTGGACATGGAATCATGCATATGGGAAATAAAATTGACTTGAACATAAATTTTACTCAAGGAAAAAAATTTAGTTGACCCACATGCAAAAAATCAAAAACACACAACAAACAAAGAGAAGGAAACACACTTATGCTATTAAACACTTAGGAAACACAAGAAAAATTGAAACAAACACACTCTGATATGTGCAATCTAAATTAAAAAAAATGATAATCATAGATCAAAATTAAATTTTTTAATACCATATTCTTAAATTTAACTATAATTATGTGAAATATTTGACTTAATACATGTCCTTGTTTGTTTAACACCTTGCTCACTTTCCATGGTGCTTGCATTGGTTTCATCTGGTTCTTCAACTAGGAACATGTACTCAATGGAAACACACTCCTCTTGGTTGGTTTGAATGGAAACTATATCCCTTGGTTCAAGTGATATTTCATTTATTTAGGACTTATTTATATCCTCACATTCAACCTCAACATCTAATGCAAGTGACTTTTCATCATCAAGACTATACTCATTTTGAAAGGTAAGATCTCCATCAAGATTTGGTGGTAAAATGCATGGGAGAGGTTCTTCAAAACTTCATACCTCTCTTGGTACCTTATATTATTCATCTACCTTGTTAATTTTATTTTCTTGAGATGAACCATGCTTACCTTACTCTTCAGACTCTTTAAACATGTGTGAATAGGGCTGCCTTATGACATTGTCTTCTTGTTAAGGTGCTTCATGATTTTCAATAGGTTCAATTGCAACATATTCAAAACTTTTATCAAGATATTCATGAATTGAAGATTCATCATTCAAGATCAAGATTTTTTTTTTTTTAATATCATCCCAAAATTCCAACTCTTCATGATCAATAGAAAGGACTTAAAGTTCATCAACATTATTATGAATTTATTTTGGAACATCATGTTGGCTAATGGGTTCCTCTTCTTCATCTTGTGTTGCATTTTGATCATCATAATATTCCAATAATCATGTAAATTCATCAATCTACTAAATTACTTTATCAACCTTGTTCATATTATGACTTTGATGAGTGTGACTCGTAGGGGGTGTCAACTAGGATTCACACTTTGTGGCCTTGGAGAGGCATTACTTAGAGTCACATATGATTTTGGAACATCTCCAAAATCTCTCTTTTTGGATCTTTTGTTGGCTAAAACTGATGTAATTTGGTTCAACATGTATTTATCTTATTTCTAAAAGATCATAAGACCTATACTTTAGTTGCTACCCTCTCCATGAGTATACTTTTCATGAGATTTTATTATTCTAATGTGTGGCAATGACTTGCTCCTTCTTGTGCCATTAAGGATTGACAACCTCCTCCACCATCATACACAAATTGACCTTGAGCTTATCCCCAATGATCCAAATGTTCCATTCCTTAAACTAGGTTAGCATGGACTTGGACAACAACCCTTGTGGATGGAGTGGAACTAGGATTATAGGCATTGGAATGCCTATTGAAACCTTGTTGATCTTGTCATCTTCCTTGGTAATTGTATTTGGGTGGAGGTCTATAATTTTGTGAAGGATAATATTGGGGATTGGGTGGAGTACTTGCATGCAATTGAGCTTGTTTGAGATGAGCTTGTAATGACCAAATCATTTAATATTTATCTATAGCATTATCCACCTTATTGGGAATGGTTTTATACTTGGCATTGGCATTGGGAACTTGTGTCATACTTGGAGCTTCAACTAGATTATGAGACAACAAAATCATGGAGAATCTTTGGGGTAATTTCCTATATTTTACCAAACTATTCTTAGCTTCAATAGCTATCCCATATGCATCAGGTAGAGTAACTCCTCCCATTAACTACAACATTACTTCCACATCAATACCAATGGCCTTGAAATAAGTGGGGAATACAAAGCTTGGAGGAGGCCTCATGATAGGTGGAAATCTATACCATGTCCTCTGAAACATTTCATTTAAATCCCCCATAGATTCATTAGGACCTCTCCTTATCACATTCATTTGATGGATTAGTGAAATGTGGTTACTCTTATTCTCAAACCTATTCACCAACAAATCTCTAAAGTCATCCCATTTAGTAATGCAACCACTTTCTAATGTCCTATACCAATCAAGTGATTACCCTTTAGAGACATGGAAAGTAGTCTAATAGCTATGTTAACTTGAGTGATATTATGGATGTTGAAAAAAATTGAAATGTCCATAATGTGCTCAGATGAGGTAATAGGGCATTCTCCATTAAAGCTAGGGAGACTTTTTGTAGCATTGGGAGGAATAGAATCATATGCAGGAAGATTAATTAGATTTTGGGTGTTTAAGGCTAGGAAATCATGTTTCCTAACCATTGCTTCTTCCTCCTCTTGATACCTTATCTCCTCTACTTCCTCTTCTTCCTCCTCAAATCCTCTTGTTCAGGATCTTGTTCCTCAAGAGGAGCTTTAGATAGAGGGACTTGATTAAATTCTCTACTAGAAGATCATCTAGTGAATACCATGAAGTATAATGTGAAGGACTTGATCTAAAACCAAAAATTCTTACCTTTTAGAGTCACCAAATGATAGGTTATAAACACTTCTGTAACATTGGGCTTGTCAAGACTAGCATTCACCTTGACATGAAAATAATTAGGACTAGTTGTCCCATCGAGCATGATATAACTATTGGCATCAAATTGTGCACCCTAGGACACTCTATTAAACTCCTAAAATTTTATACAATAGTTAGTCATCTCTCAAGTTTTGGGGAACTTGTAACAGAGATGAATCTCTAGGATTGAAAGGGCTAGCTCCCTAGATTCTTCTTTAAGATACCTATCACCTAATCTAATGCTTGTTCATGAAACAGGATTAGAAGTTTTGAATGAAATGGAAACTATAATAAAGAGGTGATACACAATGAATATATCCACAATATTATCATACAAATTTACTAAGAAATAAGACTCACAAAACTAGCTTCTACCTCTTAGGGGCACTCTAACACTAGCATCTTAAACATGGTGGAATGCAGGAAAGACTACTCAAGGTGAGTAAACCAAAGGTCATTTTTAGACACTAAGGCTAGTTTTAAACATAAAAATAGACTCATGCACTTAATCAACACTTCATGTGACCTGTTATAATGGAACAACCTGCATTAGACATGGATTGATTGAGATGAAGCAAGGATTGATGTCAATCACTTGACTTCTCACTATACATCTCTTTAAAAACTTAGAAAAGATAGTTTTAGGATCAAAAAATAGAGTTAATATATTATTTTAAATCATAATTACAATATCTAACAAATAGGGCTTCATCATACTAAATGTGGTCTATTTATAATTGCTAAAATGGCTCACATTTATAGAACTTGGGAAGAGAGAGAAGAATGAAGATGAAGAGTCGTAAGGACAAGTGTCAAAATGTGAAGATAAATTAAATTGCATGAAAATGAGGTTGAAGATATATTAGGAAACTGATGTGAACATGTGTCCATCCAAAACTGATCACCTTCCTCACATGTGGTGTTGAAACTCCTCAATCATTCTCCCTTGGAAAATTGCCTTCATCATAGGCTTGAAACTCCTTCTTGACAAGTGGAATGAGGCAATAATTTGATCATGAGATATATTATATAGCTATATCTACATCCTAAATACAATTAAAATTCATCTTGGATCATCTTAAAATAGCACATCATCTGCAATCTGAATCCCACTCTTAGGTGTCACAAGACCTCTTTGTCTTACTAGGCCTAATTTGGCCAAAATGGCTAAATTTATATTTTTCTCAAGTTATGAAATATTTATTTATGGAATTCCCATTTACATCATATTTTATTGAAAAAAATCTATTTATAACGATAAAACTCTCTTGAATACCCCATTTTGCTCATAGAGCCTTCACTAGTCCTAGTCCTCTTGTAGCGCTATTTTTGCACAAATCCACTTGTGCACTATAATGTATGGATATGTAGGAATAAGTAAGACCATTTTTTAGTACCCTTTTCTTTCATTATTCTCTATGCCAATTTTCATGGTTCTATACCCAAGAAAAGTGTACTTTTTGATTAATTAATCCTCCCAATTAGGCCTAATTAGGCCTCTTTAGCCTAAAAGGACAAAAATGTCCATTTTGTTATTCCCACATGTGTGAAATATAAAATTATAATATTATTAAATTTTTTTACATCCTTATAATCCTTGATTTCCAATTTGAGCTCTTGATCATTTGTATGGACCCCTACTTTGGCTTTAATTATTCTTTTTTGACCTATTCTATATAATCTTATACTTGTAGGTATGAACTAGTGGAATGAGATGAACCTAAGGAGAGTAATCTGCATAATTAAAGTGGTTTTATATATATTTCACCCTCCCTATATGCTTCATTTTCCTTCTTTTCCTAATCAAGTCCTTGAAGAGGGTTTGTAAGGGTTTTGAGGTGGTTTCAGGTCTTAACATTTGTTCATAAAGAACAAACATTGGACGTCTAATAACATTCCACTAAGGGATTATTGATGACCCTATCTAACTCTTATAATCACATCAAGGTCCCATGTAAGGTGTCAATGGAGTTATAAGCTTCTAAACTTGGCCACTCAAGCCATTTTTTCACAATTTATAGGGTCTGAATGCTTCCTAAGCCAAAATGTCTTCTTCGAGACTTTCTCTAAAATATAAAGGTTAAAAAACATTCATATACATTCCAAAAACATGATCCCATCACTATAATATATCCCTTATAGATATAAATGAAGAATGACCCTATCTAGCAACTAAACCTAGACCTTGCTAATAGGTTTGTTTGTAACCAAAATATCAAACTAACCCATTTGATGTTTTATGTGCATATATATAGCTTAGAAACATCAAAAATGCCTATCATAACATTAATAAAAACATTGGAATGGTTGGTAGAAGTTATAATTGGAAGTGACCATCCTTACCAAGCCATTTGTTTGCCATTCCTTACCATGGTGACTACATCCTTTGTATCATAGGGTACCTTGTTTTCCCTCAAACATTCTAGAAATGTTTTTTATGTTTTTATACATGTTTAAAAACTTAAAAAATCCTCATTTGATATTCTCCTTTCTTCTAGTTCACTTACTTCACTTGCTTTCATGGAGTAGTAGGGTTTATGCAGGGAGAGAGTACTCTACCTCTGAGATGAAATAGAGGCATATTGTCACATTTTATTAGAAAATAAAAGTGTTTGGGAACGTTATATAGGTAATAAGGATATTATACACCAAATGTCAACTTTTTATGAGGTGATTTGACCCTCTAATTCCCTCCATCTTCATGACAGGGCTTTTTTAGGGCAAACTGTGTAGGGGTACTTTAAAGATTGATTGTGTTTTGCATCTTTGGGAGTCTATATTACACTTTATATTGATTTTAAATTAATTATAAGTACAATTATTATATCTAATTATATTTATCAGTACCACTTGTCACTCTATCTTCTCAATGTATTCCCTGTTGTCCTTGCACTTCTAAGCTTCCTAGCACAAAATTGACAGTGTTTCCCTCTATTCCCTACTTGTAGGTAGTCATGTTTGGATTAAGCCTTGATATAAAGTTATAAAAATTTCCATGTATCTTCATTTGTGTCCTATTATTTTTTATACATGTTATTTCATGCTTAGGTTATTCTCACCCCAAAACACCATCATGCTCACTGTTTGCTATTTGACTGAGACAATCCCATTTTAACCCCTATTGTAGGTATGTTTCATTACAAAAATTTGTACTAGGTGTATTAAGATTCCATTAGGATTATAAATTATTTAATTTAGTAACTTTAATCAATTTTACATCCTTTCTATACCTTTATATTACAAGACTATCATGTGTCACTTAAAATTAGCTTTGGTTTGTTGTAGGTAATGATTTTCCCTATATACAGACATAGGGGTGAGTTTGGGAAGGTATAAAAACATTAACCCTCTCTCCTTATGATACCTTGATCCCTCCAATCCCTTCATATATCTTTAGAACTTATTCAATCATGAATCATGGCTTGGATTTGATGAAAATGGGTGACACACATCTTTTTGGGGTGGTTTCCTGTAGACATCACTAATTGAAAATAGTGATTTTTGGATAGCTTTAAAACTTTATAAAACTACCTTATCCCTATTATTTTCGTTTCAAGGTTGTAATCAAAATTTTATATGGGTAGGGTTATAAGATTAGAATATAATGATCCTTCAAAACCACCCTAGTCTCATTTCATGAAAATAACAAAAACACCCAAGAGCTCTGTTTTGGTCCTTTTGGGACACTGAGTCTGAAATCATAGTCACAATTATTGATGATGATTTTCCTCTTCCAATGCTTAGGAATTTTGAACTAGGTATTCTAGGATGAAAATTAATGCATAAAATTTGATGCCAGTATCCTTAATAATTGGGTCCTTCCCACAAGGTTCTCTAATATTTGTGGTACCATCCATAGGTGGTGATGAGCTGTGGTGGGCAGTGAATACAAGGAAGTCATATAGCATTGTCATGGTCACCTCCATGATATTTAAATCAACCAAAATTCTCAAATTCACTCTTTAATACCTCCAAGAAGTTGGAAACATTACCAAAGCTACTATCAAGTAAATAATGTCATGATGGAACCCTCTGACTGATCATTCCCTTTGGATATGCAGATAGTGAAGGGAAAGAGTGGACTAGGTGCAATATTAGGCCTCATGGGATCTTACTTGATCATAAAATTCAATTTTATACCTAAAAAAACCTGAGGCATGTTTAAATCCTTCATATTAACATGGAATAAACTCCATTCAAGGCACTTATAGGTGCACACTTATGAGCAAAAGTAACAAGGATGATCCAAAGAAAGACAAACCTAAAAAGGTCTTTCCTTAGGAATTTGATAACTTACAAATCCAATAAAACCATGTAAAACCTATGGATAGGTCATTAAAAACATATTAAAACATCAAATCCATCAAACCAAATTGAACCAATCTAAAACAAGTGCAAACAGTCTCCCCCTCTTGGATTAAAGTGCATAAAAAATTGCTTAGAGTGTTAGCAATGGTTCATAAAGGAGGAGACACAAATATATAACTTACTGATATGAAAATTAAGTATACTTAGACTAATATCCACCCCGAAGAGAATCTCTCCCAACTCAAACTATATTGTCCACACCAAACATCACAAGTTGACCTTCTTTTGCTTGAAAAGAGAAAATGGAAGAAAATAAGTCAAATATGGAATTTTTTATGAAATATCTAGACTTAAAGAATTTAAATGGATGTGGGGTGGTGAAGAGTCACTCCACCCATGTTTTTAGATGATAGTGAACTCAAGAAGTCTGTATAAGTGCCCAAAAGGGCCTATTTTTAAGGAGAAACTACCATTTCTTTCTCATAACTGATTCTTTAACTAACCTCTAATATATTCTAACATCATTTGACCCTCTCCACGTTTATATTCACTTTGGTGACAAATATTGTAACTCTACCATCCGTATAAGTCATTAATAAGCTAAAAATGTGGCCAAAAGGCATATTTTGCATATAGAGCATGATAAAGGACATATATATGACTTAAAAACACCTTAAGATACCTAAATGACCATACTATAATATTTATATCATAATTTTATCCTTTGACTAAGTTTGACCTTGGTTGAACAACTTTGACTTTGGTTGACTAGAAGAGTATGAGGGTGGGCTTCAACAAGGACTAGGGGAAGGACGAGTAAGATGTTTAGACCATTATGAGACCTCATATGACACATGAAACCTTATTTAAAAGTTAAAAATAGTAGGGATTGACCTAATTTGACTTGGTGTCAAAGTTTTTCAACACAACCACCTCCATGTGTCTCTACTCATTATCCATCATCACATCATGAACCTCAACAAATATCTTAAGGACTCAGTCCCTCATCTGGATCTGCTCATGGACCTACACAATAATACAATTAGCAATCCTATTTAGTTGTTGAATTCAAGCTCAATACTAACCTATAATTATATATTTTAACCTATTTCAATCTGACCCATTAGATCTACCTTATTTCCATATAACAATCACCACCAACCTCTACCTTTATTTTCACTAATGATATCATCATCTTAAACACCTAACTACTTCTATCACCAATGAGTACGCTATTTTGTATAATTTTTTCTAACCCTATTAAACCTTCACCCTAACACTTTATTTCTCTACACCTAACATGTCTCTCACCTCACTCTCTCCAGCCACCATTTTAAACATCCCATCCTATCACATCCACATTTGAACTTTTTAAAACCATAAACACATCCTTTTAGTAACTTTCAAACTTCACACCATTTTCAAAAAATTCCTAATGTACTAAAACCTTTCAAAACTTTGACAAATCCTTTCACCCATTTATAAATTATTTATACTTACATTAAACCATTTTAACATTTTACATTTTATAAACTTTAAAAAAATTTAAACACTTTAACAAGACATTCAACCTTTAAATAGCTTAACATAAATCTTACCCAAACTTCAAAACCTTTGGATAATAATGTGAATAACTTCACATTTTAACACAACTTCCTTCAACTCCTTCAACCACCAATAGTTCCTTGAATCATCGATGGTCCATTAGGATTATTTTACCCATGGTTTTGACCATCGATGGTTAGGTCGAATGGCTTATGGTTATTGTATGTGACTACCAAGGGCACAACCCTCAAACCCTAGACCTTAGGAACCTCCACAAAACAACTACCTACCATAATTAACCTACCTAAAACTAATATGCCACCCATTCCCCACCTTTTTCAAATATTTAATCACCCCACCTAAGTGATGACATTTTGGAAGATTACCTTACCTCCCCCAAACCCACCACTTGACCTTTTAGAGCTTCCCATTTTTTGACCAACCTATTTTACTACATTCATCTCAACATTGGCCATTTTTGACCCAAACGTTTACATGTTTTTTGATGACCTTACCATGGTCCTTTTGATCATATTGACCAACCTTTCCATGTTGACCTTTTACAATTCACACCACCTCATATGTGATTAGACCATTTGTGTTATTTTGTGAGAGTGCTTATTACCCTAGATACCTATGTGTAACACTAACTTTGTCTAAATGACTTGATAGGAATACCATGATCAACTATTACCAACATTTTGGACTAGTTACCCTATCATATGTCTCCATAGAACTTGACTTTATTTTTATCAAAATTGGAAACTTTAGTCTCTACATGATCTTGATTGTCACACTTAGTCATATTTTTTGCATGTGTTTGTGTTTCAAGTGCTCAACCCTTTTGTGTCACCTACCTCATGACTCATCATTTATAATTTATCAAACCTTGACTTGATTTCAATTTCACTCCATCAACTCCCAATTTGAGGGGGAACACCTCCTCCCATACTTAGGGTAATCAGACCATGACTAGAAATTTGTGTTTGTTTTATAACTTGTTAATTCAAAGCTATATAAAAAAAGGGGTAAATTGTAGACACTCAAAAAATGCAAGGTTTTAGATGTTGAAACACCTTAAACTCCTACCTAACCCTAAAGCTAGTTGACTACCAAGTTGACTTAGCCCATTTATTAATTTACTAACTTGAACCCCTAACCTAACTCCTCTAACTTAACTTTTTAATCCACCCCTTTTAACTTATTTCCCTCTATAACCTCGATCATTGACAATTAACCTAACCATCAATAGTTAGCCTAACTATCAATAGTCAAGTTCTCCAAGCCTACTTTAAGAGCATTACTAGATATATGAGATAAGCATGGTTACATTTAGAAACTTTACTTAAGTGATGTTAACAATATTTAAAGCATCATAAATGGAAACTTTATCCTCCATTACAATTAGAAACTTCCTCTTGAATATTTAGTAATTTCATCCCATAAAAGGATCAAAGTAGGAAGAGAAAGGGATAAAAAAATCTAGTAATCCATGTCCATGTTATCTTGCATACAGGTATCTAAGATCCCTTTAGAAAACAAGTAATATTAATATAGACCTAAAATTTTGTTAGAATCAATTTTGAAGGCCAAAGTACTATCACTTTAGCCAAATTGCTTCAGCCTTCCACCATCAAGTTACAAGTATCTCATGCTCATTTTCTCTGATCTATTTCATTTATAACCTCCCTACACTATCCATACCTATTTCTATCTTATTTTCCATACTTCAGATCCATAACATCCCTTTATTTGACTAATTTTCCATTCTATCATTGCTTTTCTAAATAATTTTATAATTTCATAAGAAACCACTAATTATTATTCTAACCATTGATGGTCACATCAATTTTTGATGGTTACCCAACCATCGATGGTTATCCCAATTTTTGATGGTTCACGCAACCATCAATGGTCACTATGGAATAAAATAACAAGTTATTTTCACCCCCTTTACCCCAACCAAACCCTATTTTATATGTTCTTTCCTATTCATAGAGACTTTTTGGATTTTCTAAACCTAAATCCAACTATCTTAGCATGATTATTGACCTAATTTTGCTATATTTATCCATTTTATTAAATAAGAAATTTAATTTCATTTGTTATTACATGCATTTAATTTCATGATTATTGGATGAAAGTATTCTTTCTTTTCATATATATCAAATTAATTATTATAAATAATGGATTGGTAGCCTCCTAACAAGCATGCACTTTTTGCTTCTAGCTCACACTAGGTAGTCCACTCAACCATCCATCTAACAACCCCTTTTATAGTGTCTATCTTATCTTTAGGTTATTATTTCCAAGCCAAAGAGTATTTCCCATCATCATCTAGATCATGCATGCACTTTATCAAGTATTCCTTTACACACCCCATTACTAATTTCATTACTTGCTTCCATATTAAGAAATGAGCAAAAATTAAGAGAAATTACCTTATATACAATATAATAACACTTTTTTCCATCAACCACCGACTTCTCAATCACAAGTCAGTTGTGTTGTGTTGACCAAAATAAAATTTGGTGCAAGCTAAATGTTTCCTTATGTTTTGTGTTATTTGTGTTAGGTGAATAAACATGGCATTTTCAAGTCTATAGAAGAACTCTTCTAACACTTACACGTATAACTCTAATCAGGTGACTTAATCATAGATGTTTTATACATAAATCTTGAAACCTATGTTTTTGGGCATGTAGGGGTTGTCAAACTTAGAATGATATAAGGAATAGTTGACAAAAAAGAGGTACACAAGATGTTAGTGTATAATAAACCTAGATAATGAAGCATTAGAAGACTAACATAGGAATTTGTATGGGGTAGGGTAGGCTAAGGTAATAGATGAAAGCATAGATAAATCAATCAAGAAATGGAAGCACACTTGAGAAAAAGAATAGTTGAAAGAGGGAATAGAACCAAGGAGGCTAAATCATGCATATGTGAATTACTACACCCAGGTTATCATAAGAAGAGTGAAATTCATACCAATGTAATTGAAATGTAGGAAGAAGATCATCAATACAAGTTAGAATCCACCTAATGGTAGGAAGGAAGTAACCATTTAAATCACCAATCACTTCACCAAATACACCGTTAAGAGAAGTTAATGTGGTGATGGTAGAGGAACAAAGATCTACAGTAAATATGAATATGGTGGCATATTTTTTTGGATTTCATGGGTTTAGTGAATTTTAAGAAATTTAGGCATCATCACACCATTACTCACCTAAAATTAATAATGTGTCTAAAATTAAGGTATAAAAGAATGAATGACCAACTGTATTGGGTTACAAAGCTTGTGCAAACTTGAATATAAAACTAGAGTTAAAGTTAGAAAACACTACCGAAGTGAAACTTAACAACACCTATAACCACCAAATGAGAACCATTAAAAAGAGAAATAAATTATGTTCTATTTGATATTGTAAAAAATGTATGTGAAGAGAGAATTATGAGAGAACCAAACAACAAAAATACTGAGTCACATCAAGGCTACCATTAATGGTGAATGAAGCTTAAGATCCAAAGTTGCAATCATAAACCCCATGACTATGAAGAAGCATAAAGAAAAATTAAAGGCTTCAATAAGATCAATCAATCATACTTTAATAATAGTCAATTTAGAATGGTCAAGAAGAGGTTAAGTCTAGGTCTATTATAGGTATATATAGACACCAAGAAGGCACAGATGGTATAAGAAATAATCATTATGAAGAATAAGGCATAGCTAGTAGAAAGTGTTAGCATAATTGAGATTGAACCTAAGGTAAGCACAAATCTTACATATAGATAAATGTAGTTTCCCCCTGAGATCACAGTGGGGGATACATGGGTATCATTCATGCACATGTGTAGGTTAAAGGAGTACAATCAATGCAAATCAAAAAATGCATAGGAGCTCAACCATGACTAGGTGGTTAACATGGGAATAAAGACCAAGGTAGACATAGTACTATTTAACATCTCCATTCAAGACAAATTAGTGACCACTAGTGCAACCTAGTTGTATGAGCTACCAAGTTTTGTCAAGCTAGATGAATTAGTGCAACTCCTCCTTTTATATGTCTATGGTGATCAATTATATTTCAAAAGAGGTGTATGTAGATATTGATGTACCTTATTAGTAGGATCATAGGGTTCCTAGGCATAGGAATAGACATCTACCAAATGATGGAAGATGATGTATAAGTGGAGAGGGTTGCAAAACCCTTGGGCTACTATAAGGCAATGTTTGCATTCCTAATCAAAGATATATAAGACCCCAAATACAAGGGATATGATGCACCTCATGAGATCCAAGATATTCCCCAATAGATGGTGAATCGACATAAGCAATATTTTTGAATCACTCACCACATGACATAGGGGGTCAAGTTCAATATTATAAAATTTATTACTAAAGAGATAGTGAAGAATGTGCTAAAATGCCACATGATGTGTGAGACCTTTTAGTGGGGGTCCATGCTAATATTTATTATGATGGAGGAGATCAACATTCCCAATGGTGATGAGGATAATATTTGTCTTCTAGTGCACAGGGACTCTCTGATGTTAAAATATCAAGTGTTTACCTATCCACCCAACTTCTCCCAAAATTATAGAATAAGATTACATTGGTGGTGTGATTACTAAATAGAGGAATTTGGGATTGAATGACACATCTTATAGGATCTCCCTTAGCACATGTTAGGCATGGTGACCTTTGACATAATGAATTTTTTTTGTGTAGTATGCCTGGTTCTCATAAATAAAAACCCCTTCAGTTATTTGAAGCTACCTTGTGAATTTTTTGCTAAATTTTTCATAGTGGCTCTAAGGATAATTCCTAATGCATAATAGTTAGATATCTTGGTGAAGTCTATGATCCAAGAAATTAGAAGGTTAATGTGATATTATGTGTACCTAAGATAAAAATAAATAAAGGATGAGGAGGATGACTCCAAATTAATGGACCTTCATACCCTCTAGATGGTCATTATAACAAGGTGAATCTTCAATCTATTCTATGAGATGAAGCCATGGAAGAAGGGAAATAACCCTAGAAAAGATGATGATCACCCCTCTTGGTCAGTAAAGAAGGGAAACCAATGCATATAGTGTAGTATAAGTCTCCCCAAAATAAATAGGGAGAGGCACTTGAGGAAATCTAGGAGTGCATTAGATTGAGGGTTGCCTCAGGAAAATAATCAACAACTCAAGCTCCTAAGAACTGAATAACCTTCATAATAGAGACTGCTTCTTCCAACAAGAAGAAAAAAAGAAGAATACTAAGGGACCCATTGTGATCCCTATAATAACTCTAGCATAAATAGAGATATAAGAAGCCCTCACATGTAGAAAGGAGGAAGAGATGGAATAATAAGAAGGAACAAAGACCTACATCATGAAATTTAAAGAAGAAGAGGATCCCAACACCATAAATGTATATAAATCCATCCAAAGTGGCACAACTACCTTTCTTAAAGAAGAAAAAAACAAGAACCCTCCACACAACCTCCATAAAAGATGAGGAGAAGATAAGTTGTGGAAGAATATGGGTCATAATGAGGAAGAAATTAAGATGGCACTAGCACTTGAGAAGAAGAGGAAGGCTTGGAAGGAAATGGGCCTAAGGAAGAGATTGAGAAGGCCAAGGTTGAGGAAGAGAATGCCAAAGAAGAGAAGGCCAAGAGAGAGAAGAAGATAAAAAAGGTTCTTGAAAGTGTGGGACTATCCATTGACAAAACTAATAAGGTGATAACTCCCCCACTATAAAAGTAGATGAAGATGCATAAAAGGTGTGCCCAAGTAGTGAAGGGTTACCTAAGAAAAGTAAGGAAATATTGATACCTTGGAAAAGCAAAAGGAGAATGAAGAAGAACCCCAGTAGGAATAGGAACAAGGCAAAGCTAGCACTGAGGGAATAAACCTAGAGGTAATCATTGAGAAACACCAAGAAAAAGAAGAATACAAAGAGTAAAAGTCCAAGGAAGAACCCCTTGTATAACAAGAAGATGAGTCCTTAGAGGAAAGTGTAAAATAAAGTGGTGGTGCTAGTGAAGAGGAAGAAGAGTAAATAGAGTTGGCCATCATTGAGGAGGAAAGTGCAAAGTTGAGCATTAGATAGAAGGTGTAGAAGGGCTAGATGGAAGAATACTTATACAAATTTGAATTCATTCCCCCCAAAGCTATTATAGTTAATATGCACGAACAATTTGAGATTGAATTTGATAGCTACATGAATGAGCCTCATTTTTAGCTACCTCAAAAGGCCATATTAGGTGTATAAGAACCCAAATATTAGAATTATTCCCTCATCATCAACCCTTGTGCCATGAACCCAGTCTAATTTGGGAATGCACTTATTCAAATATGCACTAGATTTATGTGTAAAAATATCATCAATGATGGTAGGGCATATAAATGGAAGAAACTCTACAAGGATGTCAAAGATGAAACACAAGCCATGAATTTCAAGATAAAAAAACTATGTGAGAACATAGAGATGATTGAACCTTCCCTCTTGCTTAGCATCAATACATCTAACCTTTTTTCAATTGATAATATTTGTGTGTTAGTGGATTAGATGCTCCCAAGGATGAAACCAAATATAGTACAAGAAGAAGAAGAAGATCCATGTATCATGCTACAAAAGGATCTTATTGCTAAGATAGAAGAGGTATATGACCTCTTCAAAAAACTATAGGAGGGTGCAGATGAAATAAACACCATCTTCTTGAGATTTTTAAACCAAGCATCATTCATAGACATGTGCCTCAAGTAGGGAAAGGTGGAAAAAAAGAAGTTGATGGTGTAGGTATAATCTACAAATAGGTTAGATCATGCTTAGATGATAAGGAAGGTCAATGAACTAATCACCTAGAAAAAGGAAAAAGAATATAACTTGAAATCACTCATCCATACCTTGTAGACTAAGGCTTGTGATCAAGGAGCAATTTTGGATGGGGGAGTGATAAAGTTTAAGGCAAGCCTAGAGTCCTTCAAAAAGGAACTGGACAAGAATGATGTGCTTGCACTTAGTTTTGCCTCCACTAAAATAGATAGTTACACTAAGGAAATCAAGCTCACTATTAAGGTCTTTGAGGACTTCAATGCTGAGCTTAAGGAGAGCACACCTAAGTTATGCACATAGAAGACTTTGATAGCCTAGTCCAAAGATGAACTAAAATATTTGTATGGGGTAATGTTTGGCCCCTTTTTCATTAAGTATGGTATATATTCTATCATGATAGATGCTTTAAAATGAGGTAATAATTTTGTATGATTTCCATTTTAGCATCTTGGTGCTAGTTGGAAGAATCAATGCTTACTAGACATTGGACCTAACCACTACACCCCATCTGGATATCTGAACCAGAACTGAAACTAGACATTGAATAGTTGTATTGTATATAGAGGGGAGGGGCCACCACATTATGATCATGATGGATATACACCTACCTAATAATGACCCATAATGACAGAGACAATGACCCAAAGACCTAATCTTTATCTATATGGGACCCATTGGATATGCATAATGATTGATCATGTTAGTACGATCTCGATGGAAATCCCAATATAGAGAGAGGGGGCCCCTCTATCCCCATAGATAGAGAGGGGGTACGGTATGATCCCTAGATTATATATAGTTCTCATAGTGCACCTATCTATCCATGATTGGATGGTCATTTATTAGAGAGGGGGGCTCAGATGGATAATCGGTGGGCACTCGACTCACAATCAATCCATTTGATTCGACTCAGTCAGACAAGATAACAGACAGAGAATATGTATGGTACTCAATCGACACTCGACTAAGTCTAGGCAACCATATATAGATAGATATATCTATATCTATATCTATATAGATGGAGAATCCCACTTAAGATTCCCCCCATCAAGATAGAGTTTTTTTAGCCTCTATATAAATAGGGCCCATTAAATCTATATGGTGGCCTCTTTATAAACAAGGCCCATTAAATCTATATGGTGGCCTCTATATAAACTAAAATAACTCTAATCTAGACTGTGGGGGGTATGCTCTATCTATTCAAGCAAGGGATGGTCTAGATGCCCTATTATATGGGGAGGGTCAAACCCCATGCCCCTAGATAGATAGATAGATAGGGCTGGGACCCAAACCCTATGCCTAATGCCTATCCCAATGCCCATATAGATATATAAGATATATAGGGAGGCCCCCTAAGCCCTATCTATCTGGTTTTCTTTGTCCTTATATATATCTACCATATAGATATTAGATAGGCCTAGATAGATAGGGCTTAGGCCCCATGCCCATATAGATAGAGTGGATAGGAACTAAACCCCATGTAGATATATAGGGAGGGGGCCCCATCCCCTCTTCAAGAAATCCATGCTTGAACCTAAACTTAGAACCCCATGCCCCTAGATAGATATATAGGTAGTAACCTTGAATCTAGTAACCTACGCCCTATCCCCATGCCCCCAGATAGATGGGTAGTCTTGGAACCCTACGCCCCATCCCATAGCCCATATACATAGATAAGATCTATAGGGAGGGCCACCCCTAACCATATAAAGTTGAGTTAGTTTAAATAGAGAGGGGCTAGACCCTATATATAGAGAGGGGGGAGGGGGCCCCATGCCCAATCCCATAGAGAGATCTCTAGTGGGGGGAGATATACCTATGGAGAGGCCAAGGGTGGCTATGGCTAGATAGAGTTGGTATGAACCCCTAGATAGAGTTGGGGGAAATAAATCGAGGATAAATAGATCTTGCCAAATAAATAAATAGGTTACCCCCCTCTATATATGTGGGATAAGTCTCGATAGACCCTATATAATAATAACGCTCAAGATAAGATCATATTTGCTACTCCATCTATATATATTATTCACTACGATCAAGATAAGATCATATGCGTTAGGCTCAAGATAAGAAATTTATAGGGAGGGGGAAGGTCCCCTCTAACTTGAGACATCCCATCCCATCTATATAGAGAGGGGAGAGGGGAGAGGGCCCCTATATCTATCTAGGAGAGGGCTACCATAGAAATAGAAGTTTAATGGGCTAGATTAGATATTTGGGCCCCTATATCTATCTGGGAGAGGGACACCATAGAAATAGAAGTTTAATGGGCTAGATTAGATATTTGGGGAGAGGGGAGAGGGGAGAGGGGGGCCCAACCCTATATATCTATATAGGTTAGATCTATCTAAGGGCGGCTCCCCCCTATATAGATCTAACCCAGATAGATATAGAATAGATAGGGCTTGGGGGGGTGCCAAAAAAATATAGACTGTGGGGGGAGGGGGCACAGTCTATAGATAGAGGTAGAGTCTACAGGGAGTCTATATTTAGTTTAGATATGGGGTGGGGGGGAACGATCTATATTAGAGTTAGTTTAGTTTAGTTTAGTTTATATAGAGGGCCAAAAAAAAACCCCATCTATATAGAGAGGCCCCACCTAAGCCCTATAGATCTATCTGGGTTAGATCTATCTAAGGCCCCCCTCCCCCCTATATAGATATGATCTAATTTGATCTAAGCTAATCTGATCTGATCTAATTTGATCTAGCAAGCAACTAACCATTTCCAATATTCTCAAGGAATCTTCAAGGTTAGATAATATGTGGTGACTATGGTGTAAAGGGTGCAAAGTGATGGATCTAGTGGAATGAGCAACAAAGACTCCAACTCAGCACCCAACATGTGCACTTCACCTTTGCAATAGATGTTCTTATAGGCTATAAAATGAGTTTGAACCAATGATCAAGGGATATATAAATTGAATGTAATGAAGCTTTGGATAATTGGTTTTATATAGTGAAATAGTTTCCATTAGAACTAGGAATAACTCATATGCCTTGTACGCTCCATTTGTAGTGCCCAAGCTCACTTGTGAGCCTCTAAGTCATTAATTATTTTGAGTTAAACATATGCTCTATTTTTAAGTGTATATACTCTTTTTAATTTGAAGATTTCACTAATGATAAAGAATGGTTGTAGAAAACATAATATCTGGTTTATGAATCTTTGATAGTGCTAATTAAATGTGCAATAAACATAATTTTTAATATCAATTCATTTAGGATAAGAATATTATTTTCAAGCTTATAGTCTATGTCATTAATGGCATCTATATGTTAAATGATTATGTGAGTATATCTTATATAATGACTAAGTATAGGTAGATCTTATGCCAAGAGTTGATATCCTTGCTAGAAGCACTATCCAAAGTATGAAAAATTGAAGTGAGAGCATTCCCTTGACCCTTCAAAGCATCGATATGACACTAAGCTTAGTGAAACAAAGGCTTTCACCCTTAAGACTATAGAATCACCCCAATATAAGATTGTGCCTATAATCCACAAAGGCTAGTCCATAAAATACTTGCACCAGGGGATATACTTAAGCCTTTTATGAAATGACCAAGTCTCATAAATGATGCCTTCTACCATGGCACAACTAGACCAATACAAGCCCCAGTTCTTTATTTTTTGTACTTTGGGGTGAGTGCATAAGGATTGTGCCTTATGTGAATTGATGTTGGTGTAACTGAGTGTTAAATTTTGATCACTACAAGAATATGCCATGTTTGTGCCTAGTTATAAGGAGTCTAGAACTTACTAAGACAACCTTGTACCCCTTGACAAGGACTTTTTTACAACAAGTTTTATAAGGTTTGGGACCAAGTGTGATAAGATTTGAGCTTTGGGAAAATTCTAAGTTGAGATTTTTTAGAGGAATCCCCTTTTCTTATATGAAAGGGGGTCATGTTAGTCAAAACAAGATCTAGGGTAGATAAATGGTTAAAAACACATGGTAAAATCTAATAAATCTAGATGATGGTTTAGTATTATTAAAAAATAGTTGTAAAGAGAAATTTTAGTATTATCTAGAGTAGAGTTATTCTCTTTATGTTGACACATTCATTTATACCATTGGATTATGTCTTTTATTGATTTAACAAAATGTGAAAAATACCATGTAAATATTTTCATTATGCATTAATCAATGAAATACCTATAATATATATCCATATTTAATAGGAATTTAGGAAAATAAATTTTAATTTTTTTTATTTTTGAATATTTTAAAATAAAAAATAAAAATAAAAAGAATAGTTAAAATATGAAACTCTATATCAAGACAGGATTTGGATACCAAAGTTTGAGTTCACCAAATTTTTAATTTTTTTTGCAAAATATGTTTGTTAATGGTTAAGAGGATAAAATAGCCTATACACAAGGATGAATAAAATTATTCTATAGCATGCCAATAAATTGTAAACTTAGATAAATGAATATTCTAAATTAAAATACCAATATGTGTTAAATATAGAAATTAACAAATTTGAAAGATGTTCTATTGATTACAATAAAAAGGAGAAATGATACTTAGCTCAATTTATAATGCACAAGTGGATATAGATTATACACAGGTAGAAGTGTGTAGGTTCATGTTTCTAAAATAATTGTTAGATTCTAGAAATGTTGTTTTTAGAGATGTAGTCTCAATAGTAGTGTCCCAAGGTCTATGGTAGTGTCCATAAATCCAAAAACATAATGTAAAAAATTTGATGACTATTTAAGAATCTTGATCCTACACACTTATGCTTTTTTACAACTTATATTTTCCTACGCGTTATAAATACAACTTAGTATCATTTCTTCTTGGTATTATAATTAATAGAACATATTTAAAAATTGGTAATTTATATATTTAACACATCTCATTATTATAATTTATAATATTCATTTATCTAATTTTATAATTGATTGTCCTATTATATAATACTTTTATTCATCCTTGTGTATATGTTATTATATCCTTTTAACTATTAACATATATATTTTCCATCTAGGATTAAATATTTTGTGACATATTCTATAATGAGAGTAACAATAATGATAATGAGCCACATACTAAATATATTCTCATAGAATATTAATTTGATCATGAGGATAATGAAACACATGAGCATAATGAAAATTACCAAGTTGACCAAGATCAAGTTAAATTTATTGCATTGTTTTGAGATCTCCACAAGATCATAAATACTATATTATAAACTCAAAAACCAAAAGGTGTTAGTGAAAAACCATTTCTCTCTATTGATACAAATATTGGGGCTACTGGATATGCCTATAACACACCCCTTCCCATTTCCCACCCCTTGAGCATAACCTTACTTATACATCTAGTGAAGGCACATGATATGTTTTCAAATCATTGTTCCCCAAAAATAAAGCAATTGTGACTACATCCTCCATGGTAATAATTAATACTTCAACTCAATTGTTAGAATTAATGCACACATCAACACAAGTGGTTTTTTCATCCCCTTTTGTGGCTTCTCAAATATCAAATCTTAATCCCAATGGTTATATAGTACAAAATCTTCTCTAAGTTATAAAAATTTTGAAATCTAAAGCTACCAACATCGAACAAAATGCTTTGAAATCACCTAATGTTATTAATTCACAATATGTATTACATAATCCTCTACCACCTAAGATATCTTTTCACCCTTTTCTAGTTGTTTTTGTATCACCTAAGTTCACATTTTATGATGGAAAGAGCAACCTTGAATAACATCTTTGATATTTCTATTCAACATGCCTAATTATGCTTCAAATGACAAAACTTTCAACCAAATTATTTTCAAGGAGCCTATAAGAATATGCTTTAATATGTTTCTATGACTTACCAATACAATCATTGAAAACATTCAAACCCATAGAAGATCACTTTATAGCACATTTCTCCATCAACATCATTAAAAATATGTCATATGCACAAATTACAAAGATCAAACAAAGAACCAATGAACCTATCAATAAATATGTCTTGAGGTATAAAATAATGTTATCTAAAATGAAAAATCCAATGGAAAATAAAGATATTAAAGACATCTTAAGAAAATTTTGATTACCCCATTACATGAGGCTATTATTTTCAGTAAGTTCAAATATTTTGGTGGCTTATGGCATATTGTCTAAGATTGAGAAATGAAACTTATTTCCTTGAATAAGCTTAAGTATATATTGAACACACCAACTATATCTTCAATAAAGTTTCATATCAAACCAAGATTCAAGGTAAAACCTACATAACCTAAAGAGTGAAACAACCATAATGGCTAATGAAATTTCATATCAACCTAATCACCTCATCTTATCAATACATCTAAAATAAAATTTATATGATTACATGAGTATCTATATTTACTACTTAATAAGCTTATGGAGTTTCATCTTATTTCTCTCCCTCTTCCTATAGAGGTTGATATGATTATACATCTACCAAAATTATATGTTTCTAATGCATATTATGACTATCACATATGACTTAATAATTCTTAAAATAAATTCTATACATTAAAACATAATATTCAAGACCTTATTGATAACCAATATATTAACTTTAATGATCCTCCAAAAAATTTAGGTTCACAACATGGCGACCATAAAAATCAAGTGATATTTAACCATCTATTATAAGATCATTATAATTTTTACCTAGAACTGCAAATGGCATATCATATGCATCCTCCCACAAAATTATAGTTAAAATGGAATATCATGTGAATCTTAATCCACAACATTATGGTCACCCATTAGATATGATTATTGGCACTTATACATGTACAATATCTCATATGATTTATAGACCTTACATTCCATTTTTAACAGTGAAATTATAGATGATAACTCAGACCTTCATTCATTATTTATTTAAGCATACCTCAATCATCATCTTATACATAATTTTATGATTGGGAGCAGTGATATAAAAAATGTATGTACCATGATGTTACTTACACATTTGGGATATACACATGATGATTTATACCTTTTGACCAAAATGGTCAGAGCATTCAATGGGACATCACATCACATTATTGGTAATATTTACCTACCTTTACAAGTTGATCTATCACATATGATTACTATATTTTCAATTATACCATACTTTTAAGCCTTTGATACGTTATTGGGATGAACTTGGATACATAAACTCCACACCGTACCTTCCAAAATGCATGGGTGTATTAAATACATTCATACCAATAGGGTAGTAATAGTTTCTAGAATTCCATATGAACATCCACTATAACTAGAGAATTTTATCCCAAAATTATTACTTATCTAGAATATCCTTTCCTAGGTGACCTATACTTGAGAAACCTTTACACCATAGATATACAATGGATTCCATAGAATCCTCAACTACTCCTATACAATGTACCATGTTATATATATAAACTAAACATGTTCTAATCATTACTAATAAGAAACCAAAGATCACTCAATAATGGGTTCCACTAACTACTACTTCTGTTACTTTTTATTCATGACCACATGCTCTTATGAAGCATACACAGAGTATTATTGACTCCCTAGATCCATATATGACACCTATACATAATCATTGGTAGTGTATTTAATATGATTCATGATATTTTGATTATATAGAACCTTATGAGTATCCCTTATATGGGATAATCAACTAGCCATTAATTTATAAATGTTCCAAAAATATACAAAAAAAAATCTTCAATCAACTACAAGGATATTCAAATAACCTAGAAAATATAAAAATATTTGACATTCCCATGTTTAGTAGCTCCTTGGCACCTATGTTATTTGATTCATGTTATTATATAGCATATCATTTCATTTATATACACATATATGTTTCTGCATCTTTGAGTGTGATACAAGCATACCATAGACACATGATATATCCACATATAGTGTTAGACCTCTCCTATACTGACATCATATAGTAAGTTTGGGGAATATGATTCACTAATAATGATTGATATATGTTACATATATTTTATGATCATTTCTACATTCTCATGTTTGTGATTATATACTACTGCTTACACACGCATATATCCATGATCATATCTTTCATAGTGTACTTGATATGTTATGTTACATGACATTTTTTGATAACACATATATATAAAGACTAGTATGATATACTTATGTTGGTGTTTTATACTTTGTTTATTCATAGTGTCACTTCTTTGAGTGTGTTTCATTACTTGGTATTGTATTAATTCTAAAACATTTGAATATGTTATTTTTTCATTGGCCCCTATGTCATTATATGTTGGTTAAACATTTGAATATGTCATCCTATGTTGATTGGACATTTGAATATGTCATTTTATTCTGATTGTGTGTCATTTTATTATGCACCTTCTATGAGATCTCCTTGGTCCATTTCTTTTGTTTTACATTGAGTGATCTTGTATGTGTGCTTGATTGTTTATTGAGATTGTATTATTACTCTCTATGTGTTGCCATGATACATATCATGAATCTTAAGGGTTAATATGATCACATACTACAAGTTTCATTGATATATCCACTTAAAAATATTACTCATATATGATAAATGATTCATACACAAATTATATAGTTACATTATCCTATTGAGGTAAGGTACCTTCTAGATTTTATTTCCCTCACCTCAAAAGTGAGGGCATATCAATGGGGGCATGTAAAAAAGGCATGACCTCCACGTTTACATAGTTTCTAGATTTTATTAAGGGCATTTTATAAAGACATTAAATCCACAATTACTAAGTTATTTTATATATTATAGTGTGGGACTATCAAAATAACATGAATTCCACACTTGCACAATATCCAATATAGTTGCATGATTCAAATATACACTTGGGTCAGTATATTATATGTTACACCAATTTTTCATAGATTTGAAACAAATTTTTCATATTTTTGAAACATATACTTTTCTTTGAGACATGTTAGAGGTGCATATACCTTGATATTTCACCAAAAATTAAAATATGTACCAATGATATCTCCACATTACTATCACTAAGAAGCACCATTTACACTAGGAAGTATTGTTATCAAACATTTTTTGCCAATAATATGTCATTCTCTTTATAAGTTTAATTGATTAAATAATCCAAGTTCACTATATTTTTAAAATTATTTGATTATATAAATCACCCTCACAATATTATATATTCACACTTGAGTTGTATAATTGATATCTAGTGATCTCAATGGTCATGTCACAACTCATCCTTACATCAGACTAGGGAATAATCCCTCTTAAAATATCCAAGGTTAAGGTTTAAACCTATCTCAGATCTAATTCCTCATAAGGAATCATCTTGACCAAAGGAAAATACAAAGGGGTAACATTGTTGCATCGACACACAAATGTTTTCCTTACTCTCTTTATTTTAAATCATTTCAATTATTTCAAATTTTAGATTATAAACAATAATTTATAATATAACATGTTCTTGGTTATGAGTCATACACTATAAAACACTCAAAGTGGGCTCAAATAAATGCAATGTGTGTTGTACACACCTAGGTACACATTTCTTTCATTTAATGTAATAATTTCATCATTATGCATTATTATATTAATGGGGAGATAGGGAGACATGTAGATATTAAAACTATATATTTATATCATCTTAGTCTTGTACATTTGAAAAATATCAATTAGAGCTCCACCCTTTGATTTTGGACCTTCCCATTGTCTAAAGGCTCACATTTTCCATCTCATTGTGTCTAAATGATTATCTTATAATCAAATCCTTATCATTTTAATGACCCATATCACACACACACACACAAACACACACACACACACACACACACACACACACACACACACACACACACACACACACACACATATATATACATACATATATATATATATACATATATATATATATATATATACATATACATATACATATATATATATACATACATACATACATATATATATATATATACATACATACATACATACATACATATATATATATATATATATATATATATATATATCCTTCACTATCATTTATAGATCCATGCCTATTTTCTATCCTTGTGGATATTATTGGCTACAAAGGGACACTAGTGTCGAAGATAGTGTCTAGATCCTTATTTAGTACCCAATTTTCAAAATTTATTTGAATTGAAAACTACTTGAAAGCTATGGGTTAGCCTATTTATCTTATTGAACCCTGTCATGAAATATTTTCAAAATGTGTGGTATAAATATAAGTCTAAGCCTTCTCATTAAGCATCTAGCAAATACCAAGCAAGCACCTACGAAGGCTCATTCAACCAAACACACATCTAATTTATTTTTGCCTATTCATACCTATTTGTTTATCATTCATAAGAGAAGGCATATAAAACATCTGAGGCATCCATAGAACAACATTTGAGTTGTATTTGTCAAGTTACAATCTATATCATTTCATCAATCTACATATAACATATTACACCATTGTGAGACAAAGGAATCTTTGAGGTCAACTCAACATGATGAGTCCACTAAGCTATTTTTGGAAAACACATCCCAAGGGTGAAAAAGTTTGAATAGATAGGGTTTGATCTATAATTATACATATACATCCTATGTTTCATATATAGATACATTAGTATAAAGATAACAAAAGACCTATAATAATGAAGTTGGTTGCATCACAATCCAATGCATATTCCTTATTAGATAGTAGTGTCGTAGAATGGATAGTAGCATCAATGGTAGTGTCCCAATGTTGTTGGTAGATTTTTTTCTCCATAAAAATCACTTATAGAGTCTAAAAACTATCTCAAAATATTTATCCTACACACTTTTACCTATGTAAAACTCAAATCTACCTACGCATTATAAATCTAGCTAAGCATCATTTTTCCTTGGTATTGTAATCAATATAACATTTATTTTTTTTTAATTTTTATATTTGACACATCTTACTATTTAAATTCATAATATTCATTCATTTGAGTTTGTAATTAATTGGCCTTTTATAGAATGGTTTTATTCATCCTTGTTATAGGATGTTTTTCAAAAATGGTTAAACATAATGGATTATAATAAGGTTGTTTTAGTTTGTGAGGTATCTTATTCTTTCAAAATCACTTGGTTTTGAAAGTGAACTACTTATTTATATAGTATAATTAAATATAAAACATGTTAAATGGTACACAATTATTCCATAAATTATGTGCACTACCCCTTTAAGGGATTGGTCAATGATATCAAGATCTGAAAATTGAGAAATAAAGGTGTCCTAATTAACAAAACCACTAGAATTATTTTTTATAAGGATAGGAAATTTTGGAAGGCTTCTCTTTTTAGGGCATCAAATATGAAAAAGTCTAAAAGTGGACTTCCATAAAAAATTTATATGCCTAGCTTGCTACCAGATTTGAGGGAGGGGAATCTGTATATTATGTGTTGCAAGCCATGAATAATCTAATTCATTTCTACCTAAGGATTTACACATATAATTTGGCTTGGTATTTAGGTTGAAAACTATTATTTTTGTTGATATCGACACTTATGTTATTCATGAGGATGTGGAGTATTTAAGATTTAGTTTTATGTGTAGAATATATCATATTTAAATGTTGTTAAAGGGAATGGATATATAGGATATCACTAAATAGAATAAAATTGAGGTAATTTTATTTAATTTGGGCATCAATAATTATTCCTTTACTTATTCTCAATTGGTTGAAAATTTTAATGCTCTTGTTTTAGAGGATGAATAGAGGGATCATGGGCCTACACTAACGGTTTTAGACTCCAATGAGAATGGAAATGATTAGCTAGATGGGTTGGATGATGTTTTTTTATAGCTCATAGATCCTTCTTAGTATAAAGCAAATGAGATTATATGTATAATTTTTTTCAATTAATTTAGGTCTTTTGATTACTTCATTATTATAATGGTTGGGTTATTATCCCTTTTTTATCTTATAAAAAAATATGATGTTTTTATTTTACCCTGTCTTAGATTTATGTTAATCCTTAATAAGATAAAAATTCTGTGTATTTGTGATTGTATAGAATGTAGAAATGAGAATGAACCTAAATTAAAATTACTAAATTTGATTTGATAATTTCACTTGATAAATATAGAAAGTATAGTAAATGATAGAATACTTAGCAGTTAACTACTCTATGAAGGAATAAGACTGTAACCGAGTAATATGAAGGATGGAAAATTAGAATATGGTCTAATTGAATCAAGATTTGGTATATATGTGCCCAAATAATATCATTATCCTTAGTTTGGTACTATTAATGACTATGTTCCCAATCTTTCAGTTCCATCTCTATGAATTTTCATCTCTATTATGATATACACAAGTGTGCTTATTTGTCTTTAAACTATGTGTGTGATCCCATAGAATGATTATGCATGTGATTCATATAAATTTATATCCTTAACTTAAATCCCTATGTCCAATTTATAATGTTATAACTATTATTACAATATGGAAATAAATGTGGGTTGAGCTAATGCCAACCACTCCCCATTGAATGGTTGAGTGTTGCCTACATGTCTAATATTATAAATAGGGAAGTCAATGTTCATATATTTCTTCTCATTAGGTGAATGTATGAATTAGTTTTCCTTGAATGTATACTAACTATAATCTAACTATGGATACTTAGTAATTAATAACTTTTGTTTATCTTTTGAAGTGATTCAAACTTGTTGAAAACCTGCTCCTTGTGACCGATTGGTAAATTTGTAAAAATAGTGCAATGCCTTCAAATGTGAAAGTATTTGAATATGCTTGATATATTCTTATTATATTGGTAATAGGCATACACCTATTTTGTATTTATAAAAAGTCTTTAGGTAATTTATCACACCATAAACATGATAGATAGATGGGTTGACACATAAAAATTATTTAAAATTGTAATGTGATCATTACTTAAAATAGATTGAAATTATTGAAATCAAAAAATATCATTAGATAGTATGTTTTGAGTCTATTGTTACTATATAAGAGACAAGAACATTTATTTATTAACCTAGATATGTCTAAGTAAGATAAATAACTAGTTATACATAGATTGTGATATTTTTTATAGGTAATTGAAAGAAACTTAGTAAGGTTACACCTATAGAAGGTCTGTGTATGTGAGAGAATGGTGAATGAGATTCATTTGTGTATGTATAATTCATGTAGGGTGATGACAAGTCAAAATTAGCATTTCAAATTATCAATTTTAAAATATTAGTGGTTTATATATGCCCCCCTTTTATTCTAGTATTTAAATCCAATATAAATAATATATTAAAAATTAAATAAACAAATATGAGTGTGTAAAACACACTTTGTATTTGGGATATGCTCCAAACATGAAGCCTACTCCAAGAAAAATTGAAATGAAAATGTAGCATTAAATTTCCTTAGAATAAAATCTTTAAAATGTATAAATTAAAACTCAAATTTGAATAGTAAGTAAATAGTACACCTATAATGGGTTGAACTCTATTACCCTATAGCTTGTTAGAGATGATGTTTCCTTATTAAAACACTTGAAGAGTTTGGGTGATATGTTATAAATTTGTGTAATCAAGGTAAAGGCCATGGATTGGGAATGAAAACTACCTCCACCCTCATGAATAGCCAGTAGTTCTAATACCATTGAGTGTTTTTGAACCTAAAAAACATTAACTCATATAATTAATCTTGCACTGACCTTGTAACCCCAAGATGAAATGTGGGAACCACATATTTGGTTCATTATGATTAATTCCAAGTCCACCGAGTATCATTTAATCTCAATCACGTTACCTAAAATATATTTATCAACTATTGATCACACACCACAATGAGAGGGGGTGAATCAATTTATAAAATCTATTTACTTCTTTTAATTTAACTTTTAGAAAGAAATCATTGACAAAAACAAGTAAATTCACAACCCAAATTTTACGTGGAAAACCTTTGGTGGGGAATTCCACAACAAAATATTGATTATATATATATATATATATATATATATAACTCTTTTACAATGTTTGTAGGCACAAACCTACTAGAGACACCAATCCCCAAACCAAGCACCAACTCAGTCAATTTGTGAGCACCCACCCATTGGAGACATTGATCCCCTTTGCCAAGCACTAACTTGGCCAGTTCATGAGCACCAACACTTAGATTATGAGGGACCGACCCCAGGCTAAATTGATTCCACTATCTATGATTTATTTTTCAATCAAATGATGGCTTTACTTCTCTTACCTTTCTCTCTCATTAATTTTCTTATATACTTTATTCTCTCCTCTATTTCATAATTCTCATATGAGATTATTTATTAAAATAAATCTAACCTTCACATTTCTTTTCTTAAGAGATATTCTATTTCATTTTCCACTCTTCTCTTCTTCTTAACTTAAATGATATGCATAAACAAAATTCTTCTCTTCCTCTCTTCCTTCTCTCTCACATTTATATGATATTCAATCAAATTGAATGTTTGCTATACTTACACATCTCTTCTCCCTTATATATCTTTTAAAGGATGCAACCCATCCAAGAGGCACCTCTTTACCAAAAGATGTGACTATTAACATTTCCATCAACATTTATGTTAACATTTCCATCGACATTTCCATTCACTTTCTACAATAGTTATGTTCACTTCTGGCAACACTTCCATTCACTTTAGCCAAAAATTCCATTCACTTCCATCAACATTTTCATTCACTTTTAGTAATAATTCCATTCACTTCCAGTAATAATTCTATTCACTTCTAGCAATAATTTTGTTTCACATCTCCATTCATATCCTTTTATAATTCCTTTGACATCAATAATAATTATTCCAGTAATCACCCCCTTTTTCATTGATGGCAATCCCCATGAATTAGTATATGAACTCCCCCTTGTTGTGGCTCTCCTCCTTTCCTCCCCCTATCTTTAATTCTCCCCCTTTGATAGCAATGTCAAAGGGTATCTATAGCTACCACCTTGTCTCTTTACTTTAATTTCAATTAATGCTAATGAAGAAAACTTGACCAAATACTTACCTTTAGATTGATTGATCTATTGTCTTTTAACTTGACCTATTTCTCATTAGCTTGACACATGACTCCATAGATTTCCATCAGCTCTTGATCTTACCTAAACCTATTTATACCTTACCACCTGATCCTTGGACCTAACCTTGATGATTTATTGCTAAAATATCTCCTTTTGGTCAATCCAAACTAAATATTACCTCACTTTAGACTCATAATCCCCTTTTGTTCATACATGATTCTCATAAATCTTCATAAACAAAAAAATTTAGTTCCCCCTAACTCCATGCTCCATCTAGATCATGACATCTTTAATAGGTCTCCTCAACCAACTAGGTCTACAAACAAATCTTCAAACATTGTCCACATAAAATAAATACCCTCATGATAACACCAATAGGTCTCACATCTTCATTAGGTCTAGTGAATACCTAAATCAAAAATAAGTCTATCTCCTCAATGAACCACCAATGAGACTTTACGTCCCATCTGACCTTATCAATGATCCAAATCATGTCAAACATTTCATTTCCAACCTCCATAAACCTCATTCATGTTTTAGATAATTTCAAATCATTTGATTTTATTATGAAAGCACCAATAGCCCTCATGCTACCAATAAGTCTCATGAAGACCTAATAAACATAGATCCACTCCTTCTCACTTATTATTGACCCCTTGAGTCAATAAGACCACCTCAGATAGGCATAAATATATGGAAAAGAAAACTCCTCATAACATCAACCTACTTCTGATCTAAACATCAAGAACGTGCTCAAAACAACTAGACTTACCTAAATCCATGCTCACAAGAGCTCTCAATACACTACATCATATCAAGCTACCTCAAACTGATCTACAAACTGATCAATCAACTCACCTTCATGACTTTCTTGTCATGCAACACAACCGGGACCCAACATGCATGCACCATGCTTCCTTTTTTTGTAAAGTGTTTCCTTGAAGCCTAGAAGAGACACCCCACACAAAGGGCCCTAGAATAAAGTGAACCTAGGAGATGCTCACATATCTTCTATTACTTCCTTGATCCTCTTATATCCATGAGACCAATTTATTTCTCTTAGAATCCATTTAAGCATGCCTAACTTCTTTGACTCACTAACCTAAACATCCATGATGTTGTTCATCTTCTCAACTCTTGTAATTGTGTTACCTTCCAATGCACTATCATTAGAAACTAATAATATGTAATCTTGACAAGGTTCATGCTCAAATGTAATAAGATATTTTGTTTGATTTGTAGGCTACTTAGGACTAGTATTCACTGTCTTTTCTACAACTCCTAATAACAAGAGTTTCACACAATACTTCCTATCTAATTCTTTATCTATTATAAAAAGTAATCCATTCTCACTCTTAGACTCAATCTAATCAAATTTTACTATCTTTGGTCTCCAAACCTAAGTTTGGCCCTTCTCATATCTTTTAGGGACTCCATAGCCTTTGATATACCTTAAGGATCTATTTACTCCTCTTGGACATAATTTATCAATATGGTCAACCTTATGACACCAGAAAAAGCAACATTTATCATACCCTTTACTTAAATGTGATTGAGATCTCTCTTTTAATGATTACTTCTCCTCAAATAGTCTTTTGCCTTATGACCAACATGATGACAAACAAAATAATGTCCATAAAATTATCACTGGTGCCTTATAGACTACTTTGGCAAGAATGATCTTCTATGATTTCTTATGCAAACATCATGCCACTAGTTCTCACCTTTGTGGTTTCTTATAGAGCATTATTCTTTTAAGGAGCCTTATCTTCTTTCTTCATAGTTTCAACACCTTTTAAATTCAAATCCTTCTTAGTAACCACTATTTTTTCCTCATATCCAAGAACTATCTTGATGCATGGTGACCTTTAGTGATTTATAATCTCATCTAACACTTTGGTGCTCTTTTCAAACTTTATTCTACTTTTCAATTTAATATTTTTATTCTTTAATCCCTCCTTTAGGACCATAACCTTTGATTCTAACTTAGCATAATTTTCTTCTTTTGTCTTCAACTACATTCTCACATCTTACTCTATCCTCTTTGCTTCTTAAATTTGATTTTTTAAACCAATGGTGAATTTTTATAACTCTTCAAGGTTTTGAGCCATCTTTGTTTTTATATTTCCATTTTCTTCTTCATATTTCTAAAGTTTCACTTTTTGTCTCAAATTCTTCTTCCTAAGTTTCTTGATTTCACTTATGACACAAACAAGCTCCTCCTCAAGATCTACCTCTCCTTTGTTTCCAATATTTTCTTCATCTTTTGAATTGCCCCATAATTTTATTTTTCTCACCCACTTGTCATCACTCCATGTTTCTATAGCCATATATACTCTTGAGATCTACCTTTTAGTGGTTAGGCTATTTTTTAAGGAAATTCTTTGATACCAATTGTTGAGCACACACCACATTTAGATGAAGGTGAATCAATGTGTAATATTTATTTACTTCTTTTAATTTAAATTTTAGAAATAAATCATTCACAAAAACAAGTAAATGCACAACATAAATTTTACATGGAAAAACTTCAATGGGGAAAAACCATAGCAAAATATATATATATATATATATATATATATATATATATATATATATATATATATATATTACAATATTTGTAGGAACCAACCTACTAGAAACACCAATCCCCAGACCAAGCACCAACTTGGTCAATTTATGAGCACCCACCCATTGGAGACATCGATCCCCTTTGCCAAGCACCAACCTAGCCAATTCATGAGCACTAGCCCATAGGAACACC